>KI915057.1:470478-632907 GCA_000473445.2 Anopheles farauti | reverse complement strand
CTGGTAAATAAATAAAGACGGAACTTTTTCAAGAGCATTCGCGAACTGAACTCCAAACCGAACGTGTCCATTCAATCAAATTTAAATTGAGAAATGTAACGTAAGTCTAGAACGCCTTGGCGACTGGTGGGAACACCACAGTATCTAGTTTTGGGATTGCATTTCTACTTTTTCTACGCATCAATATATCTCAATCCTGGACAATATTACATTATACAAATAAAGTCTACCAAAGGTGGGATTAATCAATGAGATAAGATTTGACTATTTCGCACGTGGCATACATTCATATAATGCTTTGAAAATGTTGCAAAGACTTGCATGAAAACTTGTTAAACGATTGTTTATAAACACAAATCTGAACCTCGATCAGCGCTTTTAAAAAGTATAAACGATTTAAAATGCATCTGTAATACTATTTACGTCAATATACCAATTGTTAAACGATAAAAAGAAAGACATTTGCAATAAGTTTACTAAATGCTGCTGAAAAAGTCGTGATTCCAATAATTGCAACCACATATTGAATTAGGCTTGAGTTCAAGCGGGATTGAAATTCAAACTGACACCGAAGCAACTATATTTGTACTGTATACTATGCGTCTACTGTCACTGTTTCTCCGTTCCCTCTTTGCATCTTTCTATATGTGTTTTAGTACCGCAACGATTATGCTATCACTCATGTAAATGTCTTCTTTTTCACTATAAGTGCGTGTATAATTTTATTACCTTTTCCACATCGCTTACCCTAAGCAATAAATCAGTTTTTTTTTTCGTTCATCCCCTGCTTGCTCATCAAACTCATCACCGTGTTGTAAACATTATCATACAGTACCGGACACGCTATCGTGGTTGTGTGTGTGTCGTTTTCTTTTTTTCTGCACTTGTTTTTACCACCTCCAACCAAACCCTCCCTCCGCCCTCCCTCGCAGCGATGGATGACGAATGATTTGGAATATTTTTAAATAAATTATCAAACGTTATTAATCGTCACCCACGGGACTTCAGGGTTCCACTTTCAGGTGCTCCTATCCACGCTCCCCTCCCTCCCCCTTTCCGGCAGCCTGACCATGGGTGAAGAACCTCGATAATTTATGAAGCCCGCCACAGTGCGAAAGATTCTGTACGCGAAGCCAACGATCGAACTATTTCGCATATTCCGCCGCCCCGGTTGTCTTTCGTTCGTCTTTCGCAGACGTGTTGATGCAGCTGGGGATGCATCACTCATCAAGCCGAGCAGAGCACCAGCAGCAGCAGCAGCATGAAATCGATGAAATGTGGCTCGGCGGGTGCAGGAAAGGCATATGCATTAATAACGCAACACGTCGGGAACGTGCCATCAACGCGCCAATCCCGATGAATTGATCCGTTTCCTGGCCCGTCGGACGGTTACGGATTCGGATTCGCACACCAGCGCGCCCGAAGGGAATTCCCTTTCGGTGGGTCGGGTGTATCGTCGACCCACTCACAACAGGCTCTCGCGTTGGGCTCGCACTCCCCTCCCTAGAGTTGAACTCCTTCCCGCGGAGTGCAAACAGAACGCGCGTACGTACGCATTCTAGTACGCCCCGAAGGGGTTCGTGTTAACACTAATTTACGATTAGGCTAGAGCCTATCGATGCCGGTTTTGATTGATTGGGAATGTTTGATGAGGTAGGGGACGAGCAAAACGAATTGAACCTGTTTCAGATTTTACTGATGAGAGAAAGATCACAGCAAGGTCTTAAGCGTCCTGATCAAGGTGAGTGATTGGGACGTTCATTATCTTTTTTTTTTGCACATGTTTAATCTTGCTCTAACGAAGTAGTTATCTATATCAATCCTCAATACGTTGCATTTTTAACAAATATTACAAAAACACATTATTTTTTATATAAAATTCCCAGCTTTTTCTTTTCAATTTGCATGTTTCTCAACGAAAATCATTCAAAAAATAAAATTGAATATGCACAAATTTATACACAAAATCTAACTCTAACTAAAATATACAATGATGTTTATTTACATTCTACCTGTTATATTTTAGTTTCAGGTAAAGTTTTTATATAAATTTGTACAATTTAAATTTTCATATCCGATTGCAACATACTAGAATATACAAATATATACACATCCAACTTTCATTACGATTCGTACCAAACTTCCCACGTGGACATATGCTCCAACCAGAAATGGAACAAAAATACTTCCAGCGTCGAACAGGGACCGGAGGCCGAACCCGTGCGAACGTCGTCGCATGCTGCACGCACAGTCCAAATTACCTGCAAAACAAGCCCGCTTTTTTTCTCGTGAAGTTAATGCTTCCAGCGGGCCAATCATGCAGGAATGGACAACATTGTAGAACAAAAGTTGTACAGAGCGAAAGGGTGTAAAAAGTTCCGCATATTTGTGAACATTTTGATGTATTTTTAATTGAAGTTTAGTACGTAATTTTCTTTTCCGAACATTTTCGTTACATTTGGACTGGTGTTTTCAATTGAAATATTCAATCTCGGGAATGAGGTATATATTTTAATTGATCCATATAAGAAACAATATTATCATTTTTCGTCCATTATCAACACAAGAATTGTTGAGCTCCTTAAGAACAATCGTTCATCGACTCTGTAAAAACGTCCGCAAGACACGATCCCACGCGCGAACCCATCGGGTCTGAACGGGTCGGTGATACCAGCGTGTATTATTTTTCGTTTCCAGCCAATGTTGTTTTTGGCGTAGCTACTTCCTTCCCCTGTACCGGGCGATAGGGCGCAATACAAAACTCGCAAAAAGACCCTCTCCAACATCACGGACTTGCTCGATGTTTTCGTTCGATCATGGTGTGATGCATCGGGCAGGGGAGACGCGACCACAGAACAACGCGTCCGAAGCGAAACCGTCCGACACATGGCCAAAGAGCGCGCCATTTTTTCCCGCCAACACATGCGCAAAACGCTTCATCTTTTTTAGTACACATCAGATGTTAGGAGCAGGGCGAGGGGGGAGGATGGTGAAACGGAAGTCAGGCGGGAATCACGTTTTCGTTTCGGTTAGGGAGAAGAAAGGAAAGAGCGGGAGAGGTTCGGACTGCGTTCGGTTCCGTTCTGTCCTTTCGCTCGCTAAGAGACGAAACTAAAATATTTGTTCTACATGTCGAAAGGGAAAAAATAACATTTCGATATTTTTTCTAAACCCTCCAGCCCCACCGTTTGCCCGCCCGACCCCAGTTGGGAACCCGGATCCCGCGCTATCCTTTTCCGATGCATTCCCATCCCGTCAGACCGAGCGTCACCTGCACCTCGTGGTAGCATTAGCGGCAAAGGACGAGCACGTTCCCGGACGCCGGAAAACATCCCGTCGGATAAGGGATAACGCACGGAAAGGGGTTGGTTTGATTCAACCTTACATTCTGCCCACACTTCCGTCCCTTGCTAGCGTCAGCCCCCTAGGTTGGACGCCGGTTGAGTTTGTTTTTCTTCCATTTCTGTGCCATCACCGCCACGGCCGAGGATGGAGAGTAGCATTTGTTGGTTTTACTGTTCTCCGCCAGGGCTTCGGGTCGGTGGGATTTTCCTTTTTGCGTTCCGTCGGGGTAGTGTTTTTGTTGGATTTTCGAGATGTCCTTATTTTGCGAAGGGGACAGCAGGAGCTGGGATATGCGTGCAAAAAAAAGCAGAGAAAACACTCTCTTGATTCTGTAGTATTAGATGCCCTTCATCCGTTTGTCCTTTCGGAATTTTGGTGCCAATTGAAATTCGAATATATATGACAGTAAAAAAACATTTACAAAGTATATCAAAAGTGCTGAATACTTAGTATATGATTATTAACCTTACTGAAAACACTAAATTCTATCCTCCACAGTCTAGGAATATCTCACCTGATCTATTCACCACCAGTGTTGGTGGTGAATAGATAAGGCTTAAGGGACTGGGTTGTACAATATATAAGCAATCACGGTAGTTGAAATCACATATTTACAATAAACTATAGAACCAAAAATTTAAATTAAAAAACTCTTCACATCGTAGAAACGCTTCGTGATTATCACAAGCCAACTTTACTTTGACGTCTTACTTGATAATTGTCGCTTTTGTATGAATTGAAATGGGTTGCTACAGTTTCGATACAGACTGAAGTATTGAAATACGTTGTATAACCTCATATTCAGTGGAACGCCGGCTATCCGGCTTCTCACACGGATGAGACCGGATATTCCGACAAATTTTTGGTGAAAAGGGCCTTGTTGAGTTGGATTTAGAAGCAATAAAATCGTAGAAAACGGATAGAATAGCACCAGACCGTAGAATCAGCAGCTATAAGTATGATTAAAAGATATTATTCACCCATATCGACAGTGAAATAACACGCTGACGCTGATACCGCGTAAAAGTCTTCCAAACATGAACAAAACCTCTACATACTTTTAGGTAAAATGCTCGTTTGCTTCCGTACCATACTTTACATTTTAAAACTTGTTATCTTCATCACTTATTAAACGAAATGTATTCCTAACACTTCTTACTATAAAATCATAATAAATAATCCCCCGATTTGTTTTTATTAGTAGCGCCATCTCATTGATATGTCAACAAACGGTGTCGTGTCCCATAGTGAGCAGCATATTCTCACTCACTTTGGTTAGATGAGCAGAAATGTTCACATTGGGAAACAGAATTCTCACCTACTTTGGTTAAATAGAATGTCATACTTCAGAATTTGATGCTTGGGTCGTGAAAAACCAATCCCTAGCAGTTTGCGTGCGTGTGGAAAATGGTTGCGTAAAATTTCCCACACCTACGAAATTAGATTTCGCAGTTTTCGTTTGTGGTGTGCTCTGGTGCCAGTATTTGTTTCTTTTTCTCCGTTTTCGTCGCGTTGTGCACCCACTGCGTCCGAGCGCGCGATGTCGTTCGCCTTCAATCACCTTGCACCGGGGTTGCATCCAATGCGTAAGTAGGCAGTCTACACAATGCACGGCGTATCGATTTTTCTTTCCAAGCGTGTGTTTCATTCAACCTTTCCGTCCACGGTTTTAGATCCACTGCTACAGGGCGGTGGTGGATTTCTCGCCGCGCAACAGCTCGGAGCACCACCAGGAGCAACACCCACCGGTGCAGCGCTTCTTGCCGGGATCAATAACAAACCGCTCGAGTTCAAAGTGAAACCAGTCCAGAATGGTTCCGGTGGAGCGGCACCGATGGAGCTGGAAACAGTGGCGGAACACGAAGCGATCAAGGAGGCGGCGATTGAGAAAGCGCGTGAGGAAAGCAAAAAGATGCTGGAAGAGTTGCACAAACAACACCATAGCCAGCTGCAGCAGCACACGGCAAACGGTGGCGAGATCGTGTTTAATCAGCTGATCCAGCAGCATCAGTCACACCACGGTTTCATGATGATGCCAGGCGTCATGAACATGGTGGACGGTTCGTCTCTGATCAGCATGCAACCGTTCCCGATGCTGGCGGCACCCGCGAACCCGGAATTATCCGGTGCGTTAAACGGTACCCCAACCACCGCCTCGGCCGTAGCTCCTCCGACAGGTGGTAGCAATGTGGAAAAGCCTGCCACGGCGAAGGAAATTATCTACTGCAAAAGCTGCACACTGTTCCCGCCCAATCCGAACGCACCGGCACCGAAAACGATCGAACGTCCGCCCGGTTGCAGGACGGTTTTCGTTGGTGGTTTGCCGACTGGCATGACCGAGGAAGTGATGCGCGAAATATTCGAACGGTGTGGTGAGATTACAACGCTTCGGTTGTCTAAGAAAAACTTCTGCCACATCCGGTACGTGTACGAGGCGTCGGTTGACAGTGCGATCTACCTGTCCGGCTATCGGGTGAAGATTGGCAGTAATTTTAGCTACGGTGCGACCACCGGCGGCGGGGGAGGTGGTTCGACGGAAGCCAAAGAACCACCCATATTTGGTGTCCTGCACGTGGACTATGCGCAGGCGCGCGACGATCAGTACGAGTACGAGTGCAAGCAGCGGAAGCTGCAACGTGAGAAACGGCACCGCGAACGGCTCGAAGAGGATCGGTTCCGGTCGCTCTCACCCCAGCCCGTCGTACACTACACCGAGCACGAGGCCGGATCGGTGGCTGAACGTCTGAAGAACGATGAAACGTTCGCCAAAGCCGTGCAAACGCTCGTCACCTGGCTGGAGCGGGGCGATTGCAGCAAGAAGAACGCGAACAACTTCTACTCGATGATACAGAGCACCAACTCGCACGTGCGCCGCTTGCTGAGCGAGAAGAGCGTATGCGACGAGGAGCTGAAACGCGCTCGGGATCAGTACCGACGGCAGACGAAGGGCATGCTGGCACAGTGTAAGTATAGTACGAGTGCCGGGCTTTTGTGTGTGTTTTACTGTTGAATTGATTTGTGTTTGGCAATCCCATTTTGTTGCTCTTCAATCGAAACGAAATCACGTGCCAAAACCAGAGGGTAGGGGCAAACTATACCCCTATCGGAATCTACCGCTACTATATTAGTAAACGTACAACTATTATTATTACTACTGCTACTACTATTATCACACTTCTAGACATATTTTTCGTACATCTTTCGTTGCGTTTTCGTGTGAGTTGCGTTGTTGTAGCCTAAACTCTTCTTCCTACTCCACTCTATCACCAGTCTAGTGCAGATTTTGACTGTCCATGTACTAAATTTCCTATCGTAAGGGGTAGCTAACAATGCCAAAAAAAAGAGATGAAGTATGCAATCACAGCCTACTGCTGTTGTTCCGTGGCTTTAAGCTGGCATTTACAGGGTGAAAAAACGGTGAACTATTAGCTCATTAAGCATGGAGATGCTTCCGTCAAGCGTTAGTTCGTTGTGTAGATCTTTTAATTGGATGAATCGGGTGTAGTTGCTCTTCAAAAAGAGCAGAATAGTAAGTAAAACATAGTGCATGCAGCGAACAACTTCTTACTAGTCTTTATGTGACGATTCTTCAAATAATGTCCAAAGTTGAGGTGTTTTCAACATGTTTTTTTCACATTTTTACTGTAACGGTGCATACGTCTCGAGATACTTCACATCTACAACGAACTAATGCTCAAAAACCGGAGGTATCTTCTTTGTAACGAAACGAGCAGAGTAAACAAATTTCTTCAGCTAAGACAAAAAAGCTCGACTACATTTCCCTGTGCAATTTAACTATCTCACAAACATAACCATTCTTTTCGCGTGTTCTTTCAATCGGCAACATCCTATACGATTCGGTTGATCTCTGGAATGTTTTTCCTCGTAAAAAAAACATCGCAATTTTTCTACACTACACCTCACGATCCACCAGGAGGATCCACTTGCACGCGCGGCTCTTGTAGTTCTATATTTTGTAGTACGTCAGAACGATTGCTTCTAGTGAGAAAATTGTTTCACGAAACACGGTGACACAAAAACCAAAAAGCATTCTTCTGCGATGCGATCCGAAGGTACTGTATGTTCGCTTTTCCAACCGTGGAACGTTTAGAAAATGATCCTCTTCCCATCCCCTTGCGCCCACATTTCATCGAGTGTCCCACGGTGCAACCCGAATGCGTTATAGTAAGGGAATGCGCTATAGACTATCGGCCAGCCTCGATCATCCACTAGAAAGCTCATAAGTACCATCTTCCTGTTAAGAAATAAGAGAAATCGCTTTAAATGTTTATCAAATCACAACTCGGCATCACAGAGGGGAAACCCCCTCAAACCGCCTCCCCCCGCGTCCATGTCCAACATACTCATAACCACTCGTTCGAAAAGGTACGTAATGCTCGTCTACCCTTACCCCCCTACAGGATGTACAGTAACATGCTCTCCGTAAACAAACACACACACACACACACACACACACACACACACCACATACACACTCTCGCTCTCTCACTACCTCTTGATCGGAGCCTCATCTCTCGTGCGGTGGAGCCTCATTTTCGGTGACGGTACGTACCAATCCGGTACCGTTTAATTGTGTGTATGTTCATTTTGCGGCGGTAATGTAATGGTGCCGGTGTTTTTAGGGGGCTTTTTGGCTCCACTCGTTGTGGCGCTTGTGCCCTTATGATTGCTTGCTGCTAAACTACATTGTAAACTGCATACCGAAGGCGAGAGGGTAAGGTAAAAAAGTGGTGACGGTATTTACACTCCCCAAAAGGAACGACAAGGGATATACGGCCGCGATATGGTACACTTCGCGCCTTCGCACGTTGGTACACTTCGCAGAATCTTTCGGTGTTGTTTTAACTCTAACACTTTACGATATGGATAGTTTCGTTTTTCTTTTTCCTGTTTTTTCTCTTTCCATCCCTCACCTTGGACTAGTTTTGATTAGTTATCTAATCGTTTTGTTTGTATCTCACTTTCCTGTCAAGTTGGGCTATCAAACTATTTCCTCACAGTATCCTTTTGCCCGTACTTCATAGCATCGCGCCGTACCTTTGGGGATCCTTTTCTTTCCTTTTCCTACCGGGATTTTGCTGTTTTCTTTCTAATCACACCTTAGTTACTAGCTAGTCGATAATAGAACATTGTACATAGGAATCAAATCTTTATAGGATTTATTTGGTGTACCTTTCATTTGGCTGTGCTTCTTCCAAATTTCTTCCCAATACATTCTGTTAACGTACTGCCCGTTTTAGGTGTTAATATATTTTTTTTCTCAACAAAAAAAAAACAATCATCAGAAGGTGAAACACGCCGCACTGCAGAGAATGCGCACTTTCCTTCAAAATGCAACTGTTGTTTCTAAATTTATAGTTATTTTACCACCCCGATTCTACCCACCGAGAACTGTATTAATGCGCGTTCGTTTTAGTGTGCAGAATTTTGTTGCTTCTCACTTTAACTTTTTCTACCCTCCTCTACAGTGCTAGCGCGTTGTATGTGTGCAAGCAAACCGACCAGCAAATGATTATATTGTTCCTCATTCATTCGTTTCATTTGATTGTTTATTAAATACTATCTGAAAGCATATATATATATAAACATATTTAAACTATGTATCCCCGTCCCTCTGTGCCACAAAGACAAATATCTCTATCATTGTTATTACTATTATTATTTTCCACTTCACTTCGATTCAGTCAGTCAGATTGAAAAAGTTTTCAATGCGGCCAGTCACAAGAAGGTTTGGGATCATTTTACTAAAGCCCAAAGAAAAAACATCGATGCGTGGAAGAAGCAGTCATTGGTATGTATTGAACGCTAGTATTTCGTTTCACCGGTTTTTCTTTTCTTATATATTCTTCCCTAGTGTTTCTTCTTTCTTCATCACAACTTTCCTTCTTCGTTCTCATCTTAATGTTGTTGTTTAATCGCTTGCAGTTTGGCTGTGTTTGTTATTTCATGCTTTACTAATTATGTTTGCATGGTTTATAACACTTGTTTTGCATGTGATGTGTTGGTTTTTCGTTTGTTGTTTGTTCTCTATAAGATTGCACTTACGATATCTCATTTACGGGTTAATTTTGTCATTCATTGCAATGTTTTCTTTATTTTTTGGTATACATTTTTGCATTACTTCCTTCAAATGTCTAGTTGTTAAAAAAAGTATTTTTTTTGTTTTAGTTACGAGATTTAATTGAAGTAAGTTAGTCACTCCATATGCTAGACTGTTAAAACAGTATAGAAAGTCGTGTAAAATCTTGTACTATAAAATGAAACGCATTGTAGTAGGTAGTATGAATTGTATTGCAGTAGTGTGTGTAAATGTGTTTCACTTCACCTTCAGCTTCCGAGTTTAATTAGCGCAAGTAGTGTAGGTGGTAACTTATTTGCTGTAAAAATCCCAACCCATGTCCGCTAACCATGCAACCATGTTTTGTACCATAGCAATAAGTCACAGAATTTGATCAAAACAATCAAAGTGCACACATGGTTTGTCACTCTGTTCAGCGTGAGTACTCTTGTGCCGTGAATGTGTTGTATAGTTTGTTAGGCTCATACCACCACCACCGGCAGATTTGATCAAATTCTGTTCCGAAAACAAAACATCACAAATACAAACCGCAATGTCTGTTTGCGCCAAAAAAAAAAACAATCGTAAGGATCACCTGCCCGGGAAAGAAAAACAAACACACGCAAAAGAAAAACCCGCAAACGTAAGATAAGTTTAAGGAAACGTAAGGAAACACTGCCGGCAATAATAGCAGGCATTGAAACGTACGTAGTTAATTGGTACCAAACTTTGTAACTTTGTAAGGGCGGAAAATTGCTCCAAAGAATGGAATGGAAAGGCCTTTCATTTTGCATTATACGATCGTACAGTAAAACACGCGCAACACGCACACAGGGTTCTCTCCATTCCATCGGAAGGTAAGTGCAGGCAAATCCAAATCAAATGAAGAAACCAACCCGAACGAATCTATCTTTTGGTTAGAAAAATTTAAAAAAAAACACACACACATACGCATACACAATTCAATTTCGATTTTAAAATTGCGATTATGGTTCGTACGCAAGAAGAACTCCACCTTTCTCAGCCCATGGTAGTTCTGTTTTTTTTTGTGTTTGCAAAGGTTTTACTTACGCTACCCGTAGTTGCGTCCATCTTTTCAAGTGCCTACCTAAAGCCTCGTGTAAAGCTTCTCGATAGCAACTATAGCAATACTGAAAACATATGCACACACAGACACACAAACACGCAAAGTACAGTGGTTTGTGGGGTTGGGCTACATAATCCAACGATTGGAATATCGACCGAGTGGGCAATAATAAAAAAACACCCCGATCTTATTTTATCTCTCTTTCGGTAAATGATTTAAAAGTTTAGCAATATTTTAATTTGTTGCCTCAGCAATCAGTATCTATGGAAAAACGTATACATACCGTATCCATAAATACGCGCACTGAAACCGTACGGCGCCAGGCTAATGTCCACCATTCTACTCTTTCTACTACTTCCCGTGAAATGCGACTACATCGGTGCGGCTGAAAAAAAAACGATGCGAAACCCAGGACATCAAATGTGTTCAGTTGGATGATTTTCCCGACGACGATGGGATGGATATGTCCGACGATGATCATTCGGTCTCATCGCTCCCGTACAAAAAGTCACGCTGGGAGCACGACCACAAGGTAACTCGTGGGGAAACATTCGGATTGCAGGTTGCATCTGATACCGTCTGTAAAACCATCGTTTTTTTTACGCTTTACAACACACTCTAGTAGCGAATCTAAATTAGTTTTCTGCTTGCTGCTTCCCGCAACAGGATCATGGTGCCGATCACACGGAACGCGGCCTCTCGGATGGTGCGGAGTCATCGACAGCGCACGACAGCGAACTCAAGATGAAGATCCTCCACATCGAGGTGCTGCAGGAAACGATCCGCAACCTACAGACGCAGCTGCTGGAAAATAAAGCCAAAGAAACGGAACGCACCGGTCGCATCTGCGAGCTGGAGGAGGAGCTGAAGGAAGCGAACGTGAAGCAGCTGTTGCTGAAGACGAAAATTGCCACCAGCAAGGTGGCCGCATCCTGTGCCGCAAGCATAGCGTCCTCCTCCGGCAAGGGCTGCGATTCGGAGGGCGAAGAATGCACCGGTGTACCGGTGACGAACGCACCGGAACCGACCGGGACCGCCGCGGTGGAGATGATTAGCAAAGCGACGGCCACAACCGACACGGCTAGTGGTCCGTCGCCCGTTGCGGCACCTAACGATCGGGAAGCGAGAATACTTGCCTTTGCGTCAACGTTTCTTATGATCAACCCGGCAGGCGGTGGGGTTCCGTTCGAGCAGGTGTGGGCGTACGTAGGCCGATACGTGCAGGAAATGAAGCCAAAGGAGCTGGAAACCGTCTTCGACCGCTATCGGCAGTTGTTCGAGCGCTGCGACCAAACGGTCAGTGACGAACGGAAGATAGGTGAGGTGAAGGACGCCAGCGAAATACGTAATAGTTCGTGCTATCGATTCATTGGCCATCGAACCGGGGAAAGTGGTCGCTTGTAAAGCGAATTAGACAAAAAGACACACAGAACCGGTGAACAACAGAAAAATCGTTTCTTGAGAGAGTAGAGAAGATTTTTTGTTTTGTTTTTATTACTTTAAAACATCGTTTAGAACACATGATTTCATGTAGTGATGAGCTAGTTTAGACCACCACGGCAGCTTACAAAAAAGGATTGTGAAATTAGGTATTAAGCTGGATAGACTTTCGTTACCTTGGTATAATAAGAACGCTTTTAAATTTATCTATTATTACTAACGATCTCCTTTGTGATGGGTCTCCCGGACAGAGACCTTCGAGGAAGCGAAGGTGCTTTTTAACCATATTATATACTCACCCTTCTTATACTCGCGGTACCGTTTAGCAATCACCGCCCCCCAGTCCAATCCCTCACCGCGCTCCCCATGTTGATATCAACAATCGATCTGACCGATGTCTTCCTCGTTCGAGAGCATTTCTGCCGAACGAACGCAAGTGCTGTAAATCTAGTCTGGCTGACACCGATGAGTGTCGGCGGTGGCGTGCTAAGCGAGCACTTTAATGTGCTTTCTTTAAAATATTCTAGCGTACCGTTTTCTCAGGCAAGCAGAGAATAACTTTCGTGCCCGTAATCGGTGGCACAGGCGTGAAGCATGCATTCGAATCACAATACTCGGTTTCAAATGAATTTATAAAACGAAACAGAATGCAAAAATGTAATTTTCCATCTACCCTTAAGAAGGCGATTGGAACGGAAATATTGATAGGCAGCCATATTGTATAAGAAGTAATTGTTAGTTTGGAGTAAACCAAACCACAGCAACGCAACATAATATCGTTTATCCTTAAGCAATCGTATCTGTTTGTGATGTAATGCAATGCAAGGCACAGATTTTTTTTTTTTTTTTTTTGGTATCGAGAAGGAAACCTTGCATAGGTTCCCGGGTGATCAAACTCGGGTTATGTGAGATTCTTATTCACTAAAACCTCCACGCGCAAACGAACTCTATCCACGTGGGTGACGCGCTAGGGTATAAACTTCGAGTGTATGAGTAGCTGAACTAGGAGCTGCATGCGTCTATAACCGATGTGTGATCTACACACCGGTGCACTTCGTGCGATTGTGTTGCCTACTTGACCCGACACCAGAAGGGGTGGCCGGAGTTAGGCAGTACTGTTTCCGACCCCCATAGACCCTTTGTGGGGGCAGAAATTGACGCATTGTCCACTAACACTGATTCACGGTGATCGACATCACCATCGTCGGTGCTTCCAAAAGATTCTCGACGGCGCTTGAGTCCAGACCCTCCTGCGATAGTCAGTTGGTCATCATCTCCAAATTCTTCTGGATCCATGTTCACACTCCATGGTTGCTTCACTACCGATAACACTCTGTCACTAACTTCAACACTGTCCACTGTCGACTGGTACGACGTCGTCGGTTTGCGCGTCAACAGTAAATTGAGTCTCGTACGCCATGATCGCTCCTAATATACCAATGTGATGTCCTTTTGGGCCCCTTGGGTGCCCTCTCCACAGGTACGGGTCTCGCTCCGGGGCCCTTGGCTACCCCTTTGTTTGAGGTTGGCAAAGGCTCTTTCTTCCCCGAAGGAACTTTCTTGGTCTTAGTATGAGTCTTGGTATGACCCCGTGGTTATCTATGCACGCAGTTTCCCACGTGCAAGGAGGCCATGCGAGGGTTGACCCCCTTATGGGGATACATGTTCAGAGCCAGGTCGACGCAAAGCAGGGCCCAAGGAGCTTACCTGGACCTACCTAGACTCCCGTCTGCCAACGGACAGAGAGCGTTGCTGGAGACTTGCCAGGTTTTAAGGGGGCAGGGACGTGCGCACCATTAACCTGACCGCCATTTCAAGTGGGTCCATATCTATATCCAATCAAGAAACCAAAAGCCAGTCCTTATTCATAATTGGTCCATATAAGTGAACCAACGAGGTAATTTGGAGCAGCCGCTTCCATAATAGCACTATACAATAACACCGATATTACGATTCCGCTATCGACTTAGCAAAGGACTTATCCTTTTTGCTCGCTGCTATGTAGGAGTTCCTGAAGTCTTTCCCTGCAGCAGAATGTGCCTGCTGATGCACCTTCCACTAGTATGGCTGACTTCAGTAGAGGATCGTTTTTCTCCTCTGATGACACGGTCGAGAGAGCCTTCGGCGCGAAGGCCAAGGCGATAGTTTCCGGATCGTTGCAGTCAATGGGTTTTCCCATTGATCTCGACAGTCCGGTATTCCGCTTTACATGTGACGTTGTTGGGGGCGGAGCGTCTACGATTTCCTGTGCAACGGGCTGCTTTGATTTTATTTGACGCGGTCTCCACTTGTTTGACTTGCTGATATCTGTTCATGGTGATGCGTTTTTTTCCTCTTACGCTTTTCAATTTACTAGTCTGGAAAGTCTGTTTCACTCGAGGTTAGTAAAATGGTTAAAGTAAATGGTTAAGGCACAGATCTTGCTTGCTTCTTTCTTGTTGTGTTTGTTGTTGTGTCGTATTCGTTCGATGTGATTTTTTAAAAACACACAAATCTCCCAATTATTGGGTTTCTTTAACAAAAAAAACATTAAATTATTGTATCTCTCTACGTCATATATTTAACATTTTCTATTGTACTACCTTGTACTACCTGTATCTATTGTACTACCTTGTGTAACAAGGATAAGCACATTTGTGGTGGCTAAACTGAACCAATTGATTAGAATGCGATTGGGGTCCCTGATGATCACTCAGCTTTTTATTCAAAATGTTTCCGATTACATAAATTTTACTGCGGCATAATGTTTTACTACCGCACTTTGTGTGATTTATTTGTCCAGGGCAAGTTATTAACTGACGCTGTAATTACAATTAAACAGAAATCAATTACAATCGACAATATTAAGCGGCACAACACTGAATACCTTATGTAGCCACTTAAAGCGAAAGTAATAGTCGTAGGTGAAGGTAACTCACTGTAAGCGCTCGAGGGGCTTCGTATAGGCCACAGTCGAAGATCTTGTATGATCAATGCTCGTTTAAACTACGGCAAAATGCTTTCCCACTGCGATTACTCGCAGTACGGAGCATGTTAATGTTGCGTTGCTGTGTCTACTACCCTTAACCGCCGCGACAAAAATCGCCAAATAGCACCTACATTTTAAACCGTAGCCACACTTCGCCCACGTGTGGCTCGCATAAATACCAACCAAAAACGAAAAAAAAAAAAACAAAAAAAACGAACCCATTTCATACCACGGATAGTGAACACTTTTTAACACATCATTTTAAACAATTCTCTTTATTGTCAATTATCGTGTGTTGTAACTAGAACTAGTAACAAAATACTAAACCAAAACGTTAGAAAAAGCTTCGTTCGCTAGGGACAGCTGACATCTGATGAGTGAGACTACAATATATACACATATTGGAACGTGGGAAACGTAAAAACAACCAACACAATAACTTGATAACTGCAGCTGAGAATAAAAAGAAAAAAGTAATAACGAAACACACGATGACAGCAATGGGCGCGGTTTTTTATAAAGCAGTAAAGCGAAACTAGTTAAGCAAAAGCAAATTAAGCTGAATGTAAAAGCGATCGAAAACAGAAGCCACGTGCGTATGTGCAACAGATGATAGGGGGAAAAGGTTAGGATATCGGTAGATGGTGATGAATGCGTCAGGATTTAGTACATGTAGTTAAGTTTTCGGGCTCGTTATAGACTCCATTAAACATTAGCTTGTTTGGTGCTGTTTGCATCAGGTTCGAACAAACAAAAAAGGGCAAGAAAAATCATATTGCTTGCTAAAGGCTTTCATCATCATCAGTTAAAAAAATATCCCCCCCCCCGGTGTTCCCGATATTTGATATCACTATCGCCCGTACTAACGCATATTAGTAACCTCCCTAGGCATTAGTCGTTTTGGGGGCGTCCTCCATTTCATTCGAGCAACGTTACTTAGAAGCATTCATTGTTGCATTAAAAAACCAAAACTCCTACCAAGTTACTGACCAAAAATGTAAACGTGTTTGAAAGAGCAACTTAAAACAAAAGCAATCTTTATCGTTAATTACCGCCGGTTGGTGCGTGTCGTGCACGCATCCAGGCGGTTTATTTTCCCGTTCCTTTCTCCTAAAAGCGTATGATAGGTGCTCGTTCGAGCGTCTGCTCAGTTGTGTTTAGCCGCGTGCAAAAGCAAGCACAGTTCAAATGTTTTCGTACAAAATAAAGCGAACAAAGTGTCACAAATGCAGCCACGCCTTAGTGTTTCTCCTTTTTCGCCTTCTTGTCTTTGGCAAGGAACCCCACGCCCGTGTCGCGCATCCGGATACCCTTGAGCGTGTTCTTCAGGCTCTTGCGGCCGTGGATCTTCGTCCAGAACTGGTGCATCGCGTCCGTGACCAGATCCTTCTCCTCCTCCTCGATGGAGTTCGCGTTCTCCATGCGCAGCTGGCGGCGCATGCGCTCCCGTTCGAGTTCCTTCTCCTTCAGCTTGATCTCCTTGATCTTCGCCTCGAGCAGCCGCTGCCGGCGCATCTCGCGCTCGAGCATGCCCGAGAGTGCCGGCTTGTCGTTGGCCGAGCTGAACGTGAGGTTGTCGGAGATCTCCGTCAGGTAGATGGCACCATTGTCCGTGCCGTTCGCGATCAGCTTGCCCGCCTTGTGCACTCGCACCGACCAGAGCGGTGCGTCGGACAGCTTCAGGCGCAGCACCGGCCCATCCAGCCGGTGGATCACATCCCAGGCATCCATGACACCGTCCATCCGGCAGATGAACACCAACGAGCAGCGGGTCGGGCTCCAGATGCCGCACGTTAGCTGCACCGCGTACTCCTTCGTCCACACGATCGGGTTGTCCTTGCAGTCCTCGGTCCAGATCTTCGTCTGCCAGTCACCGACGCTGATGTAGTTCTTGATGAACAGTGGGTTCCGCTCGACCGAGTAGATCGGCCCGGTGTGGGCACAGATCGTCGCCTGGATCTTATCCGCCGGCGTCTTGTACTTGCGGCTGCAGCTATAGATCATACCGTTCTCCGTGCCGACCGTGTACTTGTTCGGCATGGTCGGCTCAAACTCGACCGCGCCCACACCGAAACAGTGCCGTGGATCGACGTCCCGACTCTGGACGTCCTTCGGGGCGAGGTTAAGATAGTCGTACGGTTCGTTGAGATTGCGCAGATCCCACCACAGTATGCGCCCGTCCGTCGAACCGGACAGGAACTCGTTCGTCGTCTTCGAGCTGGTCCACAGCACGCGCGTGACTACGTCGTTGTGGCTCGCTTCGCGCTGCGTCGTCTCCACCGGTGTCCCGGACGCCCGTATATCCCAGATCGCGACCTGACCGGAGAACAGACCACCGGCCATCTGCGTTGGATCCTTAAAGTTGTACTCCAGGCAGCGTGTTTGGTACGGCGGGAACAGCTTCTGCAGTGGGCTGTTTGGATGCTCTACAAGCGGGTCGTTAAAAGGGCCGTCAATTCATCGCAGTAGCCATATATATATTCCACCACACCTACCAATGTCCCAGATGTAGCAATCGGTGGTGGTTCCACGGCGTTGCCCGATATTGCAGTGGGCCGACGCGAAATGGTTTCCCTCGTCCGACCAGCAGATGTACGTGCAGGAGCGCTTCTCCTCCAGGTAGTCCTTGTACACGTGCACCGTCTTCGACGTAAACTGTTCGATCAGCTCGTGCTGCTCTATATCCTCGAAGTAGTTCTGGTAGATGTTGCAGGCATTGTTCTGCATGATCGCATGGTCCATCGTCTGCAAGTGTAATACGCATATCAGACTCTGACCTACTCTCTCCAGCATTGTGTATAACGTATTAAAAACATATAGTTTGATCGTACATCCGCTGCTACTGAGCAGGACTCTTTTGGAGTCGATCAAATCTATTTGCAATTCATTGTTTAGATAACTTCTTCTTATTCCTTTTCCAAATACAGGAGTTGGACTTTTGAATACACCTATTTAATAGGTATATCTCAACAATTTCATAATTGCATCTGAGCAAGAGGTTCATGAGGATAATATAATCGTTGAAGTTAGCGTACATAATACCTAGTATTTGAAGGTCGCCATATTTGGTAAACTTTCTCCATTTCAACCACTCTTGTTTTGAGGTAGTAGGATATACTTTCTGAGTGGCATCTGGTTTGAACTTTGTGCGACCAGTTTTTCTGCACCCCAATGGCACGGAATGGTTGTGTCCATTCCGACAGGACCTCTAGTGTCCGCTCCACTACAAAAAGCATTTTCTGACCCATTTTTTCACCCACTTTGATCGATTTACTAACGCTGAAGCATCATCCCGCTTTTTGACACACTTCACTTTTGTCGACGGGTGGAAAATTAAAAAAATGTACACACACACACATAGAGTACCGAACCTGCTAGCTAGGTTGAGTGTCGAAAATTTGAAAATCGCGTGCCGCCCATAGACAGCAACCGTCCGTCCGTTGAAAGCGAAAAGCAGGGTGGCGAAATGATAAGAAAAATAGCACCGGTTCGTTCGAAATCGGAACTACAATCAAGGTTGTGCATACCCTTGTGAGGCCCCGCATCTGCTGCACGTACGCTTCACTTTTCTCCTGCTTGCGGCGGTACCGCGTCATCAGCTCCTCGTCGCGCCATAGGTCGATTTCCTTGGGCCAACCGCCCTCCACGTGCGTGACGCCCGTATGCACCAACCGATTGTGCACCGTCCAGACGGGTGTGTTAAGAATCCAGCGTGTGCTCTGGGTACCCCGCTCGACCGGGTTCTGTATCTCGTACTGCTTCGCCAGCGCCTTATTGCCGACCAGCGTTGCCTGCACTTCGTTCTCCTCCTGGAAGGTGACCGGCTGCCGGATGTCTTTCCGGTCGCACATCACCATGTACCGAGTCCAGTTTTGCTCCATCTGGCTGGTGCTGACGTTGGTGTCGACCTTCATCTCGATGCGTACGCGTATCCGCTTCTAGGCGAGCACAGTGTATTACCCAAACGCAACAGGTGCAATCTGCCCGTCAGTAATCGAAGTAAACAGCGATAACTCCACACCAGAGGGACACGTGGGCGCGTAGAAAACCACGTGTGCAGGACGTCTGAGAAACGCTTGAATGCTCTCTCACGCTCACAGAGCTCCGCGAAAGCAGGACCGTTGGCGAACAGCACGCGAAACATTATGGCGCGCCAACTCCGTTCTCCGGTAGCCTCAAAACGCTTGCCTGATGCCAAGCGTTTTCCATACCCAGTTTGATCGATAACCACGGCCACGAGGATTGGATTGTTGTTTTGACAGTGTGAACCGGAAAAGCGTCGGTATGCAACTGGTGCCTACGGTTATAATTAAATCAAGGGCATTCGCAGAGTTCAGCAGACATTGATTTAGTTGGACGATGAAAAGGAAAACACGGACTGGAATGAAAGCCTGCTGGAGTGAGCAGGTAAACCGCGTAAATCACTCTACCAGCGAAACGAAGGTAAGTGAAAGAATGCTTCTAAAAGGCAATTACCATGGTTACGTCGCACGTCGCCTTGTTCGTAGTAAACGCCGTCCCTTGACAACTGCCTCAAACATTCCCAATCGCAGTAAACAACCTTGACAGGTTTGGAAGAAAACTTGAGCCCCCCTGTCCTGACGTAAGGCCCGAAAGTGCGTACTTCTGCGTTCAAAGTAAAAACCTCACGCTTACTGCACGGAGACGAGTAGTTTTTGTTCAAAAACCGCACCATTACTACAGAACTCCGTCCAGTTCGCGGAATAAAAGTGTGCTACTTGGAGAATTCGTAGCGCGACAGGATGGACATGCAGTATGTCTACCAGAAGGAGCGCCGCGAGTTCGGCAAGCAGTGTCTGTTCTCCGATAAGAACAAGGTGGAGTTTTCCGAACCGGCCAACCATGACCTGTTCCGGGAGTACATCTTGCGCGATCCCGTATCGATCGGTACGCAGTACAGCCGCCAGATGGCGATCAGCGAAGCGAACACGGAGAGCGCGGAGTTCGAGCATCACGGTATCCTGCACTCGGAGGGCGGCTGGCCGAAGGACGTCAACTATCTCGATCCGGAGCAGACCGTGCGGTACCGGCGGAAGGTTGAGAAGGACGAAAACTACATCAGCCAGTTGATGGCGCTGACGAAACCGATGGAGCATTGCATCTTCCAGAACAACGCCGTCAACATTTACGAGAAGTACTTTGATGATCTTGAGCCGGCGCCATTGATCGAGCGAAGCAGCTCCCGCACGCTGAATGTGTACCGTGATCCGAGCATCTACAAGCAACCGGTAACGCATCTGTCCTGGTCCCCGGACGGTGGAACGAAGATCGCCGTCTCGCACTGCAACATGAACTTTGGCGAGGTGCTCGGGAAGGCCGTCTGCTCGTACATCTGGGAGGTGGAGAACCCAAATGCGCCACTACTCCGCTTCAAGCCGTCCAGCTCGATGATCTGTCTCGAGTACAACCAGAAAGATCCGACGACACTCGTTTGCGGCATGTACAACGGGCAGGTGGCGGCGTGGGACACTCGCAACGAGCAGGAACCGGTGATGATCAGCGAACGGGAGCATTCGCACCGCGCCCCGGTAAATTCCGCGCTCTGGATCAACTCCAAGAGCGGCACCGAGTTCTTTTCCGGTTCATCCGACAGCCAGGTGATGTGGTGGGATACGCGCAAGCTCTCCCAACCGATCGATAAGCTGCTGATGGATCCGATCAAGGCGGACGAGCAGGACTTGTCGCGTTCGTACGGTGTCAGCTGTCTCGAGTACGAAACATCCATACCGACGCGGTTCATGTGCGGCACCGAACAAGGCATGCTGTTTTCCTGCAACAGGAAGGGCAAATCCCCACAGGAGAAGATTGTCTTCAGGGTAAGTCTAGGGTCTAGGTGTACAGTCTAGGTGATACTTTAAGTACCTTACACGAATGATGTTGCTTTTCCGCACCATAGATGCAATGCCATACCGGACCAATCTACGCGCTGACGCGCAATCCGGCGTTCGTGAAGAACTTCCTCACCATCGGGGACTGGATCGCACGCATCTGGTCGGAAGATTGCCGCGAGAGTTCGATCGTCTGGACGAAGAACCACGACGTGATGCTGACGGATGGTGCCTGGAGCCCGACCCGCTACTCGCTGTTCTTTGTGAGTCGCGTTGATGGTGTGCTGGATGCGTGGGATCTGCTGCAGCAGCACAGCGAACCGACACTCAGCATCAAAGTGTGCGATGAGAGTCTGAAGTGTCTGCGCGCACACGAGTCCGGCCGGTTGGTCGGTACGGGAAGCATCAAGGGAGCAACGTTTTTGATCGAAATGTCCGAAAACATGACGTCGATACGAAATGATAAACCACTGCTGACGGCGGTAAGTGCAGCAACGTTTGGGCGACATTTCTCATCACCCTCATGAGTGTTCTTTAAATACCTGCCATTTGTAAAACCCAGATGCTGGAGCGCGAAAATCGCAGGGAGAAGATACTGGAGGCCAAGTCGCGCGAGATGAAGCTGAAGGTGCGCACCCTGAACCGCCAGGACGAGCACACGGAGGATAAACCGAAGCTGTTCCAGTGTCGCTGTGAGTTTTTGGTGTATTACTCAACACACACGAAGAAAAATAGTCTAACGATTAGAAGCTCTTTGTCACTTTTCATGAGCCTTTCAGGAAGATATCTTTCCTTACATTCAACGCGTTTGATTTTGTTTAATTTTAGCTGCCTGTGAAGCTGCCGAACAGGAGTACCTGCAGATGCTTGACAAGGAGCGTAAATCGCGCCATCCGGAGGAGTACGAAGAAGGTAACTCGAACGCAGTTACTAAGATGACTTAGCAAGAGAAGACTAATATTTTGTTCTCTGTTGCCCTCCCGTTTAGAATACGATCCAAAGAAGGTGCGAAAGGTGCCGTACAAACCGGAAAACTACGAGTCCGACGGTGAACATGAGTAAGGGCAAGAGACGTGTTCATTTTTTCCCCCGTTTTCCCTGACCAAGAATTTCACAATCACTGCTGGTGAGCGTTTGCAAGCTGTAAGCTTGTACATCCGGCAAGTTATTCAGTGCATCTTAATAATGGACAAATCCTGCGTAATCAATACTATCGACGTATATAAGAAAAAACTCTCTCTCTCCTTGTCTCGAATCATCTAGTCAACCAAGCGTTCGGTCAGTAGAGTTTTAAGAAGATTTATTACATTTTGTTAGCTTTTAGGCGTTAGTGTCCATTCATTCCAAATTGTAGGAAATAGTAAAAAGCTGTACAACGAAACGGAACAGTTGAATGTGCGTACTTCGAGCTGCTTCAGTACACCTTCAGCTTCGCTTCCACCTCGACCGGGTCCGCGACGGTACAGTCCACAATCGAGAACAGTGTCTGAAACCGCACGGCCGAACGTCTCTTCACGATCAACCGCACGGCGCATCGATCCAGCAGGAGCCTCCACTTCAGGCTCGTCTTCTGTGCCTCGCTGTAGCGCACGAAGGTTGCCGCGTCACACTTGAGCACGGTTTCAGCTACCCGGCCCACCATCCGGCAACCGCTCAGCGTTCCGGTATGGTCAGTCAGGTCGACGGTGATGTCGAAAAATGGCTCCCGTGAGGGTGTCCGAGTGTCGTGTCCGGGGCAATCGTACTTCGGACACGTTGGTCCGGGCTCGCGTACAATCGTCCGGCAGTGCATGCAACGCTCGCTAACGATTCGTGATGGGCCGTCCAGGTCGAGCCGCGTGATTACGGCGTAGCAGAGCGCGGTAAACTGATCGTTCTCCTGCACCAAACTGCCCTCGGTGCGATCGTGTATCTGCTGGACCGTCATGACGGTGTTTATCGTGGAAGCTGAGCAAAGAAAGGAAGAGGAAAACAGTTAGTCATATCGTACTGCGCGCATTTGTTCACGGCAATACTCAACGATCAACAGAACCAGACGATAGCGAGCAAACGACATCAATCTCTTGCGTGGGGATGCTTGTGACGTGGTTTAGCAGTTGGTTCAGTTGCGGCAGGTTAGGATCTTGTGTGATGATCGTTTTCCGATCCACCGCGAGGCAAGCAGTTTTGTAGAAATCGCTAAACTCGACCCGCGCGTCTGCTATCAACAGCACGGTCCGGAGAGGCGTCCAACGGTCGGACCATCTGATGTAGCTCTCGGACCAGAACTTCATCAGCACTCCGGAGTGGCTGCAATCCATTAGAATCACCTCCCGAAACGACTTCACCTGGTTGGTTCTGGCGATGCGGATCGCTTTCTTCTGGCGTACCGCTTGGACCACCACGAGTACGTTGAACGTCTCACCATTACATCTCGAGCCGCTGGCAACGATGTCCGCTAGCGGTATCGTCTCACTCGCCTTGACCATCGGGACCTTCCATAGCGCACTGAGCGCCTGCTTCTGGGATCCTTCGTGGCGCGTGATCTGTGCTCCCTGCGTCTGGTCATTGACTGTCAGGCAGTATGGCGCAGAAACGGTCGGTGAGTACTGCTCCGAGCGACCAAACAAGGACGAGGACACTTGCGGCCTGTTGACGTCCACCACGTCACCCACTTCGAACGTAGTGTCGTGGTGCAGTATGGTGTCCGCGGTGCCCCAAACGGTACAATTGATCGTGTCACGCTCGGAATCGCGCAGGGTTAGCGTAATGACACCGCGTGCAATTTGCTTGCCGGCAGCGCTCGTATCCTGCTCGAACGGTCCACGACCCCTAGCTGGTCCGCTAAAGAAGCGTGGATCACTTTTCGCTATCACGACAGCCACGAGAACGAAGTTTCGCGATTCGTCGTTGAGTTGGGCAATCCTTTTAACGGTCGTTATTTCGAACGAGCCCATTTTGCTTTGCTCCACCTGCTGGCACTGTATTGCTACGCTGCACTACACCGAACTGACCCGGTGTAGGTGACTGAGATGTAATTATTGATGATGAAGCGAGCAGCTTTTAAATGTATACGCAGGAATACATTTATTCCAACATCCAAGCAGGCAGGAATAGAATAACTCTTACAGTTTTGCATCGTCCTGGTACAGTGAGTCAAAAAGCAATGCATACACATGCGTTTTTGTGATACGCCGGTTAGTTCCAAAAGGAAATTTTAATGTACGAATCTGATTTTCAATAGGTACAATAGTGGGTACAAATATTTTTAGAAGACCTTCGGGAAAAACGATTCAAATCATTTTTACAGTTGAGCGCGTAAAATGGTACCATACATGTTTGCACGTATTTCTAAATGTTTTTTACCTTGTTTTTTTTTTATTTGAGAGAAATACGAAAACAATGATTATACGGTGAATCATGATAAAAATTACATCTATACTTATTAACAAACAAGATTAAGAATAAATAACGTACAAAAACAAAGTCATATTCTTTTGTTTCCATACCGTTTACTCAAGGATCTTAATTGGGTTTTGAACATACGCAGCTATGCGTAAAACACAATTTTATGAAAACCAACCAAAACGGCCGAATCAAACCGCATGGTCCACTGTGCGTAATCAAGGTGGATAGATGAAATCATAGGTAACACCAGTTGTCCCACATCCTGGGCGATGTTTCACGTATGGGTCATTCTTATTTACTATTCCCAAACGATAGTAGAATCTCAAGGAATCGCTGGAAAAACGTTGGTATAAATAAATGACTATCACCTATAGTACGCAATTTCTCGCTACATTATCAATGAAATTTGTCAAATTCAGTATATAAATATTTTTATATGAAATTTTACGTTCACAATTCAGTTTAGGGAAAAGTTGTACATCAACAGACGAGTTACCCTACACGTCAAAATTTCGTTCATTTTTTGAAAAAGGCCAAACAGTCGTATGTCACGTACATCTCACGTACACCCACCTTGGTGAAAAGGTCCTTGGGTGGTAGCCATTGCCTGTGTGCGCTAAGTCACGTAACCATCTGTCGAATGCATTTCATACCTTCCCGTTCACTGCGTACTGCATGCAGAAGGAGTGAGCGAGTCGGACTGCTGCATCGAGTGCAGTTTCACCTGCGAAGGGTAAACAATTCGCTCCGAGTCCACTCTATACCGCACCGCTCATAAACAGTTCAGGGGGCGCACGTATTGCACGCAGATTTGTGCAGTCTCGTAAGCAGAAGTTGGTAAACGAATAATCTTTGCTCCAGGCAGGCAAGTGGTGGTGATCTGTTTTTGGTTTGGCACGTACGCGCAACACCAATTCGAAAGTGAGCGTGTGGTTCGATCGGACAAGAAAAGTAAGCGCCGTGTGACCCTGGGTGACCCCCATTCGTTTCTTTGTGATGCAGTAGTGTGAAGTCTGGCCACAGCTCAAACAGTCTCGCTGCACCGGATTGTCTCGCAATTTAATCGGTGTTCATCTGAGGTTACCATGGCAGCAGCGCAGGTAGAACAGCCTCTCCCATTGGCTGCGACCGCCGACACAAAGATCGTAAAGGCCAAACCAGCCCGTAAGGTGTTCAAGGGGGCATCGCGGGTTATCAACAAAATTCCCGCTTCGCTGCTGAACGATGCCGAGCTGAACGAGGCCATCGCGGCGCTTCCGGTGAACTACAATTTCGAGGTGCACAAAACGATCTGGCGCGTGCGGGAAACGAAGGCGAAACGCGTCGCACTCCAGATGCCGGAAGGGCTGCTGATGTACTCGCTGGTGCTGAGCGACATTATCGAGCGCTTTACCGAGGCGGACACAATCATCATGGGCGATGTAACGTACGGGGCGTGCTGTGTTGACGACTTCACTGCCAAAGCGCTCGGTGCGGACCTGCTGGTCCACTACGGGCACAGCTGTCTCATTCCGATCGACCAGACGACGGGAATCAAGGTGCTGTACGTGTTCGTCGACATCAAAATCGACACGCTACACTTCGTGGAGAGCGTAAAGCTGAACTTCCCGCGCGACCGCAGCCTCGCGTTCGTCAGCACGATACAGTTCGTGGCGACCCTGCACGCCGCTGCTAAGGAACTGCGTGAGGAGGGTTATGACGTGCTGATTCCTCAGTCGAAGCCCCTCAGCCCGGGTGAGATATTGGGCTGTACGGCACCGCGCGTCGCAGCAAACGATGCACCGCAGGCGGATCAGAGCAACGGCACACCGACGCCGCGCACACTGATCTACCTCGGCGATGGACGGTTCCACCTGGAGGCGGCCATGATCGCAAACCCGTCACTCGCCGCGTACAAGTACGATCCGTATGAGAAAAAGTTTACGCGCGAGCTGTACGATCACGACACGATGCGCCGCAACCGGAAGCGGGCGATCGATGGCGCACGGGACGCACGCCGTTTCGGGCTCATATTAGGTACGCTCGGGCGCCAGGGTTCGACGAAGGTGCTGGAGCATCTGGAGCGGCGACTGAAGCACCACGGACGTGATGCGATCGTCATACTCCTATCGGAGATCTTCCCCTCGAAGCTGGCGCTGATGGAAGACATCGATGCGTTCGTACAGGTAGGTGCTGTTTGCGATTTACGTGCACTGATTGGGGCATGTGGCCACTGCCGCGCGCGAGAGATCAGATAACGAACAGCGGGGCAGTGGTGTTATCTTCTGCTTTGGTGCACCAATTTCACACCATGGAACCGTGGAAGTTTTAACTATCGCTAGCTTTATTGCAATTTCTACCCCCGACCAGGTTGCCTGTCCCAGACTTTCCATCGACTGGGGTACGGCTTTCCCGAAGCCGCTGCTCACACCCTACGAACTGTCGGTCGTGCTCGGCGACGCCGAATGGAAGATACCGGAATGTACGGCAGCTAAGGACGACAAACCAAAGCCGGCACCCAGCCTGGAGGTGGCATACCCGATGGACTTCTACGCTAATGCCAGCCTTGGCGAATGGACGCCCAACTTTAAGAAGCTCGACATCTGCGAAAACTCCACCGGTGGATGCTGCGGTCGGTGCAAGGACGAAAAGGATAAGGCGGACGCCAAGGCGGGCAAGCAGCCGCCGGTCATAGTTGATGAGGAATAGAGAGGGCACATCTCAACCGCTGAATGAAACTGTAAACTGCCTGCAATTAGAATTGTTACGAAAATAATGCATCGTATACCCGTATAGTTGTAAGAAACTGTAAATAAATATAGTACCATATTTATTGAATGTTCTCGTCAATTGTGTGCAGAGTAGATTTAAAATGGTTTCATATTGATTAATAAAATAAAAATATACTGTGCAACGGAATGCTCGGGATTGCTCGATTAAATGAAAACGTTTTTTTTAGCCAAACGTCACTCGATCATGACCACTAGCCAGCATCGATTAACCACTGTGGCTTGCGATAGTTGTCAACAATGGTTTCATAAATACTTTTCTTTGAAGCGAAGACGACGTGTAACTGCGCACAATTTTCCAGTGATTGAAATTGCATTTTAAGTAAAAGTTCAATACATTTAATCTCGTGCATTTCGTGACCATCGTTAAACCCTCGCGATGGGTAAAAAGAAAAAGACTAGTAAGTTATCAGTTGCGCGCAGATGTATTTGTCGTTTTTTTATATACATATAACTGTACATGTAGATTACATATGTATATGTAGATCGGTGTTGTGCTAAACATTGCACTATTGCATCATGTTTTTCGTTCATGTTGAAAAAACGTTCTTCAAATGCGACTACGTTGCACTTGGATGATTCATGGTTGGACTTTTCATACTATTGTTATCGTCATGCATTTTGGCTTGGTAAATTCCTTTGAAAAGGACGGTGTGTCTAACGAATATTCCAGATGCACGAGGCGTGTTTTATACTGTTTTTTTTTTCTTCAGTAAATCGCATTTGTACTAATGTTCATTGCGATTGTGTTGTGCGCATTGTTCTACCCTTTGGCGAATATATGCTAAGGTTGCGTTGTGCGAAATTTATCCTCCCACTGCTGTGGTTTTGATTGTAACGACGAAAATGTTATATCTTTCCTGTGTAGATACCACCACTGATGGAATAGGAGGAGCAACTCCTAATCCTGCATCATCTACGCCGGAAGGTTCTCAGCAGCAAAGGCAACAACCGCCGCAGCAGCAGCAGCAACAACCTTCACAAGCGCCGCCACTGAGACAGCCTCGAATGGAGCAAGGACCATCGGCGCAAAAGACGAAACAAAATAAGCAAAAAAGCGATGGGGCTGAACTACCTCCACAGAAACAACAGAGCAAAGCAGCAGAATCGCCACAACAGCAACAAAAAACACAAGCTGAACCCAAGAAACAACCGCAGCAAAAGCCACAAACGGAGAAAAAGCAACCGCCTCTGCAACAATTGCGTGATTCGTCCGTCGTTTCGACGAAATCGAGCGGTTCAGGTGGTGACGGTACCTTGAAAGCGATCGTAGAAGACTTGGACAACATGCGCGTATCGAAGCAGAAGGTCCAGCGCAAGGACCTGCGCCCGGTGCTGGTGCGCCGGGGTGCGCAAGGTGTACGCGGCAAGAAGTTCACGGTAGAGGCCAACTTCTTCCAGCTGCTGCTGGACAAGCTGACTGGCACAGCCTACCACTACGACGTTGCGATCGAGCCGGATCGGCCGAAGAAGTTCTACCGGCCGATTTTCGCCCAATTCTGCCGGGAAAACTATCCGAACGTGCGGTTCGCGTACGACGGTCAGAAGAGTGCCTACATCTGCCAGAAGGTGGCGGATAAGAAAGCGAAAGTAAACTTCCAACCGGGCGACGGTGGCAAGATGAAGGAGTACACCGTGCAGTTAAAGGAAGCGGCAAAGATCGATCTGGGTGTGCTGAAAACGTAAGTGCAACAGCCGGGCAAACTGCCGGCCGTGGGATTGTTCGCTTTGAAACACTTCCTCTTCCGTCCCTCAGATATTTGAAATCGAACGAGAGCACGCTGGCAAAACCGATGACGGCCATCCAGTGTCTGGACGTGGTGCTGCGCTGTGCCTACGAGAATAATCCCAACTTTGTGCGGGTAAGTGTCTTTCACACTCCGTGTTCTGTGTAATTTAGGTTTGCTGCATTCGTTCACTTGCTCAGAGTAGGCGTAAGAAATGGGGATTTTTATTTAAATTTTCAACTGCCGTCATTCCCCATCTAAGCCTACTAGGAATATGAAACAGAATGAGCAATTCGAGTAAAGCATTTCCAAGTAAATGATTAAAAAATTGTATCAATAATTGTATTTTAAATGTAACATTTTTAAATCATGTTGAGGAAATTGCACTCCACAAGGATTGAAAATTCGATCTTAAATTACACGAGTGAGCTAGCTGGCTGAAGGTGTTTTAATACATTCAATACTTACAATGTTAGACTAAAAAAATGTGTTTTTCTCTCCACAGTTCAAGCGCAGCGTTTACATGGTGCCGCGCGAGAATGCACGCATCGATCTGGGGAAATCGCACGAACTGTGGTACGGGCTGTTCCAGTCGGCCATACTCGGTTCGCGCCCTTACCTGAACGTGGACGTATCGCACAAGGCATTCCCGTGCGCGGGCCCCGTTCTGAGCGTGATCCAGAACCTGAACCGTGGCAGCGTGGATCAGCTCAGCGCGTGGGTGGTGAACGATCTACACAGCTTCCTCAAGGGCATGGACGTGGAGTACAAGAGCCCGTCCGGTGCGGTCAAGCGTATGCGGTGCAATGGGCTGCGCGATCCCGCCAACCAGCAGATGTTCAAGCTGGACGACGGGACGCGCCTCTCGGTCGCCGATTACTTCGCCAAGCGGCTAAACTTTTGCCTGCGCTACCCGAACCTGCCCGTGCTGCACGTCGGCAGTACGGTGCGCTCGGTGTTCGTACCGGCCGAACTGTGCACGATTCCGCCCGGCCAGGCGCTGAACAAGAACCATCCGGAGGAGTGCACGCGCGAAATAATTCGCTACGCGGCCACCAGCACGGCCGTGCGCAAGCAGAAGATCATGAGCCTGGCGGCGCAGGTCAACTACAATGCGAGCGCGACGCTGCGCGACTTCGGCATCGTCGTCGGCAACGAGTTCGAAAAGGTGCCGGCACGCGTCATCGACGCACCGCCGATACAGTACGCGCGGCAGGACAAAATCAGCCCGATGCGGGGTGTGTGGCGTGCGGAGGGCAAGAATTTCCTCATCCCAAGCCCGACGCTCACCAAGCAGCCGATCCGGTGGCGCATCCTGAACCTCGATTCGTACACGAACGAGTCGACGGTGAAGCGGTTCGGCGAGATGCTGTACCAGCAGGCGAAGGCGTGCGACGTGCAGATGGAACCGTTCGACATGGGCGTCACGTACGTGCTGGTGCGCAACCAGCGCAACTGCCTGAACGAGCTCGGCCCGCTGCTCGAGGGCGTGAAGAAGCAGCAACCGACCATCACGATCGTGGTGCTGCCGAGCCGTGGCGAAGTGTACGCGAAGGTGAAACAGAAGGCGGAACTGGCCAGCGAGCGGATCGGGCTGCTGACGCAGTGCATCAAGGGCATGACGGTTGCGAAGAAGGGCGACGACAAAAGTACGCTCAACAACATCATGCTGAAGGTGAGAGAAAAAGAGGGAGAAAGAGAGGAGGACAGTTTATCTATATATGGTGGGTTTGTTTTGTATTCGATGAAAGCGACGATTCTGCTCTCATCGAATCGAACTTTTCACACTATCGGGCTTCCTTAAGGTTCCAAATTTCACTAAAAACAATTATACGGTTCCATTTAAAATTAAGGGATCCCAACTTTGTGCGGGTAAGTGTCTTTCGCACTCCGTGTTCTGTGTTATTTTGATTTGCTGCACTCGTTCTCTTGCTCAGAGTAGGCATAAGAAATAGGGATTTTTTTTTAAATTTTCAACTGCCGTCATTCCCCATCTACGCCTACTAAAAATGTGATACAGAATGATCTCATTCGGACGGTCTTCCCCTAGCGAGGAATGACTACGGTCGTTACGCCAAAGAGCAGAACAAGATTTTAGACTAACACTATGTTATTACTGAAGTTATACGGCTTTGAATTGATATGCCGTCGTTTTTATTATGGCTTCTGCGTCCTTATGGAGAAATAGTATAAATTATGAACTATTCAACACTATTGTAAATTTTTCCTTTTCATTCAAGCTCTGGTGAAAGTTGCACACACAATTTTTTAGCCCACACGGTGGACCGTGTTTTTCCGTTTCGAGATAATAAGTCGTGGTTTGTGTTTCGGTTCACACTTTTCTTCCCCCAGATAAACGCAAAAACGAATGGATCGAATCATTGCCTGTCGGAGGTCGCCATACCACCGCTGGGCAAGGGTCAGGTGATGTACATCGGGGCGGACGTTACGCATCCGCTCGGGGACGATACGCCGAGCGTGGTGGGTGTGGCGGCATTGTACGACAAGAACGGTTTCCGGTACAACTGCAGCGTGCGGCTCCAGGACGCCCGGGACGAGATGATCCGCGATCTGGAGAACATCGTCCACCGGCAGCTGCAGCTGTACCAGCACGCGAACGGCGCCCTGCCGGAAAAGATCATGTACTACCGGGACGGCGTGTCGGACGGGCAGTTCTCCGAGATACTGACGATCGAGCTGAGTGCGCTGCACGCGGCCATCGCGCGCGTCAAGCCGGGCTACAAACCGGCCGTCACGTTCATCGTGGTGCAGAAGCGGCACCACACGCGCTTCTTCCCGCACGGCAACTGCCCGACCGAGGGCCGTAACGGCAACGTGATGCCGGGGACGATCGTCGACAGCGAGATAACGGCACCGGATCGGTACGAGTTTTATCTGGTGAGCCATGCCGCCGTGCAGGGCGTTGCCAAGCCCACCAAGTACGTGGTGCTGTACGACGACTCCAACAGCAATCCCGACCAGCTGCAGGCGATGACGTACAACCTGTGCCACCTGTTTGCCCGATGTAACCGTGCCGTTTCCTACCCGGCACCGACCTACTATGCCCATTTAGCCGCGTTCCGTGGCCGTGTGTACATTAAGGAGTGAGTGTCGCCTTTGGGGTGTTTCAGGGAGTGCAATTATTAATTGTTTTTTTTTCGTTCTTTTTGATTCTGTATTGCAGCAAGCGTATCAATATGAATGACCTGAAGAATTCCTACCGTGATATCGAGATAATTCCCACCGTCAACGATGCCAACCCGATGTTCTTCGTTTAGACTCGGTATCTTGCGGGGAGCTTGAATTCCGGTAGCATCTCTCACAATGTGATGTAGAGTCCCCTTGGAAAGGTTCCAAGGTTTCGTCTCTCTTTATCAAGACTAACGGGAAAACTCGTGCGGAAGATTCTTACGCGTAGAGTTGTTCTTCTGTGTTAGACCAAAAACCGGCTTGCATGTTGATATTTTTTTCATTGTTTTTCATTATTATTATTAACATATAATCACAACATAGCATGTAATCACACATCAAAACATTCGTTGTGAAACAAGGGTTTTATAGCTTTGTTTTTTTTCTCCTATACATTGATCGCCGGTGATAACGTTGATGCTAGTGATACATGCATATTTTATCGATACTTTTTTTTGCTTAAACAGCCTTGCCCTTTGGCTTTACAATTACAATACAAATGAAACTATTTTACGGGAAAAATACAAAAATGTTAAAAAAATTATTTAATCAATAAAATTAATTTTAGGCTACGCTTCGGCGATATCGAAGCGTGTCTAATACACAAAACAGGCGTTTTGCTTCCCATGTCTTCGTTCTAACAGAAGCCCATCCGAAAATTTTGTTCGATGAGTCTTTACACCCGACATAACCGGTTCCAAGTCCTATCTTGAAAACTTATCTAAACTAAATCGGATATGAATATAATCCCTGTTACACTTATTTATCGCACGGCATGTTGTTATGTAGGTTTTGAGTTACTTTGAATGTGATGTGGAACATAATTTAACACATATTTTGACCATCGTTGAATGCCATCAAACTCCACCGTGCGGGAATGGTACGCTCGGTACATCTCACTTGTAGCCATCTTGTTCGGCGTCACAAGCAACCTTAACCAACTGGATGACAGCGGAAAATTGGCGCAAAACTCGTATTGTTCTCCGCATTTCGCACTGACCGCAAGATTTTGTAGTAATTTAGCTGGCTTTACTTTCCTTTTTTTAAGTAACAAATTCAATTACCACCCGTACGTTAAGCTTCTTGAAGAAAAATGGAATCGGAAGTTAGTTACACCGCCTGGACACCGGAGTACTTCATAGCGAACGAATCGGCCTGCCTGGCGCAATTGGCCACCGGCAACGTATGGTCTAAAATTCCGCTGCTGAACTGCACCGAGCTAGCGCACCTGCCCGACGGTAGCTTGGTGCGGTTCCGAGGCATGCTACAGGACATGCAGGACCCCGAATGTTATCTGGAGCGGTACGGAGTTCGCAGCAAGGCGACCGGTTCGGTCGTGCGCCAGCAAAATGGTAAATATCGCGACATTCTCGTGTACGACGTTGCGACCGAAACCGTGGACACGGTGGCTACCGAGGACAGTACGTTCGGAGAGCGACGATCCATGTTCGTGGTCACCATCCCTGGCCAAAACCGGTGGGCGGAGGAGTGCGAAAAACAGCAAAACGGTGTGCTGCCGGTTGTTCGATCGGAGAAATCGAACGAGGAAAGTGTGCAGCCGACCAGGGTGGCAAGCGTTAAGCGTGCGCACGACGAGGAAGAGGCGATGGAGGTAGATGGGACACACAAACGCGACCCCGTGGAGCAAGCGGAAGCAGTTTGTGTGAAAAAGAAGCCAGCATCGGACGCGATCAAAGAAGGCTCTTCGTCGTCAACCAATGGAACGGTTTTATCGGCGGATTACCTGCTCAATTCACCGATCGCCGATCGCCCTGGCAAAGCGTGCCTTGTGAAGCTGTACAGTAACTATGACGACTGGACGCTCAACACTCTCGTCGAGGTGGTCGGATTCCTTTCGGTTGATCCAGCCCTGGACGGTAGTGGGGACTTTACAGGAATGGACGAATTTGTCGACGATGTTTCCGAGCATCAGGCGACACATCCACCACCGTCCCTCATCCCGCGCCTGCATGCTGTGAGTGTTCGGAAGTTACCCCACACCAATCCACTGCTGGTTCCATTCGGCGTGATCGATGGAGAAGATGTGCAGGATGAAACAACAATCACGTCCGTGTACAAAGACCTGCACAACCTTTTCACCCAGTGTCTGTTCGGTGACCGTGTTGCGGCCGACTATCTGCTGTGCCATCTCGTGTCGTCCGTGTACATCCGGGACGAGGTGGAATCACGTGGTCAGTTCTGTTTGAATCTCAGCAACATACCGGCGGAAGTGTTGCCGGACTATACGCGCGCTCTTTACGAGCTACTCGAGCTGCTGCTACCCGCCAGTCACTATCTGCCGATGACGCTCGAGAACATGAACACGATGCAGTTTGTGCCGAAGTAGGTGATCAAAACAGGCGATGCAATGCCTCACCCATACAATGACCAATACACGTTGCGTCTTCTGCTCCATCCCATACAGGAAGGACTACACGACGAATAAGCTGACGAGCGGTTTGCTGCAGCTGGCTCCCCACACGCACCTGGTACTGGATGAAACACGGCTGCAGGCAGGCAAACTGGAAGCACCCGGAGTGGAAGCTGTCAAGCACGTGTCGCATCTGATCAAGAGTCAGCGGTTGCGGTACAACTTCCAGTTCTACCAGCTCGACTTCCAAGCCGACGTGCCGGTGTTGGTGTTGAGCGAGGGACGAAGCATGCTGCCAGTGAGTTCACCGTACCTTTCGTTCGTTGACACCTGAACAGCATGTTATTCCGTTTTTTTTTAACTTCTCCCTTTGAAATAAAAAAACAGAGCAACTGCTACCTACCCATCATACCGGATCTGGACGCGATCGGGTTGGTCGCGGAAACGATCAAAGCCGGTCGGCACTACGTCACACCGAAGCTGGACGCCATGCGTCGCTTCCTCACCGCGGCACGCGTCCGTGAGTTCGATATGAAAACGCTCGATCCGACCGTCGTGCAAGAGGATTTCGTGCGGATGCGCACGGAGAACGGTGCGGTCACGATGGACGATCTGCACGCGCTGTTCGTGCTGGCACGGTTGCTTGGGCTGAGCCGGGGGCGGAAGTCACTGCTGCGCGAGGACTGGGAGCGGGCGAAAGAGCTCGAAACGGAGCGGCGAAAGCGAATGGAAATGTTCACCAAGCGGAAAAGTGAACCCTAGACGGGAATTCGAGATTATTTATTCCAGTACCTTGTCTTTATTTTTAAGAAATACATGTAACCTTCTTTTTTTGCACCTTAAGGTGCGAGTTTTCCAATCGCCAGTTCGTAGCTCCCAAAGAGAGGACTTTCCGAAGGGGAGAACAGTAATCATTCAGTGTGAAGTATGCTCTCCGATAAAAGATTTCTTCACTTCCATGGTGGGGAAAGTACTCACTCAAAGGAAGAGGTTCCCGACATACATTGCATTGAAGTCTCCGATGCAAACATATTGCTATTTTCATCTTATTCATATTCTCTTCTGTAATTTATACACTTGGAGTTACTTCTCGAATTCAAAATTGCTTCCAATACAGCACACAAGTGTACAGCAAAACATTCAGACACGATGGTAGCAACAGGTTTGTTCAAAAACGAATAGCAGCCAAGCTTGTTTATTCCTTGGAAACGAAATCTCAAGTGCGAATGTTCTATAAACAAAATGAATCGACCGTTTTCCGGACACAATGCATGCTTCGACCGCGGTGTGCCTTTCTTGTTCTTAATCTTCGGGTCAGGTTTCTCGAGCTGAGGAGCCTTCGGACGACGTGCACGAAACACCAACCCCGACAGCCACACTTGTTTTCTTCCTTTACCCAATTTTCATCCGTTATGTTATGTTTTATTAAATCGTAATGGTTAAATGGAGATAAGGAAAATATCGAAACTAACATAATACAAAATGAAACAAAAAAGAAAATGCCACTCGTAATTTATACACACTCACAGCGCGAACGCTGACGCATTATTATCTCTTTCCTCCGTTGCCCGTTGTCTCGTTTTCCTGTCATCTTTCGAAAGATTATATAGAGAGAAAGAGAGAGGGTGTGTGTGTTTGCTTAGGTATGCGGAACAGAGGTATCCTTTGTAAAAGAATAGTAGCAGCCAATGTGGGAGTTATTGAAGACAAAGCAAGCCGGTGCAAACACCGGTCTCTCGAATTTGGATCAACACGAATCCAGTATTTGCGAACGAAATGAAAGAGGGAAACGTGGGAAGGATGTCACTGCTGTAGTACCTATCAGCGTACTATTTTTTTAACAAACATAGACAGGCTTTTCGCTACCTTCCGTCATTTCGATTATTCCCTACACTATATCGCTGACCAGTGTAAAACCTGTCCAATTTTTTTCGCCCTGGCTTACGGTAGGGTCAGATGTGTATGATAGTTTGGAGGGGGCAGGAGGTGATCGGATTGGGGGAGAACTAGGTTGTACATACAGAAACCAAAAAAAAAATTAAGCAATCAACATTGCGCAAAATAACCGAACTAAACGATATCCCTAGCTCCTAGCAGTCGAGGAAGTTGGCGGCCATCAGCAGCTCCAGCGCAATCTCCGGTGCGATCGGGAATTCCGGTATCTCCGTCGAGCTGTTCGTGTACCGCACCTTGTAGGTGAAGTACATGCAGACCTTCTCCAGTACGTGCGAGCTGTGTAGGCGTGATAAAAAGATCGGTACCGGTTAGAATAAAAAAAAACCTTTTTGTTTCAATTTGGTTTAGAAGAACAAAAAACACTAGATGGTTAGTGACGAATAGGATAAATTTCATGTTCGGAAGAAACAGTGTAATATTTGGGGATAAATCAAGCCGTGGTGTTAAAATTTAAGTACTAAAAATGCATTTTGGACATTCTACATTTAGCTATTTGAGAAGATTCAAGCAAAAACAAAAACCTGCCTACTATGATCTCCATAATTTACAGGTCACGCATGCACATTCACACATTGATTATCATATATATTAACTTATGATTAACTGAATCTAGCACTAATTCAATCCGAGAAGTCAATAAGCAGTTCCGGATTCGTATCGAAAAAAGTGCTTTGTCTGCCAAGTGGTTCGCCCGTTTTGGCGCCATTAATTACGATAACGAACAGCTGCGTTGGGATTTGTATCGAGATAGTGGGTATTCATTGCCACTGCTGTTGCTGTTGGGGAGTTTCCCCTAGCAGGCTTTCCGAATCAACACGCGATTAGTTGACGCCATCACGACGGCGGGGGTTCAAAGGTTGCGCTAGAATCATTTAGTCGATCCATGCGCTTTATCAGTACGACAGGACCGGGACAGCTAATTACATAATTCGGTTGCCTTTCTTGCGCTGGTACTTCCATCACATGAAAAGGGATCACAACTTACGGTATTTCACGGAAGTTCACTTCGTTTGCTTCGTTCTCGGCGAACTGGCCCGGCCCGGACAGCATCGCCTTGATCGTGCCGGAGGTGAGGGCGTGCTCACGCTTCACGATAAACTCGTGCCCGTCGGATGAGATGAGCTTCACGTACATCGCATCCGGTCCCTCGCAGCCGCCATAGATACGCTCGGTTCCGGTGCGCTCTTCCATGGTTTATGTTGTTGTTGATGTTGTTGTTCTGTAGGACAATAAGGACCGGAGGAAGAGCAAAGAGTTACTGTGTGTGCGAGCGTATTTGCTAGCCACCTAAGCACTAGATCGGGAGAAAAATATACTGCAGAGAAAATTGAATCACGAAAAGCCGTCGAACAGGGCAAAAGGACACAGCCGCCAGATGATGACTATACACTTTGCTGCACTCGTGATGGAAGGAGAAGGAGAATACGGTCTAGTGTGTTGTTTTAAGCACAGACACCGACACCGAAACCGAAAGGGCAACAAACGCTTGTCCTCGGTGTTATCGATTGCTTACCGTACCTGTTTGGATCGAACAGCAGATGTTTGGCAAGTACCGCGGGGAAGATGCCTGTTTGCAATCGCAAACGCAAAACCTCGTAGCTTGCTGCGCGATGCGTTCAAGGGAATCGGTTAATAAGCACCCTTTATTATTCGCGCACACACAGGTAAAATTCACCCCGCAAGCAGCCACAGAGCGGAAAAGTAGGCCGGGTCGTGTGCGGTGTGTGCATGTAGGACATGGGTTGCGGAAGGGGATGGCTGTCAGCTTTGTTTTGACGTGAACGAACTATCGTTTTGCCGTCGGCAAACGCACAGTGGTAGCTTTTCACGAATTGTTGTAGTTTTGTTATTTTTTTGTTATTATTATTTCATTTGATTATTACGCAAATTGATAACAAAGCATTCAAACAATGAAAAACAAATATCGAAGAACCTTCGTACGAGCAATAATTTGATTTTGGTTACTTAAAATTGAAATTGGATTGAAAAGTTCCAGGAGACTTCGTAAACTGCATAGTAAAAATTTTATTGAACATGTTCATAAAAATAATAAACATATTATTTGCTAGCGTTTGAAAGAGCACGTTCTGCATTTATTTGTAAAACATTGAACCCTCCATCGCATTTCATCGATTGCAGTGCATGTATAAATCGACGAAGAGCAACGTCAAATGGATATGACAACACTTGCCAGAAAAAAAACAAAAACAACTTGTTCCTTTTATCAATCTCAATGTTTTTCTCTGGTGCTGCAAGCGAAACAGGTTATAGTAGACATAATTGACTCGCATTTACGATGGCTAACAGCAGCAGCGGTACAGAACCCAGCATTAGTAAATATTTTACCAACGATCCACCGAGCTGCTTTGATAGTATATCGGCCGGTGAAGGTAGGTTGCCAAACTGCTCGTTCTCGCGTTGCAGAGTCATTACACTAAAAATTGCTTTTGCTGTGCGCTACAGATGGACAAACCCAGGATGCGATAGCGGAGGCGTACCTTTCGTACGACTATTTGGCTGCCAGTTCGACTGACCAGCAACCCAACATTCCAGACAGTGTGCGCGATCTGTGGGAACCACCGAGGGTGACGCCAGGCGTTCCACCGACCAGTCTCACTATGCCGGGTGTAAGCGTTGCCACCGATCTGACCGACCCGGTGCAGGATGCCGTCGGGCTGCTGGTGGATGCGAACGAGGCACAACAGCGCAAACTTCTACTCCCGGACAACGTCACGCAGGATGAGCGCGGTTTGCGGGAGCTAATCGAGCACGGTTGCTTCCGATCGGCGGTGAATCTGACCGCGCGGTTGCTGACAATAAAGCAGCAAGGATTCGGCCACGCTGGACATCCGGTGAAGCACAGTCCCAACTCGCTGCAACTGTGGTTTACCCGGCTGGCGTTGCTTGTGAAGTTAGGCCAGTACGAAATAGCGCGCGTCGAAGCGGAACCCTTCGGTGCGCTGAGCAATGCGGACGTGTTTTACGAATTTTACCATCCGGATATGCACGCCGACAGAAAAGGTTCGATGGCACCGTTTTCCTTTCGCCTACTGCTCGCCGAACTGCCCGTCTATCTCGGTGCTCCCCGGGTCGCTTTGGATCGACTGACCGCGCTGCTTGCGATCGTGAACCAGATTAAGGTGTATTTTGAACGTGGCACTGGAACGATTCCGCATGCGACCGACGCACACGCGTTCTGGACCGTGCGTGAAACGCGCATTTTACATTCCATCGTTAACTGTGCGCTTGCTGTGAAGGATTTTGGGTTGGTCGAGCAGTTGCTTGAACGGTTGGTTGCGGCGGCAGCGACACCGCAGAAACGTATACTTCTGTCCGCCTGGGGTCGTATCCGATTGCAGTGTGGTGATATGGTGGGCGCGGAAAAGAAATTCTCTGAAGCACGTCGACTAAAAGAGGAGTAAGCGAGCGAAACCCCTTTACATAATGACCCGTTTCCTTTAAAAACCACCTTCTTCTTCACAGGAAAAGCTCCGAAGTACCCGACCTTATTGATCGGGGCTTGCTAGCGGTCGCTCAAAACGATTTCCAGAGTGCATTTGACCTATTCCAAAAAGCATCGACCGCAGCACCGTCCAATACAATGCTCTACAACAATATGGGCGTGTGTTTGCTGTATTCCGGAAAGCTGAAGGAAGCGATCAAGCTGTACGAAGGTGCAATACAGCGCAATACAAAATCCTGTCTAAACGAGTCGCTGTTGGTTAACCTTTCGACATTGTACGAGCTGGAATCGAACCATGCGAAGGAGAAGAAAATTAACCTGCTCAAGCTGGTCAACCGGCACCGGGCCGATCTGACCGTGGGATTGGATGTTTGTTTGAAACTGCAGACGACTGTTTAGAAAAGCTAGTGAAGGTTAAAACTAACCTAAAAGACAAGTATTTATATTATAGGCAGCAATGTTATCGCAAATATATGGTAATACCGACCGAGAAAATTACGATTTGGTTTGAATTTGCGGTTTTTGTACCAAAAAAAAAACGAAAATTTCTCCCAAGGGTGACAACTGCCATGACCGTAAAATCGACCACTATGCCTTTTAATTTAATATCGCTGTTAGGAATTTCAGTTATTTATGCTGAAAAGTGCAAAAAATCTTTAAACAAAATCGCAAAACGCTCGATTCTGTCATGTTTTCCAAACGAAAAGTATAAAAACTTACGTTCTTTACGTGATCTAACCCAAAAACACGACTTTTCTTTCTGCTTGATTCCAAAAACCCCCTTCCATCGAGTTTGACACAACTTCACGGCGTGAAAGAAGAAGAAGGGAAAGAAGCGTAACTGGAATCAAACGCATCAAACAGCAGACGGCTCAATTCTGTAGTGTTTCAGTTCGAGACAACAATCCCTGGAATAACTACGATGGCGGCCGCGGATGTTGCAGTGATGAAGGTAAAGATTGTGCGTTAGCGTTGTGTGAATCTAATCGAATGCAGTGTTACCAAGTGATTCAGCGGAATTGTTTTATCGCAGCATAGTAAGCAGGCAGTAATTTCGTAGCGTCTCAAAAAACTATCAAGGGGCGCGTCAATTGTGCCCTCGCTGGTCTGATTCATCATCGGTCGGCTCTGGAAAATCATAACAATCTTTACCGTGCCGCAAACCTTCGGAAGAGGCGATCGTGAGAATATGTGAAAATGCGTGACACTCGGAGGCACGTACGGCTATGCGTGCATAAAGAACTCCGCATGTGAAAACGGCCCCTCCTGTGACGGAGCGGAGACCGGAAAAGTGGGAAAAAAAGTTCAAGTAAACACTACTCGGACCGTGTAGCGCTTGTGCATGCGTGTGTGTTTGTGCATCGGAGAAAGACGGTTTCCGAATGCATCTGGAACATGACTAACCGATTTACAGCAAAGCTGTAAAGCGCTGATCCAAGAGAATAAGCGTCGTATATAGGCGCCTAAAGAAGACGAATAAGTCGGCTTCCCGGGGGGGTGATTCGATTCGCCCTGGGATATCGCACACAGGCAAAGTGCACCGAACCGGAAATGCGTGTCCTTCTGATTACTCATACACGGCGCTCGCAAACAGAGCAGAACGCATCGGAGTGCAGCGCCAAGAATGCAGCTGGAATGCAATACAATGCGACTGCTTTGTTTATGCGACGACGCGCACCCGGCATTGAGCGCAAGAGATTAATCTGGAGTGGAGGGCCATCGCGGGGAGAATAGCCTCGATGGCGAAGAATCGGAGAAGTCATCAGATTTTTTTGTTTCCCTATCTAAACAGCTGGCCTATCTAAACAGAGAAAAGTTTTTCTCGAACGAATCCAACCCAAGGCACGCGCGTAGGAGGAAATGCGTAGGGAAATTGTGTATACAAGGAAAAACGCACGGCATAATAGCTGTTACCGCATTGGTGGTTCGAGCGGGCCGCCGCGTGGATTGTGTGGAATAAATTCGGCACACACTTTCTCCAATTTCCCAGTGCGCGAGTGTGCTGGAGTTGGAGCGGTCACCGTTACTGAACACTTGGACGCAAGAAAGCATTTAACCGGGTGTTGAAAAATGGATAAATCAGTAGCAACGACGATCGTGGTCGATCGATCCGCGTTCACTTGTAGAAAATCCCGTAAACAGAAACATGATTTGAGGGTTGAACAGAGCAGGGCAGCGTAAAATTGTTCCAAGGCACTTGCAGGCGGTGTTTGGAAGCGATCAATAGGCTTTCTTTGATGTCGATTCCATTCCGCCAGATTTCGAATGAAGTAGGAAATGTTTGATACATTTTGTCCTATTTTTACGTATCAGTATAGTTTCCGTTGGCTACAGCAATGGAAAATGAGTTCAACAATACCATAATTAGAACGTTGCTTTCTGCAGTCAAACGAACCGATTTCCCTTCCTGGGATGGCTGTCGTGTAAAACAGTACACAAAAAGAGAGTTTCGATGCGATTGTCTATCGAATGATCCAAGTAGGTTAGCATGGCAGCAGAATGTCAAGTGCCTAGAATGGAAAACCTCCCAGTTTGGATACGGCTGGACCCACTTTCTCTCCACGGTTAACTACGAACGAGTGAGAAAGTGTTCCAGAATTTCCTGTTGCCGCACATGGACAAATGCTTTAATAGCACGCCAATGAGGCCTTGAAATTCGTTTAAAGCAACAACGAATGATTTCGATGGGAGCAATAAATAAATTATCTGTCTGTTGCGGGGGGATCGCTTCAAATGTTTCGGATGGGAATTGTTGGCCCACATTTTAATCGGATGAGCTGTTTTAGTGCAACTCAATGGACAGCAACAAAGGCTGATCTTCCGGGTCGTTTTATAAGTGGTGGTGTTGAAATATTGAAGACCCACAATAATGCCATAAAAAAAGATCTAATCCACCTCCGTGAAACAACGTTCACGGAGGGAATGAAAACAAACCCAGCTGCCCCTGGTTTCGAGCACGGAAATTAACAAACCACGTACACCCCATTCCGTCCGGCGACCCGATTGTTCGATGGCATAAGACGCACATCAACCGCCGATGGGTTGGGAGCTTTTGTGTTGTACATTAGTTTTAATTTGGTGTTTGTCCACTGCCCTGTTGGTGCTGTCGCTTCCACACACGCACGCACACACCGAATGTGGGTGGCGAGGTCAACGAAATATAGATGTATCATTCGTGTGTCCGTCTGGTGCAGTTTTGTCCGTGGTACACTTCTCCAACGGGATGCAGCGATGCGTGCCTTCATTGCCGACCGCGGATGAAACCGAAACGCGAAACACGAGCCAAGGAAGAGACGACCAAGACGTGCGTCAACCTCGTAATACCTTCGGACCCTGGCGCGATAGAGAAACATTATGCTGTTGCCAAATGATGCCAAATGATTGTGACGATGCGAACGGTTTCGCGATACCAGATTCAGATAGATTCCTATTCGTGGCAAGGTTTCATAATCCAAAGCACATTGCACAACAGTACGTTCGGACACTGGAACTAAGTATGCGCCAACAATCCTCGTTATATTTACTTTTTGCGTGTTTAAGGAAGTTTTTAAAATGAAACGCGGCATAAGTATCGAATATTTTACAACTGTTTTGATAATTTGTTTGTTTTAGCAGAAAGTTGTGCACTGGTGTCTTCGATTTTGGCACGTTTTACCCAAAGTTTCCTAAGACAGAGGCGTGGTTAAGCGAACGATAACTTTTGGACCACCGTTTATATTAGAGATGTGAGATCAGACTTAGTAGGTCATGCTAAATGCACAAAAGTTCTGGATTTTAGAAAGTCGGTGCTGATTCCTTCACCACGAAGAGGTTTATATAGAAAAAAGTATATTTGAGTAGAAAAAATCACGAAAAGGTGACGTTTGCATCATGCAAAAACTCGTCCACAATGTTTGTACTAACTTGTCTAGTTTTTTGTTATCGATTATTTCTCCTTTAATAGAAGTATATTTGTTCCGCGATGCGTACTTAATTAATCTCCCCTTTTTCTTTCTTCGCAGAATGATCTTACACGCTCGCTGAAGCAATCGGGACATGTCGGGTTCGACAGTCTGCCCGATCAGCTGGTCAGCAAGAGCATCCAGAATGGGTTCGTGTTTAACATAATGTGCATCGGCGAGACGGGTCTTGGCAAATCGACGCTGATGGACTCGCTGTTCAACACGAACTTCGAATCGCAGCCCAGCCCGCACACGATGCCGAGCGTGAAGCTGAAGGCGCACACGTACGAGCTGCAGGAGAGCACGGTGCGGCTGAAGGTGAGAAACACGCTAGCGAGACAAGCGTTTGGTGCGTGCGATAAACGAAAGTTGTCTCTCTCTCTCTCCTTCTTTCCCTCTTTCAGTTGACGATCTGCGACACGGTCGGCTACGGCGATCAGATCAATAAGGACGACTCGTTCAAGGCGGTAGTCGACTATATTGATCTGCAGTTCGAGGCGTACCTGCAAGAGGAGCTGAAGATCAAGCGATCGCTGTCGACGTACCACGACAGTCGCACGCACATCTGCCTGTACTTCATCTGCCCGACCGGGCACGGTCTGAAGTCGCTCGATCTGGTGTGCATGAAGATGCTCGACTCGAAGGTGAACATCATCCCGATCATCGCCAAGGCGGACACGATCTCCAAGACGGAGCTGACCAAGTTCAAGTCGAAGATCAACGAGGAGCTGGCGGCGAACGGTGTGCAGATCTACTCCTTCCCGACCGACGACGAGTCGGTGACGGAGGTAAACACGACGATGAACGCGCACATCCCGTTCGCGGTGGTCGGCAGTACGGATTTCGTGCGCATCGGCAACAAGACGGTGCGGGCGCGCCAGTACCCGTGGGGCACGGTGCAGGTGGAGAACGAGGGCCACTGCGACTTCGTGAAGCTGCGCGAGATGCTGATCCGCACGAACATGGAGGACATGCGGGAGAAGACCCACACGCGCCATTACGAGCTGTACCGGCAGAAGCGGCTGGAGGAGATGGGCTTCACGGACGTGGACAGCGAGAACAAGCCGGTCTCGTTCCAGCAGACGTTCGAGGCGAAGCGCAGCAACCATCTGGCCGAGCTGCAGGCGAAGGAGGACGACGTGCGCCAGATGTTTGTGGTGCGCGTGAAGGAGAAGGAAGCCGAGTTGAAGGAGAACGAAAAGGAGGTACGTTTTACGGTTTGCTAATAGGGTTTTTTTAACTGTGCTGGCTCATCTATAACACATAATTGACTATATCTATAACACAGCTCCATGCCAAATTCGACAAGCTGAAGAAGGATCACGCCGAGGACAAGCGTAAGCTGGAGGAGTCGCGCAAGAAGCTCGAGGAAGAGTTCGTCGAGTTCAACCGGCGCAAGTCGCAGATGGCGACCCACCACACGCTGACGCTCGGCAAGAGCAAAAAGAAATGAGCTTCCTAAAGCCCAAACGACGGGACGAGTCAGTGCTTGTGTGTTTCTACTTTGACTTCTCTATCCTTCTCTCTCGCTCGCTCTCTCTTTCGCGGATTGGGTAAAGGCTTCTGTAAAACAAGATGCGCGAGTTTAGGTTAAGCGACATTTCATTTGAAATTTATAAACATTTTAGATCCTTTCATTTTGGACATCTATAAAACCAACCAGCGTCATCGTTAGGATTTGTTTTGGAAAAATTATAGCATGTATTTTTTAATATTTTTTCCGCCAAGCTGGCACGCTTTGGAAGTAAACGAAGAGAGTACCAAAAAACCAAAAGAAAACGAAATGTGCAAAGATTTTAGCTCACAAAAATTCATAAAATCGCATATTTGCAGCGAAAAAGAGAATGTTTTATTAGCGAAATTAGAGGGAGAGGAAAACTCATAGCCAAAATTGCACAGAAAAAAAAGAAACAATCGTTCGAAAATGGAGCAAATTTTTCGAAAAGGCTTCTAAAACATAGGTGGAAATGCAAAAAAAAAACCCCGAACCGATCGAGTATTACCTACCCAGACTTTTCCACACTGCGCCACAAATAGAGCCACTAAAGCACTTTTCCCGCCTCGTGTACCGAAAACCCACTGGCCAGTCTCACGCTCCGTCCAGGTGAAACTGAGTTCCATTTGTGCGTCATCAGTAAACGTGAACGGTATTACACGATTTTCGGGCAGATGCTGCTGCTCAATCATTTTAAGTTTTTTTTTTTTCCACCCGTAAGCTGCTCACACCGGAAAAGCAACACACAACTGTATCGCGTAATCGCTAGAAGGATGCACCAAAGCTGCAGCACCATCCGCCGCCGCCGTCGCCGCCGTCGCCGCCGTCGCCGCCGTCGCCACCGACGCACAACAAATCAACGTTGGCGCCGACGGGAGCAAAGATACAAAGATTTTATTTACCCTTATTGGACTATTGTTTCGTCCTTTCGCTTCGAAGCAATAACAGGATGGGAATGTTTTAATGCGGCAGGAATTGTGCATACGGGAGGGTTGCGCGCGTGAATCTATATTTAATGTAATCTATACCGCCTGAAATACAGTCGCTATGACGGTAGAAATAAGCTAATCGCTCGGTGTACGTGACGTATTTGCTGGAAAGTGATGCTGATAGGAAAGAAAGTTGTTTACTTTAGCATGTTAAGTTTTATGGGGAATTTTTATTGCAAACGCTGGTTATATGGTAGAGGGTGACATAGGTATAGGTGTCCTCTCCGGGATGTCCGAGAGCTACATAACTCGTCAAACTCTTTCTAGGGGGCTAATTTGATAGGCGACGGTAGTAGAGCGGAACGTTTGCAAGTCTATTTAAGCGAGTGACTAATCAACAAATTAGATAACACCAATATTTCTTATCGGAAAGAGTTATTATCGTAGCGCATTGGGAGAATTTGAGGAAGTATAACAAATCCTACTTTTTTGGTTCCATTCTGAGAGGGGAATTTTGTTCCGGGAGGGGAAGTACAAAGCGAGAGCAACATTTTGTTTGGAGTGTTAGTGCACCACCAACGAGTCGTAGTATGCGCTGCGGTTTGAATCAATGTCCCGCCACAATGTGCTACATTGTAGCGCGTAGATATGCGTGCGTGAGCCGCAAAAAGTACGAGAGCTAGTTAAAAATAGTTGGTCTGTGCGATCAAGGGTGGAACCAACAGTTTCCATATTGTGCGAAGATTGAGTAGTTATTGCAAGTTACACACTCATTCATAAGAATGTTATGTATAACTTGCCTATATTTACGTGTAGTGATTGAGATATTCGACACTGTTATGGTATTTCTACAATTTGATGTGGCACAAGGCAGGATGGTAACTTAGACATCTTCCTACAAGGAATCCATCCACGCATATGTTCCGGCTATGGGTTTGATCTCTAAGCTTTATTTTTACGATTCAATCGATTCGAACAAATTGCCATTCGAAAACGATGTTCTGCTTCGTTTCCGCCAGTGTGATTAACTGAACGTTGTGTACTGTGAGTTAAGTGGCCTAAGGCGCAATAATGTACAGCTTTGTAATAGGAGAAACTCTGGCAAAGGTAAGTCGTACATTGTACTGATAAACAGCAGAGCAGCACAAAAACAACATAACACATTCCGGGTGTGCGTGCGTGTCGGTGACAAAGTGTGTCAGCGATTCCGGGCGAAAACCCGACCCGACGTCAATTCTGGTCCCAGGAAGTCGTTGTCTGTCCAAATGGTCCATAAACTGTAATGTACGCGGATTTACAATCCGATGCAGCGCGATTGTGTTCGATGCGCAACATTGTGCGATTGTTGGATTTGCAGCTAGAGTTCGAATACGAAATGGATGTAAAATACATTAGTTTGTATTTCGGAGCTAAGCTTCCTCGGTACGAGATTATTTTCCGAGCCCAAATAGGCAGCAGGATTGGATTTCACTAGCACCGTCGCTTCCTCCGCTTGTGTGCTGCAGGCAAGGACAACAGCCATTAGAAACTGCATTCTGCTCACCGTCAGCGGGCGTCGTCTTCGTTGCGATAAAGCCTTCGAAACAAGGTTTCTATTCCGGGATGCTCCATTCCACCCCACCGGTCTTCTCCATTCTGGCTTCGGCTCTGACGTCCTGTCACAACCGTCATCGACAATTCCAAAGGATGTATCCTTCTCCCTGCGCCGAACGTCTGGTTGCGATGTGCAAGTTGGGTAAATTGAATTGAATTGGAAATAAAATATGCAAAACCGTACCGTTCGGGTCGGCGGAGAAAGGGGAAACGGACGCATAATGAGACGGATGGATCGGCTCGGGTTGCGGACACCGGCAGCTGACCGATTCCGATACTTCAATACGCAGTGGAAACACGATAATCGAACTCCTCGTCTCCTTTTGTTCCCGGACATTCCGATCGGTCGTATTTGGGTTCTAGTGATGCTGAGCGAGGGGCATTAAACAATAGCAACAACAACACGCTCGAAGGACGCATTCCTCCTCGTCGCTGCTGTCGTCTGCATTTCAAAAACACAAATTCTCCATTTCGAAGCATGGAAAACTTCTTGACACACTTTGTTCGGCCGCCCGGGGTTCCCTTTCGGACAGGGCAGGGCTGGCAAATTCAATCACTTGGTCGCAGAACGAAAAGGAAAGGGGGGAGGGGCGTTTCAACACAAGATTTCCTACCAGTGCACGATGAGGTGAAATATTTATCAATCAATTTCGGTGGCACGACTAGGATCGGGACCTTTTTTCTGTTTTCTCCTACAGGCCCGATATGCTCGGGTTGGGAAAATTTAATTTTCCTCGTTGAGGAAACTTAATTCGCAACACTGTTTTCATTGCTAAACTATGCTAAATATTCGGGACCGATATACAACTCCTTTGGGTGAACGTTGGGAATGTGAGTTAACAAAAAAATTGTAATTTCAATATTCAAGAATGAATATTTTGGCACGTTTGGTATGATGGCAGTTTTAAAATTGAATACAGCAGAACGATGGGCAGATACATTTTTGACAGCTCATGCCAATCATAGTAGGCCCAAGAACTCTTATTCTGCTCAAGGCGTAGTCATACAGTGAGTAACATATAGCAGGAAACCTTAAAAATGTGTTTATTGAAAAATATATATCAATATAATTGGAATGTTGTTCATCTGCTTCAAACTGTCCGTATCGGTAGAGCAACCGTCTATTCGTTGACGAGCCAGATATCGGAGGTACAGTCACCACCAGGGTACCTGTAAGGCATTCAAAATGAATTTAATTCCGTTTCAAATTTCCTCTGCCGAGGACTTGCCAAAAACTTACCTCATCTCGTGCGGCAGCCCCGGTCCGTACGGTTCCGCACCAAAGTCGACCAGGAAGTGCTCGTTCAGCTTCATGCCACCGTGCACGACGTCCACATCGAGCTGCACGATCGTACCGCCGGCCGCCACCATCTCCGGATAGAACTGCTTGTCCCAGGGCGAGAACAAACTCGACGACACGTACAGCCGCTTGCCGTCAAGCGAGAGCTGTAACATTTGCGGTCCACCGAGCAGCCGGCGGTTTTTCAGAAAGACCGGCTTCGGCGGTTCGCTTAGTTCGGGATCGTTCTCCACCCGCAGTGCGGAGTCACTCTGAATGGCACCGCCAAGGAACACCTGGCCGGTGAGCCGGGGGTTCGCTCGATCGGTGATGTCGTACTGGCGTACGTCACCGTGGCGCCAGTTGCTGAAGTACAGGAAGCGATCGTCCAACGAGATCAGGATGTCCGTCATCATGCCGCCCATCTGCTCGATCGCGCCGTTCGCATCGCGCACCTTCTTCACCGGCACGTCGATCACTTTCTCGGCGGTGTACTCGTCCGAGCCGGGCTTCTGATAGAACCGGTACACATTGGCGTAGAAAGCGCACCCGACATAGCCCTGGTTCTCCTTCGGGTTGTGCAGGAACCGGATCTCGAGCGGCGTTAGCCCATCGTCACCGAGATCGAGCGTTTGGAAGAGTTCGCGCTCCTGCCAGCGGTAGAAGTTAAGCCGGCAGCCGTACTGCGTACGATCGTCACAGTCCGTCGGACGGTACCCCCGTCGGAACAGCTTCGGAGCGCCCCATTCCGACGCAACCATCACGTTAAAGTACGGCTGGTACCAGTAATCGTACCCGCACAGCGCTCGCCGCTCACCGCGCGTCCACGTTCCGACCAGCTGGAAGTTTTTGTCGAACTCCACAAAATCTCCCTTCGCGTTCCCGTCCGCATCGCCCATCACCGACATCATGATGTTGCCGTTCGGCAGACAGTGGGTCGTGTGCGGTGCGGTACAGTTCGCCGCCTTCAGCACCTCACCCTCGATCACCTTGTCCAGCTTGGGCGCACGCGGATCGCTGCCCGTATCGATCACGAAGATACGATCGGAGTTCAGGCAGGGCAGTACCAGCCGATCGCGCGTTGGCACCTTCTTGCCATCCGGCACAAAGTGACAGCTGGAGCAGGTGTTCCAGCCGCTGTGGTGCAGCTCGTTCGCCTTGCTGTTGGTGTACGTACGGTGTATGATCTGGCAGTAGGTCGGGCTCGCCGGATCGACGTCCACCGTGGCCAGGTAATCGCCGTGCTCCTCGTCCAGGTTCGGCTGTACGCAAACCACGTACAACAGCTTCTCCACCGGCCCGTTGCGGACCGCATCCAGCGGGGTTGCGTAACCCGGACCGCATTTGCACTCTGGGAGGGAAAAGTATCACCTTTTTTTATCGTTCCCTTCCGCGACATTCGGCACAATTACTTACTCGATTCGCTCATCGCGTCTTCACCGACCGGAGAGCGGAGACCAGATAAGAAAGACCGATCCGATGCAGTGGTATGCAATCAATCGAATGAAGCCACCACTGCTGCTGTCGTGCGATGCTGTGATGAATTGCCAAATTGTTCTACCAAATGGAAAACGCAGCGAGCGAACAACCGCTTGGCCCAAAATAAACTTATAAACAACGCGTACTACTGGTAAGACCGGTTCGAAGCGTGTATTGTGGTGGTGTTGGTTTGATCTTCCGAAGCGAGCGCTTCTTGCTTCACATAAACAGTTCTCGCTTATCTTGGGGTTTGAAGCTGATTGAGCTACAGTGATGTGCAAACATTTGGCACAGGATTTTGCATTTTTGCATTTTTCGTTCGCTGGATTTTCTAGAAACGGAATCTCATGAATAATAGTGTGAAATATTATGAATATTGATTGTTTTATTTTGTGCTTTTAAATATTTTATTCTTTACATAACCAGATTAATGTCAAACTCCGATTACATTGAAAAGAAAAGTCCTATTCTCCAGCATCTTTTGCATTTATGTAGAGGATTTAAGGTCCTCTCAAAATGTACCAAACAAATTGAAAACATTCTTTAATAAAAAATATTATAGATGAAATTTTTGGTTCGCATATTCCCTTATTTTTGTAGGGAATGTCGGGGAAAAGTAAAAAAGAAAGCAAAAGTAGTCTTCCTTATATATTTTTTTACAATATATACTTTAATAGGAATATTTTTAACCACTTTTACTCCTGTTCAATGTTTCAGATTTTATTTTCGAGTGGGAGTAAAAGTTTTCAAGAGAAAAGGTTCGACTTCTAAAACAAAATGCATGTCATATTGGGGTCTGCTGATCGTAAATTTGGTGTTTAGCACAGCAGTAAATGTACCAGAATACAGTCCAATCACTGTGAGCGATAAACACTGGCCCTATCTGTCTTCGTGGCGGGGGGCAATCATTATTTTGTGTTGACTTGAACGTTTGGGAAATGCTTGGCAACAAACACTGTTTGATAAGCGTTTGGAGGAATCATTGTAGTGCCTATTGTTATTTGTTGTGAGTGATAATGAGACTTGTCGCGATTATTAATGCCTTAAGACAGTGTTATGACGCTGTCGCATTGTTGAGTATTGAACGAATAATTTGACTTATAATATACAAATAGACTTTTGAAAATTGAATATTTAATTTTGACACATGCTGGCAGGTCAAATAAGCAAATCATTTCCATCATATCCATGTTTAGCGCCATACATCATAACTCTACTACATCAACATCGGTTCAAAGCTTCGGCCAACGGTTTCCGACACTGATTCAAGCTAATGGCTAACGACTTGTCGCTCGAATTAATATCAACATTCGCTCAACAGGCATGACCGTGTTTTGATGCGTCGGAAAAAAACGATTCCAGCCGAAAAAGCCGGTCCAGCTTTAACCGCAAACAAACGAACGACGCCGGTGACACCCGGGCGGCCTCACAACCGCGCCAATCATCTCGCTTGCCGATGGTTGTTGATCGTAAATCATCGTCAGATTCGTAACCAGTTTTTCCTGGCCCGCACCGCGTGTTTTGCGACGGGCGCCATATTTATGGTTTGCTTGTGGTGATCTTCCTTTCAACGAAAAGGAGAGGGAAGTAGGGTGGAAAGAGGGTTTCACTATTTTTAAACCCCCAAACCGTCGAATGTCGTGTGCGTTGCGCGGCGTGAGCATTAGACACGCAAAGCAGATGCAAATGGGCGCAATTGAAAGCGAAAGGGCAACATCGGTCGGTATGTGGCGCGTGGCGATGGCAGAACGCATCTGTGTGGTGTGCGGGTTTTTTTTTCGTGCCAAGTATGCCGAGCACTGGCCCACAAGACGCTCCTGCACGGTGGCAGACAAATGGGAAGACGTTTCCTTTTTTTTGTGGCAGAGTTTCGCGGAAGAGAAGCGTCTGGCAGAAATCGAAACTTTCCGCCATCGAAATTGGGGCCTAAGTTTGGTTGGCGTGCAGTCTTTGAAGTTGGGTTGACGTTGGCAAGTTGGAATAGAACAAGACGTTTGCGACGCACCTGTGGCTATAGTTGACAAGTAAGACTTTAAAGACGCGTTCACCTTAGTTAGCGAACTAGGACGCTCCTCTAGACGTGTACTGGCGGAGTAACTCTACCGAAGATCTTACTATCATGATCGCCCATGATCTTTGTGCACGGGGGAAAAATAGCTACAGCTAAATATGGAACACAAAAGACCACCGTGGAAAGATTTCGTCCAACGCAGACTACGATCACTAGACTAGACTACTGATCAGCTGCTTTCCGCGATATCCCGTGATCGTACGAGCTGCGAGACTTGATGATCTCGTGATCTTTCCTCTGCGCATTTCACATATGTGGCAGCCCTTTCAAAAAAGGGCCTTACCTTTCCAAATGCTCCTAACCTTCTTGAGGAGGCTGAGAATTGGAGTTCTCCAGAAGAGGTCGGCAAACGATTCCAAACCATCTGTTCCCCCGAAACCGCAGCCAACCGGTGCAATAAAGCAAATAAATCTCTTCGACTGCTAATTTATATGCCGTGATCCCGGCTGGCAATGTTTTCCTGCCGGGCTTTCCCACGGATTTTGGGGAAGTTAGACAGATGATCGTGAGCCGTGATTGAGCGTGCGTTCATTCCAGTGTTGTCTAAATAAATAGCCGCGCATGAACCGCGATCTCCGTTCGTGCCGATCCTCCCATCCGGTTAACGCTTGCGCATATGCGGCGGCGACCGACGTCGTGTTCATTTTGCTTTTGGCATGAGATTTCATCGTTCTAATACCGTGGCGAGCGTAAGCTGGTCTAGTAGATCGTTACTAGTCGGCCGGGTGTTACGGTGGGTGTTGGATGATTTGTTGCTCCCAAGATCGCACTTGCGCTTCGGTAAAACACGGTGATACTTGGACTGTGGACGATAAAGCTAAGGAACTTGTCCAGCTTCTTTGTCCACGAAGAATAGCTTCATTTCTCTACGGCGCTCCTCCCTCCCAAGAGGTCCTAAGTGCAAATCCCAAACCTATTGTTGGAGTTTTTCTCGCTGTTTTGTTTGTTACGGTGCGACCGCAGCTAATGTTCGGCGTGAAATGAGGTGAAGATAAAAATACCATTTCTTGCCGCTGACACTTGAAGTGTACTGGGCGGGTTGGAACCGGTGCCGCGAACTCTAAACCACGTGCGGGTAGTTCCCGGTCGGTCCGTTTTGTGCGGTGATTTGGTGGTGCTAGACGGAGGGAACATGCTGGAAGAGGAAGACTCCGATCGGATCGAGAAGATCTGCCCGGTGTGCAAGAAGGAGGCGACCAAGCGATGCTCCCGGTGTGCGCTGGTGTACTATTGTTGTGTGGAGCACCAGCAGCAGGATTGGAAGAAGCACAAAACCACCTGCCATCCGTTCAAAGTAGGTTCAAAGCCAACAATAAGAAAGCTGTTGGCAAAAACGAGACGTTGGTGGATGAGAAGTGAGCGTTTAGACATTACAATAAGATAAGAAAAAAACCTTGAATACGAGGATAGATGAAGGTTCTAATCGAAATCTGTTCTCGCACAAATCCATCTCCATCAGATCTTCTCAAACGAACAGTATGGGCGGTTTCTCGTGGCAACGCGTGACATCAAAGCAGGCGAGATCATATTGAAAGAATCTCCACTGCTGCATGGACCAGCCCAGATCACTGGCCCTGTCTGCGTTGGATGTTTGCAGGTAAGCTGGTGAATGCTGTAGGAACGTGTTGGATTTTCACTTGTGTTGTGCCGGTAGATCCAAATAACACTAGAGCTCTACAACGATTCTCTCTTGCAGGGTTTGGAGGAGAACAAATACAAGGAGTGCGAGCGATGTGGGTGGCCCGTTTGTAAAAAATCCTGCCAGGACCATCCAGCGCATCAGGCCGAGTGCAAGTTCACTATCGCACGGGGCAGTAAGGTAAGCGGTGGGGGATGAATAGAGGATGCTCCAATGAAGTTATCTCCTAGGCTTTGGCGACATCGGACATTAGGAATGTGAAAATAAAAACCACTCCCAGCTGTCCGTTAACATCTGGACATTTGAAATTTCAATTTTAATATCAATTTCATCCTTCCTCATAGATTTCCATCCAGCACTTCTACGTCCCACATCCGACGTACCAATGTCTGATGCCGTTACGGTGTCTGCTGTTGGCCGAAAGTGATCCGGCACGATGGGAAGCACTTCTGCGGCTGGAATCGCACGAAGACGAGCGGCGCGGTTCGGAGCAGTGGCGAAATGACCGCGAGGGTGTAGCGAAATTGATTCCCCGGTGAGATTCTGATTTTTTTTTGTGATGGGCGATTGGGACATTGTTGTTGAACAAACTCTCTGACAAAATCCCCAATCCGTTAGGTTCTTCAAGTGTGAAAATAAGTGGGATGAAGACGAGATCCTGCGCGTGGTCGGCATCGTGCAGGTGAATGGACACGAGGTCCCGCTGACGGAACCGTCGTCCGTGGCGATCTACAATATGGCGTCGATGCTGGAGCACTCCTGCCGGCCGAACCTGTCGAAGAGCTTTACCAATCGCGGGGAAATCATGATCTGGGCACCGAACGCGATCCGGCGCGGGGAACGGCTCAGCATCTGCTACACCGACGTCATGTGGACGACGGGCAATCGGCTGGAGCACCTGCAGCAGACGAAGATGTTCCGGTGCGAGTGCGAACGGTGCAACGATCCGACCGAGTACGAGACGTACTTCAGTGCGCTCCGGTGTTCCGGGTTTCAAACGGACGGCAAGTGCAAGGGCTACCTGCTGCCGGTCGACAAGGATCAGTGGACCGGCGATTGGAGGTGTTTGCGGTGCTCGAAGGAGGTGACGGGGGCGGCCGTCGGGAAGATACTGGAGCGGGCTCGGATCGATCTGGAGGCGATGCAGAAGCACCGGGAGGACCACTGCAACAAGTACATGAAGCACTACTCGAAGTGGCTCGCACCGAACCACCAGTTTCTGGTGGATGTGAAGATCTCGCTGTCGCAGGTGATCGGCGGCAACAACCCGGAGGCGATCAAGAAGATCCCGTACGATAAGCTGATGAACAAGATCAAGATATGTCAGGATCTGATCGCGCTGTTCGAGAAAATCTGCCCAGGTAAGCTAGGGTTTTCTAGACTTTAAATCGCTGTTTTTGGAACGTCCAAAGCTTTACTTATCCCTCAACCGTAACACCATCTTTCTTCTCTCCCCAGCGGAAGCACGTGCCTTTGGAGCGACCCGTTTCGAGCTGCACGCAGCTCTCGCCGAGCTTGGCCGACGGTCGACGGAGTCGAACAATTCCGCCGCCGCTGCCGTACAGCTGGAAGACTCGCTGCACAACGCGGAAGAATGCATCCGAATGCTCCTGCACGAGCCGTCCGTACTGATGGAGAGTAAAATCTGCGCCCAAGCACGGGTGAACGCACAAACGCTTAAGACATTGCTAGGCATCAAGGAGTAGTTCAGTGAAACTGAATAGCCGTATCATAAGAAGAAAGCAAAAAAAAACAAGGAAGCGCTACCGAAAGCCAAATGTTGGGGAGACGAAGAGAAACCACCGCACAAGTGATTCGAGGGATAGGTAGTTGATTTGCACTTACCGAAAATAAACTGCATGCTAATTCACCGTACGGTGGGCCGTATTTATACCACCTTTCCTAACGCTCGGAGTTAGGTATCGATCTCTCCGTTCCGGTTAACTTCCGCTGGAGCTACTCCAGTGGAAATCGAGGCGTTATTGATTGCCCCATCGTGTGCTGCTTTGAATCGAAATATGGGTAAGTGCTCGATAAATATTTTACAAGTGCATATAAAGGAGCGTTCCATTGAAAGATCATTTCATGGGTGAAATTTATTGCGAAAGGTGGAAGAGGGCTTTTGTGGCACGAGCGCCCTTCCCATATTGCACATTTTATTTTGTTATTTTAAGAGGGTGCGAGAGGTATTTAAATATAAACAGGGTAAGAGGGCACACAGGAGGCAGGTGCTGAGGAGAGTTAGATTTTTAGGTCGATTAATTTGTTATGGGGAACTGATAGCATAGAAACGTTCGACGTGATGGCATTTAAGCGGAATTAGTAGAGACGTTTTTTTCACAGCAGCTTTAAGGAAGGTACTAAAATATTCAAGCACATTTTCAAAACCGATTATCCTTGGAGTAGGAGTCGTACAACACTGTTCTCTCCCTTTTTCGCTATGATGCCCCGATCCCAAAGCGTACCTTGCGAATAATGCCATTTGATTGAATGCGATTAATTTTACACTCGAGCACAGCAAGGGTGGAAAAGAGCGAAAGTTCACGTTGGCGACAGATGTTCGACTTTTGCTTGCAGTATCTTTTGCACACTCCTAAATCCGTGTGTCATCGCTTGCTACGCTCGCAAGTCGCAACGGTTCGACTAATTTCACAACAAATCGTGGGGCGTAAAATTTTAATCAAAGCCACCCATGCCACACACCCCGTTGGGAAGCGTTTCTGACTGGCTTAATTTCTAATGCCGTTGCTTTTGAACAAGAGTAAGGTGTTGTTTCAAATTGGTGTACGAGAAAAAGTCGTCCTACAGTTAGCTATAACATCTTCTTTTGTTTCAATGCATCCAAACTGGGTCGTTTACTCAGTGCAACAAACACGCAGTGAAACGAGCAAGGTTGAGATTTGTCTTGCGTTATTTTTTTTATTTCTCCCTACCGTAAATGTTTCGCTTGGGATCTCTTCGCTTTCTGGCCGAGAATGAAATAGATAGTAGACGCAAATAAAAAAAAATCAGCCCACCTCTCGAACTGAAGGGTGAGCAAAACTTTATTCATTTAAAAAGTATTCAATATTGTTCGCTGCTGTTGCCGCGAGTGGCTCCATCGCGTCACACGCGGGGGATGATTTTTGGTTTAAAGTTCGTTTTTTTTTTCTAATTTATCTTACAATCTCAACAACTCCATCGCTCCGGGCACGCCGAAGAGGCAAAAGTAAGTCTTTCGCCCCGAACGCGCCCCGACTTATCAACCGAACGGAGTGGTTTTATTGAGGGGTTTGCGTCGTTGTGCACCGCTGGCGAATGGTGGCGCGGGTTTTTTGGAGTTTTTAATTAAATCTAATTTATGCATAACCGATTGCGGGCGGTGATTAAGGCAGCGAGCGACACGGGCTCGTGGCTCGGGCCACATTCGCTGTTGCAGTGGTGGTTTAAACTAAATTGCTTTACAAGTGGTGTATTGGAGAAGTTTTGGCGGGCGCCTCATTGCCACCAGAAATCAGTTCGTGGTTTTGTCCTTTTATTCGCTGCAATTTACAAAATCATCGAAAACTCGGATTAGCACTGGTGTAGTGCGGATTGCATACAGAGTGGGCGCCAAATCCACTTTCCAGCCGGAAGGTATGCAATACGCTTACCGTGGAGCACATTTGGCAGAGATCATTCAACGCTATAGAAAAACAATAAAGTTACAACAAAAAACAAACAAACAATGCTTGAAGAAATGTATGCAAAACGCTACAACAAACAGATCAAGTGCGGCTCGACAAACAAACTGCACGCTATTACGGGCAAAACTACAGCTTGCCCTGCGGGCACGAACAGGAATGAAACGTGATTTCCCACCAGGCGGAGGCTGGCACATTCCCGGACCAGCAGCCCGGTGCAGTTTGCTTTTACTTGTGCTTTTTTTTTTTAAACATATTTGTACCAACACACATACCACCTTCTGCTGCATGAAGCGGGGTGCAAACGTGTGGAAAATAATAATTCAATTTATTTACTGCGCTGCCGGTGGTCGGCCAGCGCAGGATAACAAAAAAACTCGCTGCATTACGAATGGGGAGATAAAATCCACGGTTGCTCTGAATGCTCTTTGAAGTTGCATGAATGTTTTGAAAATGCAGCGGAATAGATATTGGGGAATGTAAAAAAGAATGCACAAAGAGTGCAGAAAACATTGCGAGAAAAACACGCTTCATGAGGAGTATGGTGGTGCGATCAGTGATCTGTATCTAGTTTATTTATAATGAAAATGAGATCTCCGATAAGTGTGTTATATTTTCCAGGAGTCTCACAAACACCTGCAAACTATTTCGGAGATCTTATGTTATATTTATTTTTTTTAATAACAATAATGCGGTTCACATTTTCCGGGCCGGGTTTCCTTGTTTTCATCCTCCGCTTTACTGTGAAAACATTTAGATGCATACATGTCCTGCACGGTTCAAAGGAAGCGTGACATATTTGTACAACCGTTCCCGACGACTTCATGGGGGGAGGAAACAAAAACAAAAAAAAACGAACAAAAAAATCCTACGAACGGACGGGCAGCATTTCTGCAGCTGTACATTCCAGCGCGCCGGGTCGGTTTGCGGTCGGTGTCGGTGCGAGCAGCACCGGACAAACCGTCCAATTGCACCCCGGGAGACTTCTGGAGAAGCTCGTTGTAACTGCTCGACTGGATCGAGCGGGAGTGGGCGAGAGAGAGAGAGAGAAAAAGAGAAAGAGGGACGATATAAGATAGCCAACTTTTCCATCATACGTGAGCCGTTGGTGTGGGGTTTATGAACATATCCACCGGGCGACAGGGACCGGGAAGCTACGACCGATACGCCTCGCCGGAACGACATTATTGCAGTCCGGTCGTTGGTGCCGTGGTACAGAAAGTATGCACTTCCGGCACGGGGGTGGGACGGCTAGTTTCAAACTAAACACCATGGGAAGCTCCCAACAAGTGTCCTGCCGGCCGGGACCGGGCACAAGTCTCGGGAAAATCGCCTTCATCGCCTTCCCACCCCAGACCCGGAACCGGGCGGCATTCTAACACCCTGTAATCCGAGTGTTATTCTCTGGTTATTATTGGAAAGAATATTGAAATAGGTCCACCGACCGCAGCGCGGCACGATGGGGCAGATGGGAATATAATATAGAAACTGCTGCTACCGTCGTCCGGCGCGTTGGTCGATGCAACACGGTGAGTTCATTTATCGTTTTGTGCCCGCAGATTTCACATGCACACATACACGTAAATAGCACAAGGCAGGACTTGCTCGGAACCGGTTGTTTACCCGCTCTGGCGCTGCTGGTTGTGGTTGCGATAGAAAGCATCCCGGGCTCTTCACAAGAGCGGAAGCGATGGCGGTAGTAACATCTTTCAGCAAATGATATGACAACCGTGCTCAAATATTTGACCAATCATTCGTGTGACAGGGATAGGTGGAAAAGGATGGTCCCGAGCTGGACGTTGGGACTAAATAAGGGTGGAACTAAATCGATTGCAAGTCGTCCTGGAGGATGACTATTGAGGCCGTTTAATTGGGTTATGAGGTGGGTGAACAAACTTACGAAATGAAACAACCATATTCACCTAGAGCTGAAGCCGCAACTTTTATCGACAGACAATAGCATATGATGTTTGATTGAAGTGTATCGGAGATTGCATACTTTCAGGCGAATAATATTGCAATATTAAATTGTACAAAATTAATCCATTTTAAAATAATTCAATTTGCTCAGGTTGAAATTAAATTCTAATTAATTATATGCATGCGTTCGGACGTAATTGAAGATTTATTTAAGTAAAATGAAGTTGATAGAATCAAAATCGGTTAGAGGAATAAACGTTACCAAGGCAACAAGACGAATCTTAGTTTTTACTGTACATTCTACCGATCTACCAGAATATTTTAATTAATTATAAATTATATAGAAAACAGCAATGTTACTGGCAAAGCTTTTATTAAATATTTGCACATGATAGTGTATTCTTATTAGGTACTTTTTTTGTTAAATAATAATAAATTGTTTTGCTCCTATCTAATAATCATGTAATGTTAAGTTATCACATAACGCTGTATTTATATTTGTACTTAAATAATACTATCTTATGTAACGATGATTAAAATAGTATCGTAAAGAAATTATCATGACATAATTTGACCGCATTGCCCAACGTTGCTAATGTCTTCATGCCCTTTTATCCAGGAAACAGCCTGTGTCGTCATCTTAGTCAGCAGTTTCTGCTCCACTTTCGATTCGATTGCGTACGTTGAAGAGTATAAATCGACGACATGTGTTGCCCAACACTGGTCGACTCGATAGTGGACTCTCTGAGCCACCATCTTGCGGGCGCACTATTACTTGAATTGATTTCCAAGCGTAGGCTAGCTGGAGCGGCCTAGAATGAACTGCCTTTAGGCGTTCAATTTTGCTGACGGGCAAGGAAATTGTTCCATTGACATGGTTGAAGCACTGGTGCTATCAGCAAAAGGCGTGGAAAGTGACTGCAAAAGTGAGTTACCGGAACGGCTGACATTTCTTTATTTAATTAAATAAAAAAGCGATGCTAGATTATTGCCTGGGTTGCGATGGATGCTTCTAATTTAATATATTTTCAAAGCGGTTATAAAAGTGTTTACATTTTTTCTTTTATCAGTCAGTTTCAGTGCAGTTGTTGTTAAAGACTTTGTTGGTGCAGTAGGTTTCAAAGTCTTGAACGTTGCACAAATCACATGTATTGTCAGTTTGCGACGCGAATGCATCTACATACATTGACTCCGGAAGCTGTTCCTTGACCTGTGAACGCACAGGAAGCACCAGTTACTGTTGCGGGGTGAAAATTAGCATAATCAGGAGAAGATATTCCCCACAAATACGTACACACATGTTGAACCATTTGGTATGTATTTGTGGGGAAGACAATACCCTCTCACAGACGTCTCGTGTTTGCGAACAACGACCGAATTCAACGCGAAGATCGATGTGCAAATTCTTGGTTGCGTTTCCGAGCGACCGGTGCGGCCCAGATGAGCCTATACCTTGGTTAAATGATCCGTGAAGCGTTTCGTTACGTTAAGCTTCGACTCGTCCCGGCTAACTTTGCGCAGTGAGATTGATATCACCACGGTTGGCTGTAAATCTTTGGAGAATGGATGAACTTTAATGGTTCTCAATAGCTGAAGGGGAATAAGGGAAGGTCCTGGGGGAATTGTGGGAAATGGGGCGCAAGGAATGCGCAAACACGCGGACGTCGTAGGTTCGCGTAAGACGTACCAGGCGTCTCCATCGAGGTGTTTAAATTTATTTTTATTTAATTTATACAATTTACTTTCGAAAAACAGGGTGTTAGTAAATGAAAACAAATATGTTAACCAATGCTTGCCTCTTTAAATACACCGTAACACATGCAAAGAAGCCTAGCGCTGAATTTGTTAACAAGAGTAACATTAGCAATACGATTTCAAAATTGTACAAACCACCAGGCGTCTCCACGAGGGAAAGCGTTCCGCTCCAGCAAAAGGCATTTGCCGACAAAATCGAACTGAAATGAAATCAATGGAAAACCCTGGAAAATCAAGTAAGCTTTACTAATTCGCCGTGCTCAATCAGTCACGAGCGCCGAGATAGTGGGAAATAGTTCACACGTTGGCAAAAGTTGTAGCCATGCCGGTGCGATGCGCAGTTCTCATTAGTGAGCACGGTGAGGGCCGTCGACGGGGGAGGGAACGCGGTAGAGTGGTACCGGAAGCCGGAAGCTCGGTGAAGCTGGTGAATCGTCAGATCGGCCGGCGAGTGGGTGCAGCTGTCTCCAACGAACTCGGTCAGCCGGAGTTCGTTCCTTTCGCTGCAACCGCTGGCGCCCTTGACGGAAGGGCGACGGGGGCAAGGGGTACACGGTCGTAGCAACGAAGCGAAACGATCACCGAACCGGCTGCGGGTCAGCGTAATGAATTCGTAATTGAAAAGTGAAGCGGAAAGATTGCAATTTAACCAATGGCCAGTGGCAAGTCTTGCAAGATCTTTGTACCGGGCTGGTGCGCTCGGTGTGCATCGCGCTCCTGCCGGTTGCTGGTCGGCTCGAAACCGGGACCGGGCTTCACATCGGTTCTCCGTCAGCGTATTTCGGATTGGTTATGATTTTCTATCATTTAAAGGGCTCCGAATGGCAACGGTGATGTGTGATCGGTTTGTGCGCCGGGCCGTAGCGAACGATGCTGCGTTTGGCTGCTGGCTGGGGTGCAATTTTGCGGAAGCAATATTGTTTCGTGCCTGTGCCTCATCGCTTAGGTCTTTTCTTTCACAGTGGAGCACGAGGTGGATGAAGAAAAACATGAAACTGTGAAATTTGTGTTAGTGTTATTGACATTTTTTTAACAGAATTTTTCTAACCGCATTTAACCATGAAATTTTTACTTAATATCGAAGCAATAATGCAAATTAAAGGTTGCTATAAATGCCATAAAAATTAAAAATCTGTTTGAGATGTTTAAAGCATGCATAGTTTGTCATTTTCTCTTTATTTTATGTATTCTGAGTTTGTTAAAGACTCATATTTTATGTTGTTTGCTCACTCTGAACTAATACAAAGTATAATCTATGACGTAAACCATCTCGTTTCACACTTTCCCTCTTATTCTTGCATTGCAGCAAAAACGTAAAATTGATCTGAGCTGTAATCGAAACAGAAAGTTTCGAGCGTATCGAAACCGAACTCAACTTGCCGTCCATCGTTGCGGTGTAACTCGTTCACCGATGGGCATTTCATGTGACGATTTTTCATTTCAACACCAGTCAAATTTGGGCACGAGTGTGCACTGTGCACTGTGCACTGTGTCTTGTGCTCGACCGTAGCAAAAGTTTGCCCATCGGCACTTTGATTATTTTAACCTTCGGCTAGTTCGCAGCGATCCCGTGCAGATTTTGGGCAGGGCTTGGTGAGGTTGGTTTTAGGAGAAAGTTGTTTTTTTTTTAGTTGCTATAATTAATTCAAGGAGATCCTTGGGGACACTCATCGAAAAGCATACATTTAGGCGCGCGGGTCAATAGAAGAATATGGATCTAAAATGTTTTGCAGATATTACAAACTCAAGTGATTGGCGATCCCTGCTCCACGCCGATGAGAGGAAAAGTGGGTCATGGGAACCGAAATTGAAACTTCAATCAAACACTTGAAACCTGCAAACCCTCAGACAGGCTCCCTTCCCCTTCCCCGCCACATTATAGCGACCGCGTATATCGATGGTCGAAGGTTGTTGACGAAAGTTGTTGAAAAAGTTGTTACAGTTTGGACAGTGGAAACGTTGCCCGTGCTACAATCTCGTCCCCGAACGAGTCATGGCTCTTGTCAAATATTTTTATATCCTTCGATTGAGTAGGGCAACTTTTGCGTATTGCAAACATTTGGGGGTTGGGATTTTAGCTGACCCAAACATGTTGCCGGTAGCAGTTCGGTAGTGGCTCGTCTGCTTCGGATGCGTGTTGGTGTTGGGATCTAATGAATGGAGCGTCTTTTCGTGCTGGTTAGCCTGGAAACCAGAGCCAGAACCGTACGCCAGGTGCATTATTGAGTATCGTTGCAACCAGCAGCATCGTTTGTAAGCGAGAGCATTTGCTTTCCGGGGTAAGTTGCGAATGCAAATATTTTCCATACCTGCAATCAGAAGCGCATCTAGTAGTTTATTTTCGTACCAACACACGTCCCACACGAGAGATTGTCCAGTTTGCCCAACGGCCACGTGGAAGGGAGGCGCATGATCCATCTCTCGTTTGCAAAAACTTTCCTTTCATCATCTCCCGCCCGCACCCGCTCGGTCTCTGCTTTCTCTGTAGCTGATTGACCGAAAACACCGGGTTCTGGCACCGGCGTCTTGTACCACTTACGAAACCGGTCGGTCAATTTGGGGCTGCCGGTTTCCATTCCACCGGACGTCCCGTGAGCTCGTGTGCGGTGTGCATAATCGCATTAATTAGGATTTTGCAAACCAACTAATGCAAACGATCTCATCGCCGGGAGCTGGCCCCGGGTTCGTCTCGAGAAGTTTTGTGGAGAACGCGGCAGATGAGGGCGGCCCTATCGCCTCCCCCAGTTCGAAGGGGGTTTCCCTCCCGCAGCACACGAAACGCCTAATTGGAGGACTTTTTCTTCGTTTTCAGTCGCACATGCTCTCCCACACAAACACACGCTCGCATGCAGCCCTGGTAATTATACTGGATCGGCATCGGATTTCCTTATCGTTTCGATTTGGACTCGACTCAAACCCCCGCAGGTAGGGCTTATGATGCTAAGGCCGACGACGACGTGCAGTTCGGTTTGTTTGGGCCCGGCAAAAGCGATTGCAATTGGTGCCGAAAGTACTGCTCGGCCCAAAACTCCAAGCAGCACGGGCATGCACGTGAGGCACGAAAATTGATCTTAAAAATTAGTTTTAAGCTCACCGGGTACGGCTAAGCCGTGTTTAATAAGTTACCGTACCGGTGGCAGCTGAAGCACTGCTTAATGGCTTCAACAGGTTTTGGGTGATTGGAATAATTAACATGTTAAGCTGCACTGAATGGCCAGAAACGATGAGTTCGCCGTAACCTTGAAGAGGCATTCAAATTGTATATATTAAGGTTCATTTCAAAAAAACCGTATTTGACGCGACGGGTCACCCGAAGGAGACACTTTTGCAGAGAAATCTCGAATGTTATTGAACAAAGTTATAAATACGTTATTGATCTATGTTGTTATTTTTATTATTTTCAGTATGCTGGTGACACTGATAGTTCTTTTGTGTTCCTTTTTCGAGTTGTTTCTTTCTCGCGAATAGCCTCAGACCAGCATGGAGAAAGAAACAGTCAAAGGAATATTGCAAAAATGATCCGAAACTATCTCACCTCCTGCCTCCTGCAAAACATCAGCCTGCCAAGTCATATCGGCTGAATCAAATCTCGAATTGATGATGCAAGGCTGCACCGGCCCACCATCTCACCCGATCACTCCACGAGCTTACTTTCGGGCGCGGATTGTGGTTTGCGGGCCGGTGCAATATTTCACCATAATATCTAGGCACAAATCAAGAGATTATTCCGCATGCTTCATTTTCTTCGCCGACCGGGAAATTTCGGTCCAGCGTGCAGCGGGGAGGAAAAAACCTCCCCCTTAAACATCCATTCCGTTTCCGGGCGGTACGATTTCCCGATCGCAGTAGCCCGTTTTCCGTGCCCTTCTGCCTCCCGTGCCTGCTGTTACGGAAGCGCGGCATTTAGCTGCCGCGCTGGGAGTTTCGCACATCGCGGTTGGCGGCCACATTGATCTTTTCATTTTTAGAGCTTCCAAACAGGCAGCCCGGTTTCGCTCGTCGGGTTGCGATGGTTAAGGTGGGGGAGGGGGGAGGGGGGAGGGGGTGTCTGATGGATTTTAGTGCAGGGTAGAAAATGGTTTCCACATCCAACCAACCTGCCGCCAGGCGAGCGTTCGCTACCATCCAGGAGAACACTCCCAGCGTGCGCCCGATCGGCAAGTGGAAAATTTATCTTTCACTCCCTTCCTAGCGGCTTTTCCGTCACGCTCGGCACGGTTGGGGAAAAAGTTTCCACCGTGCGTCCAGGTTTCGGCTGCTGGATTCGGTGGTGGGTGGTTGTGGTGTTTTTTTTTTGTGTGTGATAAGGAACCCAAATTGACGTAAAGAAAGCAGTCGGTAAAGTGCTTTCGTGGAATGATCTTAGCTCGGTGGAGGTGGAGCATGGTGAAAATAAAAAAAAAACAACTTACACGAAGCGAAGTGCACGCGCGGGGTTTGATTTTTAGTGCAATAAGCGTAAAGAAAAGGGCAAGAATAGAAGGGGGAAAAAAAACCCCATCAGTCGGCGTTTGAGTTTGAGTGCATCGGGCGCGGGCACGGTTCAGAAATTGCTTTCGTGGCCTAAGGGAGACGCTGCAGTAAAATGAAAAGTAATTAGATTTTGGCAAAGCAGGTTTTACTATTTCGGTGGGCTAGTAGTTGTAGGGCGCGTGGAATGAACACTATGCTATAAACTTTTGAACGATGTGCTATAAAAACTGTTTTTTGTTATGTATATCCCTTTAGTAGCTAAAGTGGTATAGAGTTAAACGGATAAATTTAGCTCATTTGTTTGCTGCTAAAGAAGCACGAGTATGTTCAACTATATACAACCATCTGAAATGCAGCACAAAATGGGACGTCCAGTTTCTTCCCTATCGCTGCTAATTTACTACACCGTTCCAAGCAAACAGTTCCAGGTCACCCATATCCACATGTGTCAGCTCGGGCAGTTGCAACGTGTCAGTTGCATGCCTGCCGCAAACGTATGCCTTTGATGAGTCGAGCCATTCCTTCCACCCGAACCCGAACCGATGTGGACTAACTTTTCCTTTGCCGCTTGGTTTGTTTCCGAACAATTGACAGTATCGGCAGCAGCGCTGCGGTGGTGGCGCTCCGGCAAGTGCTTTACACCGAACCCGTCCGTACACAAGCGAACCGGCCGGATGGAGGGAAAATTCATTTCAAGCAAAGTCGATGAGCTCAACATGCACAACCTGCACCTGAACGGTAGTGAGTGGCATTCGTCGGCAAAACAACAGAGCGGCACGGGTACGTACCTTCGGGCTTCAGCCCGTTTTTGCAAAGATCCTGCCAGCAGAAACGGAACTGAAGACTGTCAGTTAGTGGAGCTTGCAGCGCTGGAGAAGTGACAGCTCGCACTAGCGCTCCCGGCTGGAGCCGCACGGCTCAAGCGGCGTGACATTCGTCAACGATGGAAAGATGCAGCTGCCTATCGGATTTGCCCGGCAAGCCCGGCAAGCGTTTTGTTCGGTTTCGTTTCGTCCGTTCGCCAAAACGAGATAAGCAATGGACACGTCAGTCAGTGTTGGCTCGTCGTTGTTGGCTTAGTTCTGCAATGTTGGTACGGGTGGGCACCATTATCTTCGTTCTGGATGATGAAGGGAATAATTAAAGAATATAATTCTTTTATGCTTCCGGGCTTCAGTAGCTTCCGTTGCTGCAGCTCACTTCCAGCGAAGTGTAAGCGCCTGACGTTATGCAATCGTGTTTTAGATTCGATGTCTCTTCAAACATTTTCTGGGAACATGAAAGTATTAGTATCTATTTGAAACGCGCCGTAAAGCATCGAGACGATAGTGATGCCCAGTATTGAGTCACTTGATACGATCCAGTCAGTGATAATTCATTACGTAAGTTTTGAGCTGTGTATGGCGATCCATGTGGCTTGAATCATATATATCTAAAACCACAATAAATATTAAAAGTGATACATGAAAAAACAGAAATATGATTAAATGTTTGTGTTGTCAAGTCATCATTCGTAATCGAAAGCTTCTGGCACTAATTTGTGTACATCACGCCTAAAACTATGCTATATTCTGTACATCATAGCACGCTTTATAGTACTGAACACTGGAAAGTTTTTCTGCTCAACTATTTGCCTGCATTTAGGGGCAGTCGGCTAACTTTTATGGATTGCTAAACGGCTTAACTGCAACATAATCGATATAATTAAATTACAATCATCTTCTGCGTTCAAAGTACGTTCCCGATACCTACAGAATCTGTTCCGTCTCTCGAGTATCGTCTCGCATGTCGTTCCGGTATTAAGATAATGAAAGTAAGCTGTACCGTTCCGTATCGTCCCACTTCCGAGAAGCAGAAGAAGCCGTAAAGAAACTTTAAAAGCAGATTCAATTGCTGCTGTTGCTGCAGAGATAATTGGAACCGAAGTGTCATGCCTAATGGACTTGGCTTTTACATGCATTGCAAGCAATTCATTAGCTTCAAACTGATCCCTAATCAGCTTACGCAGGTAGGTAAGCACGCAAGGGAGTCTAATTACCATACGCACGCTTAAAGCTAACATGCGAACCGCCCATCACCGTCCCAACCCGGGATACGGATGGGAAAGGTGGATGGGAAAGTAAATGGGAGCAAATGTTCAACACGCTGGCAAAACCCCGATCGTAAGTTAATCTTCTTTCTTCGACGTGACCAGCCTCACTGCTACCGACCAGCTCAGCTGTTTTGTGAATCAGTTTCTCGGAAGCATGAAGCTTTGCACGGTTGCTGGTGTGGACTGGTGGGATTGGAAGGCGACGATACCCTACCCAGAGGGTGCCATTGTACGGGCAACGAGCAATTTTAATCGCATCTTAATTCCATATCATCTTCGAAGTCAATTTCCCTGACGGTGGGCAGAATTATGCTCGCATTCGGTTCTGAGTCCACTGGCCCTGCCCAGCCTGCGGCTCGTGAATCAAACGGGCCCACCGCTAATGCCACCGGCCACGATAATGATACGGGTCAAATGTCGTGTAAAGGTGCCCGGTCTCGATTTGGCACGGTTGAACGCGTCGGCTTCCGCCGGCTTGCTGAACGGGGTGTTAAAGTGAATGGCAAATATTTGCACCGTTTCTACTGCCGGCGCACAAACCGATCCGCATTTCGAGGAAACGAGTGTTTGTGGCGATAATCTCGAGGACGGTATAGCGTCCAAAATACGGGAAAAAATAGAATGCTACCGAAACGGAAGAGTATGTACGAATGTAAACTAGACAATAGGAGTAGCGAGCCGGGGCTCCATTTTGTGGTACGATTACGGGGTAAATCAACACTGTTTATCTTGCAATCATCTTCGGTCGGTGGAACCGTTTGTTCCGTTTTGGCTGTTGTTTTTACTGCTCTGGTCGTTGCGAATTTTTTCCTTTCATCTTGCACACTTTCCCTTCATGCAGGCTGATTATCATATTCCGCTCGGCTATTAGCATTCAGGGCAGCAGCAGCGCAACCCTCGACCAGGGCCAGCCGGGACGAAGGTTGACAAATAAGGGCCGGACTGGGAGATGAAACCGAACCGTGTGTCAGGATCTGTTTGTTCAGCGCATTACTGCAGCATTAGGGAACACATTGAGCGGGAGAACGATGATTAGTGTCGACGGTTGCTGTTTGCGGAACTGATAACCGTCGCAACCGCAAATCGATCATGACGCGCCTCCTGAAGGAGGCAATTAATCGTTTTCATCTTCCTTTCGTTTCACGGGGATCTTATCGAATGCCAGATGTCTGTCGGATCGAGCGCGTGCCAGGAGAGAAATATTTCTAAGCTCAATAGATTACGTGATGTGAAGATAAATACATAAGCCATTGCAATGTAAGCGTGCTCTTAACGTAGAGGTGGTCTAAGTATGTACATTTTATAGCAAATTCTTTTAAAGAGGATCAGCTATGGAAACATAAAGCGGATAAAAAATGGGTAATTTCTACCCTGTTGAAAATTAAATGTATTTATTTGAGTCGTTTACATCCTTGGTGTGGTGAACTTAATTTCGCTAACTTGTGTATTGGTTTAACGTAAAACGCTATAAAATAAGTGGAGACACGTTTCAGCAAACCATAATTTTGTCTAAGGAACTAGTATACTAATTTAATAAAAATTATGGTTAAATTTACCATCCCGCGGATGCGTAAAATATTGTGCAAAAAGTGCTATTTGAAGTCGTTACCTCATATTATTGCATATTTAATGGTGCACCTTCGCTTAGCAGCAGCCCCGCGGGTTTCGCTTTATTTTAATTTATTTCGTTCGTAATGAAATCAAAAGACCGTATGCGCGTGACGGTGGCTTTAAGACGGCAACAACCCAACGGGCTTACGGGGCTGTTTCATATTCGGGATTCAACTCAATCTCGGGTGGGTGAAGGTAAAGGTACATGTGTGCAGCTTCAGCAAGTAAAAAAAATAGGCGCCTCGCATGAGAGTAGCAAAGTTTTCGGTTTTGAACCGTCGGCGGCTGCGGGTGGCCCGGCGGTGGGGGATGCAAACGGTGACGGGAATTTAGTAATGAGCTGTCGGAAAATCAGAGCCAAAACTGTGTTGCCTTAGGTATTTACATTTCCTGGGCAGGATTATTCTCGTGTGCGGCCGAACGTTCTGCGAATGCCGTGGGTGTTGGGGGTCTAGACTTCTTGGCCACACGCTCGGCGGCACAGGGTGGGTTGGGAAAATTTATTTCCTTCCCCGCGAGCGCTTCCCCCCGATGGTGTGGAGTTTTGTGGGGCTTATGGGACAGCATAATTAAGCTCGCTCGCTGCCATGCTCCGACGCCAAGCCCCGGGTATCTTATCTTATCACGAGCGTTACCAAACGTTACGGGGTGGGAGGGCTGTGGGGTGCCTGTGTGCGAGCCATGGAGGGTAGGAATTATCAGTGCCGTCAAAGTGGGTTTACCGATTAGGTGAAAATTGGCTGATAGAACCAAATGACACTGGCGGCCAGAATGCACGAGGAGGAGCACATTCGTGCGGGATTTTCGCCACCCTTCACCACCGGCTGCGAGCCGTGCGAGTGTGCAAGATTAGATTCGTAAGGTCTGTCGAAGCTTTCGACAACGGAACGGCGTTACGAGACTAATGGATTCTAGAGCAGGGCTATGGCGCTACAAATGTGAATTAATGAGTGTGTATCTTCGGGCACGGGTGTGGAATGAGCTTCGGTGAAGCTTGAAATTTTATACCACATTTAAAATGGGTGCTCCGTTCGAAAAATTATTTTGGATATCCTCTCACACACACACGCGCGCGCCTTTGGAGAGACAGGAAATTAGCTAGGCATATGGCGGACCGCAGCTTGTCGAATTTGTAATGTTTGCGGTGGAAACATGATTTTGCTCATTAGTTTCCCGCGGTAGAGTATGGAAGGTTTGGTAAATTTTCAATTTACCTTAACATCCGTTTTGCTGGCAGATGGCGCTGTTGGTGCTTGAGTCGTGAAATTATGGGAAACGAGTTTTTTTTCTGTTTTTTCTTCTATTCTTTCCTTGCACATTACCAAACAGAACGCGTTATAACGACGAACGCGAGGGTACGAATTGAAAAGATATTAATTTTTAAAGTTGTTCTCTCACTGCGATCGATACCGTTTCCTTCTGGCCCTGCTACAGCACGCGCAAAAGAAATTATTCACAGCGGCTTCGAATCGTACGAAGCGGCACCTCCTTCCCCTCCCTCCCCTAAAACTTCCTAATCATCGTACCGTGGAAGAGGCGGAAGCCCTTTGTTTGACTTTTGCGAATGAAATACAACTGCGAGCGTGCAAATCACGCCGTGGATGAGCAAGAAAAAACTAAAAAAAAAAAATAAAATAAACCAAAACACACCCCTAGCAGAATCCATTCAAATTACATCCGCCAGTGTCGTCAGCCCCATGCGCCCGGCGTGTTTTGTGTGCGAAGTTGAATGTCTTGTGTGGTAACTTTTCCACTTAAATTTTCCACTCGAACAACCGGTAACGGGCGAGTGGTTTAAGCGTCCCGCTGGGTGAAACGAGCGTTGGCACCGACAAAAAAACCGTTTCACCCGGTCGGTTTGTCGTTTGATTTCGTGCCCCCTGGCCCTGGGTGGTGGGCCAATACCGGCCAATTTATTATTGCAAACCGATTTTTATTTCTTCTCTTGAAGCGAGCGGAACCCAGCGTTTGCATCTGCCAGGGTGGTTTGTGAAAGGTGTTTCATGCCGGCGGTTGAGTTTTGTGAGCAAAACTTTTTTTTTATTATTATGGCATTAGCAGTGGTACGGCGTTCGATTTGAAGTCGAAATGGGAACGAAAAGTGTGGAGCCGTGTTGGTGGAAATGGTGTTGGCCTTCCTGGCCCCGAAACAGGAGCAGGAAAATGTGTATAAACCTTGCGATCGTATCGGGTGCGGGTCAGCTTCTTTGCCGAAACGCCGGACCGCATATAAAAAAGAATTCGGGAGGTGAAAAATAAACACCCCAACGGTACCCATCATCCCCAAGCGCCAAGGTGACAACAATGGATCCATCGGGTTTTATATGCCGGTTTTGTTGCGACGGTCCGTACCTGACTAGATTTTCCATTTAACCGATACCAGCTGGACAGGGGGGCCTCATTCCGCCTCCCCCGTATCGCTCCGCACGGTGGAATGATTTATTATGCAAACGGCTTGCTTCGCTTTAGGAGTTTTCTTACCCTCCACATTCGCATTTTTTTCCCCGGTTCCTCAGCCCAAACCACTAACCACTGTCAGTGCGCTTGCTGCCCGGGGACTTTGCGGTTCAGAACTGTTTCTTTCGTTTTCGGACAGCAGTTTCCCGGGGCTCAGCACCCGCATCGCTGCAATCGGGGCACACACACACACACACCTGCTGGTATTTATGCAACGAAGCGTCATGAACGGATTGGTGAACCCGGCCCACCCCGATGCCCGGCCTCGGCGAGTGTTGGTGATAAGTAAAATTAATAGTGTTCTAAGGCGATAAATTTGGTGATGGCATTATATTTCGGCTGCACATAGTGGATGTAGTCGCCCGGCTCCGGGCTCATGAATAAATAAGAGAGCCGAGTTTTGCACCTGTGTGCCCCTTTCGTGCACCGTGGACAAGCGGGCTGGTGAAAGTTTTATTGCAGAATAATGATAGCCCACGAAGCGTCCAGGAAAACACGAGTGTGTGTGTGTGCGCATTCAGGAAGGCGGATCGAGCAGCTTTAAAAGCGAAATCGTTTTTATGTGTTTGATAGGTATTTAAATGCGATTTGCATAACTGAAGGCGTTGGTGGTAGTGGAAGTCATGGCGGTAAAACGCCCAAATGTATGCAGTATTGATTGTACTAAGCTCCAGCACTAAGGAGAATGGATAGTGGTCGGCAGTATGGTCATGCCATCGATAGTTTATCTTACGTTTGGTGCTCAAAAAGCTGTACAAATTACTTCATACTGCCTGGTTGGCTTACAATAGGAACACTGGTTCATAAAGTAAGTCAACAGTACTTACAGGCCCCCTGTTCTGGGCCAAAAATATCATACACCCACCGGAAGTTCACCATCAACTTGTTTAAGGCTTGTTAGCATAAACGGGATAAAGATGTCGGCCGTCCTTGCACATGGGTACAGAGCCGCTTACCGCTTGTTATCCGGGGCGAATTGGCATGCTAAAGTGCTTTGTGTCGCACGCGGGCGCGCGAACAGGTACGCCTGGGTGTGGCTTAGGTACGCTGATTAAACTTTATCCTCATTCGAGAGGGAAAACGAGCGCCCACTTGTTACCGGTACGATCGAGCCCGAGGAGGCTGTTCCTTGGTTGGGGCTTTTTTTGTGTTCTCTGCTCGCCCATCCCATCCCAAGACAGCCCCGTTCTCGTCGATCGATGAAAATTTGCTTACCCAGCGATCCCGTTCCCCGTCGCTTCGGGGCAAGCGAGTACTTGGACGAACCATTGGCTTGAAACCGGCCTACGCGAGGGCCAGTATTGTAGCAACCTGAACCGAAGAGGAATAGCGACGAACTGGCGGGCCTATTTGCATAATTGTCGTACTGATTTGATTAGGATTTACACGTTTGTTTTCGGTTGGGCCTTTCAACCTGACGCTGGTACTTTGGTGCTTTCATCTCAACGTTTGCAGGGGTAGAATTTCAAATTTAATAGCACAACGGAGTCAGCATTACACACTGGATCGAATTTTATAGCACACTGCTCGGTGTGGGTGAAGATTTACGGCTTGTTTGTTGGCGAGCGAGAACAAGTGGGACACAAGTGTTTACTGTTGGGCGAAACGACAAATAAACAGCATTGATGTGTTTTTAAGGCTCAGTATTGACGGAAAAAACGGCAGGTGAAAATGTGCTCGTTAAAAGCTGTAATTGAGTTATTATAGGATTAATTGGTGTATTTTTAAGTGTTAGTGATTAGACATTTTTAGTAGTATTTTTCCATAGATGGCGCTGTTGGTGCTAGCAAATATTGGCTTAAATTGGTTTAAAGAGCGATAAAATACTTCGGTGCGTTCCTTTTCCAGCATTTGATATAATAAATCAAAATTAATTTGTTCGAACAATGTGCATGACATGGAACAGAACGAACGAACGAACTTGACCTCTAGCGCATCCATCACCGTGAGTGAATGCTTTGACATTCGACCGTGCGCTGATTGGAAGGTACTTATAAATTGTACAACAAAATTAAAGCCCACTCAACTTGCTGTCGAACATGTACGGGCGACACTTGACATACTACTGTGGTATTTTTTTTTGTGTGTGTATTAGATTATCCACCACCGCCTCACACACGAAGCGGATCGGGTCAGCTATCTATAACAGGCCCACTTCAGGGCGACTCCACGTTCGAAAGTGAAAAGCTCACTATGCCGGAAGGGTGGGTGGGCGGTTGCTGGTTTTTAAAAATATCTCGTCTCCCACGTGCGGAAGGCAAGCGGGGGAAGCAACCAGAACCCGGAAGAACCACATTTGTCAGTGTTTGTTTCACACATTTACCGCAACCGTCAGCAGGAATGGTTGGAGTTGGCGTGGCGACATCCCCCCCCCCCCCCCCCCCCCGTCGGTCGAAGCTTGACCGAAAGGGTCTCCACTTTCGATTGATAGATGAGCGATTGGAGTGGAACACTATGTGGGACACAATGGAACGGAAAGTGAAGGGAAGGAGAGAAAAAAATCAACCCCGTACGGTGCACACCGCTGGTAGGGGTGATTTATTTTCGCTCTCGACATATTGGAAAAATAATCTATCACAAGAGGGTTTCCTCGGGTGAGGGTTCACCCGGTCCGGCATCGGGCTTCGGCCATCGACGGGCAGTTTTGTTCCGCTCGCCCGTGAGCTATGAAGCTAATCGGTTGTGGACGGGTGCCGGCAGAACCAACCATTCGGACCGGAACGGGCATTGGCATTGGGCCGGACCGGTAGCGGATTAATTTGTATCGCCGAACGATCGGAATTCGACGGATGGATGCATAGATCTGGGTCTGCGTCAGTCACGGTGAAACACTTCAAATCAAACCAGTACCGGTGAAATAACGAGAGCGAGAAGGACATGTGGGGATGTGTTGCTTCAATTAGGGTTCCACTTCAGTTGAAATTAGTTTCATTTAATGGAGCACGCTCTGGTGGAAAGGGATACCGGTTGGCAAACAGGCAGGTAAGGTTGTAATGGTCGTACATCGATACATTGTTGCAGGTTTTATTCGTTTTCGCCGAGAAGTAGATGCAGTTTATAAGTGAATTTTCTTCGTTGAACCATGCTTTGCGTTGTGTGTGTTTTGCGTGGAAAAGAGGTCAAAACTTAAAATTAATTTTCTATAAACTGTTTTCACAGAATCGAGTCGCCTGTTTTCAACATACAGTAGCTGTTCATGCATTCTCAGCAGATAAATTATTGTACAAAACTTCGCTATTAGAAACTAGACCAATTACGGTAAAATATATGAACGCTAGAGTCGGAAGACTTTGTCATGAAACTCAAACAAGCCACGAGTCTAACAAACCCAATCTAACTAAATGGAACTCATATCGTGGAAACATGTGTTTATAAAAAACTGTAGGAAACTTATTTAAAACATTGAAATTCATATTTTTTGCACGCATACACGTCAACGTCGATAACAGAACCAAACAAAAGCTGTCCGTCGTTTATTTTGTTTATTTTTGGCACGGTTTACTTCAAAAATATGCAAAAATATGATTTCATGACAAGCACATTTTAATAACATTAGTAATAGTAAAAATGTAAAAAATACTCAGTAAAGCTTTAATCTTTTTCGCAGTATGTAAATACCTGTTAGATCCTGCGGTTTAGGTGTGTACCAGAAAAAACGGGATTAGCAACGAAAGAGTATTATGCTTTTTCAATGTGTCTGAAATAACAATTATTAGAACTCATTTGTATCTTGACGTGCTGAGCGAGTGGTTTTGAAAGCTATTTGAAATATTTTTGTTGTTTCTTTTTTCTTAGAAAACAAAGAATGATAAATTCGCATACTTTTAGCATGATTTTCAAGTTTCTCTTTCTTTTATAAATGAATAATCTCACCTTATTTGGGTTACGTAGTGAGCTGAAAAAGGGCATTTGGAAACTTCTTTAACAAACTTTCTTTAGCCATCTGTAGCCAAAAATGCATCATGAATATATTTTACGATATGTGGCTGATAATAGTCAGTTAATATCAAATATGAAATGCTTTGTAACTTTAGAGCTAGAAAAAAACTTTTTTAAAAGCTATTTCTATTTTCAAGGAATAATTAAAACATCATATTAATAGGCCTTCTATGCATGACAGCAAATTGGTGTTTTTCGTTACCCAAAATGATACTTATTTTAAGATCTCATCAAAACGGGAACCGATGCATATCCGCTTCGTGCGCCACGTAGCAAGGTGTTTGAGGGGATCACAAAAATTTGAATAGAGAATAAATTATTCAATGACACTTTACCGAATCACTCCGCTAGTGCTCGGTGCTGTTTTATCTGAAAAGTTGTTTCCGGTATGAGCAAACCTGCCCTGCCCTGTCGTGTTTTTAGTGTAGAACCATGTACCTTGAAAACTATCCGAAGCTTATCCCGGTGACACGTGTGTACGATGTGTAAGCTTCCGCCTGTGTGAAGACTGAGGCGAGCGACACTAAGAGCAGGTTACAATCTAGCCAAGACCTGAACCCAGCCGGTCTATTAGTACGTGAGTGGAAGGGCATGCATAATTGAGGTGTAGTCGATGCTGTCACGCTTGGGGTGTCCATTCCCGTGCTGGAACACACATTAGACTTTGATGTTCGCTATTAGACAACACTTGTTTGTACGTACCACAAAACCATCATGCTGGGCAAAATGACAATGGAGGAAGAGTTGCCATAAAATTGGCTTCACTAGTCGTTTAAACTGGCCGGTTCGTTTTCTTTTCCGGGACAAAAGGAATGATGAAAGTTTGAAACCTGTAAGTACACCAACTCCCATTGTCGTGTGCAGTGCGAAAAGAAGTAACTGAGGGTAGGCTTTTGCAGCTCTCAACAGTAACCGAAACCCACCTCGCTCGGATGTGATTAAACAAGTCATTAAAATTAGCGCTCCAATGAATGAATGTCCCGAAGCGCGTTCAACTTTTGCGACCATTATTTTACGCTCGTCGCTTTTTGCCGGTTCACCACGACGCCGCCGGGCAGATATGAAAATAATCCCACTTTTCGATGGAACAGGACGAGTGCTTATTTTTCCAACAGGACGAGGGACGTCCGCCACTCCACACAACATTGTGTGCGGAAGGTATTATGTTTGTCTTGGCAGAAACATTTCGCACAGAGGCGGCACAATAAATCGAGAAAAAGCGGTGGTTGCGTGGGTGGAAAAAAATTTTTTTATCCCCGTGTGCAAAATTGAACGCATTTTGGGGGGAGGGAGGGTGGGAGCAGAATTTGTGTTGATGTTACAAAAGAGAATTGTTAACTTTTTTTTCGGGAGCGTTTCCAGGAAATCGGTGATCGGTTTGTGTTAATTAAAAGGCTGTTCTTATAACGATTATCTTGCAGTCAAAAGCGTTGTGAACGTTTCAAAGGACAGGGTTTAACATTTTCTTATGATGCATAAATGAAAAGACCTGCTTTAAAACGTGTTTTGTATTATTATGAAAAGCTATTTTATCTCCCCATGGTTCCTTTCACTTCTTTTATTTAGTTGACCAATGGATGACCGAACATTCCGCTGCGATATCCCGGTGGAGCTTTCTCCAATAAATATTTATAACCCTATCGTGGCTATCAGATCAAAGCGTGTTTGATTGGCGACTGGTCGCGCTGGCTATGAGGGTTTCCCATTTTTCACGGAAATGGTTCCGTCCAGTGCAGCCCAACCGGGGTTGGGTGAGCGGATGGGACGGTTTTATTTATCTGCTTGTTAACTGCAGCACTGATGCTGGTCCATTTATAGTTTTGAGTTCAAAGGAGACGATGGTTTGAAGTTAGGTTCATGCCTGTATTGGTCTGCAAATAAAAATGTTAAAATAAATCAAATTTTGTACCAGTTTTGCATACAAAAATACAGAAACTCTTGCCTTCTACATCAACACACCATGCAGCACACCAATTAAGAATCCTTTTTGTCTAATAGTTAACCGTCGCTTTGTATTGCCGGTGCTACAATTGCACTGGAAACCGCATCTAAGGAGGCCAACTGCAGCTGTGGGTTGTCACGCTCGCTCGCTGCAGCCTGCTACGATAACGATTTCGTGCTCTCCAAATCTGATAGAGTAAAACTCAGTGACCCGAACGTTCTCGTTCCCTTTCGACGCGTAGCGAAACATGTCGCTTGAAGCGCCGTCATAAAAACGAAAGCATTCAGACTAATAGCTGACGCTCGGTTCGACGGGGTTGGGCCGAGCGCTGTAGCAACATCGGGGCGTATTTGTTTTAGCAGCACGAGAACCTATTTTCACTCGAAATGATTGAGTTTAGCTAATGTGCGGTGGAATGTTAGACACGGTTTTATGGGTTGTCATCTGTGTGTGTGTGTGACCTTTGGCAGTGGAATGCAATTAGGTGTGAAGAGAGAAAGCTGTGCTGAAAATGTCAGCGTAACGTGACAGGATCAACGTGAAACGGATTTTCGTCGGGCGCGTGTTTGGCTTGAGCAAATTTGAACATTACTTGTAAATTATTTTTAAAACCAAACATGCAGGATCAGTTGTGATGTATGGCAAGCGTTTGAATGCTGAGTATTAAAGCATTCACTAATTAGTAAAGCGCCATCTGACGGAAAGTTCGACGGTAAGCGCCATCAGTGCGGTAACAAAACCTGAGCCTCAGAAGTGACATTTAACTAAAATGCTGAGAAATGTTTGTTCGTTACAAAAACACAACGATTTGTCAGCCGTACCGAGATCAGTGCGCTGGCTTCTGTAGCACTCAGCACCTTCAAACGGATTGATGGCTTTGCTGGAGGGCCCCCGAATGGGTATCCATTTGTTCTGGAATTAGCATGATTACGTTTTGCTTTTAACGCATCGGGTGCCGCGTTCGGGGCAGCTTTTCGGAGCAGCCTCGGTGTTTGGTCAGCGGCGATGATGGTGAATTTGTTTGGTTTATTTTTCGTGACGCCGGGTGCCGGAGCACCGTCCTCTCGAAAGTTCGCTCACACTGTCGATAGTGAAAATCTAAGTCATCTTAGTTCACCCCACCTTCGTGCTCTGCGTTTCCCCGGCTGAGCTGAAGCGTACTTTACTTATCTTAACACTCAAGCTCGCAGCAGTAGCGAAATGGGAAATGACCGAAGCCGAAGCAGGGAGACCACTTTTGCCAGAAGATGTCGCTTTTCTGTTTTTCTTTCGACTAACAACCCACTGAGTGCCGGGAGCTGGTGGGTGTGTTCCTAACGACTGCTAACAAGAATGGGCTCTCGTTGTTCGATGAAAAATCAACACTGCTCGTGCCGTTTGCTTCTTTTATTTCTTATCCGTTTCGCCGAAAGAAGGGGAAAAAAACGCCAAAAAGTGTTTGGCAACGGTGCCGGAGAGTGTTTCCGACGAAATCCGGACAGCTTGCGCCGTCATACGCGTGACGAGACTGATGACTCTCGTCGGTAAAGTGTTGATTATATCAATATTTTTCCATCGCTTCTTCACGAGTCAAATCTTCGACCGTGATGCCGTTCGGGGCTCTTCAAAAGGAGGAAGTACGCCGAGGCTACTGCTATCGGGATGCATTCGTTTTCGGGGTTCTAAGCGCTCATCATATTTCCCCGGTCCTACCCTGTTAGGCGTCCTTTGGCTAAAAACTAATGTGTATTTGTTTGCAAATAAAGAAATCTAGCAGAAATGTAGTGGAAATGATGAGCGTAGGCACAGATTGTTGGAAGTCTTAACGATGCTTGCCCAGAATCAGTAAAGAGATGGTTTTAACACAAAAATCCGAATCCGCCCGCGGCAAGTTCCATCGTACAGCAGTACGTTTTTGCCGTTCCACATTCCGTGCCACTGCCGGTGGGAGGCAAGGAATGTTCCTTCCCTGCTAGGGTCACTCTTGAGAAATATTTTCATTTCCTGTTTGGTTTTTCTTTGCCTTTCGAGGACACGCTTCCGGAGACAATCTCCATCGTTCCAGTTTCTTCGAGAACATCTTATCGATAAGCGATTGGTCGTGCACGGTGGCTGTTGATCGAAGCATAATGCATTGGTTCGAGCGGATGGCGGAAACAGGGCATCGGCATCATTTGCAGGCGGCGTACCGAGTGTTAGAACATATGCAGATATGTCGATGTCGCTACGGAAATGGATGATCTTTCAATATGCTTGTACACGCAACCGGAAGGTTGTGTTTCGGTTAGTGTTTTGTGAAAATTTAAAGTGCGCCCGAATGTAGGCAACATGCTGTTTTGACAACTCTTAGCTCGGCTTACTCTGTTTGTCATATTTATTCTATTCTAATTTCAGCGATAGGTACATTTTTCCCTCAAGCCGATTTGTAAAACAATCGCAAATATTGCAATTAATTTCAACATCACATTAATTTATTTCCTGCTGTAATTCGATTAGCGACGTGAAAGAGTGCGTTTTCACCGACCACATCAGCCTCCACCTTCCCAGAAGGACACTTGCCGCCCAAATTTTGCCCGCCATCTAGCGCTGGTGAAAAACAATCAAATCCGCGACTTGATGGCGAAGAAATTTAGCACCGGTACGTGCCACGCTTTCATAAGAAACTGCCCGTTGCCGCGGGCGTTTTGCTGGCATGCTGATGAAGAAGTACCGTGATCGCGGCGCCGTATGTGTTCCGGGTTGGGTCTGCGATAGAAGAACGTCTCAATGTGCCGGGGGCGTTGAAGCAAGCGCCCGACGGTGGTGTCGGGAAAGCTAAAATATTTACCGACAAACGTGACCGCTGATTGGTTTCAGGGTGCGATCTGCGTACGGCGTGTTTGTGACCGCTAAGGGTGGCTTAGAATTTATATTGTACGCTGCTGTTTTGACAGCATTAGTGGTTCGTTTCTGCGATGAATTGTGCTGTTCGGGTGATTGAGTGTTTATGAATGTAAGGAGCATTTTTATTGCATTCAATAATCTTAGCATGATATAATCTGGACTTGATTTTAGTGATTGATGCCAAACACACAGTTTATGTGATCTTTTTGGTCTTACCTTATACGAAATTAATTAAACTTAGGTTTTAAATAATGCATCTGCAAGGCATGGGTCGTGCCCATTTTGCCTGAATTTATGCAAAGTACGCATGAATAAATGCTTTTAAATAAGGAGTACAAATAAGTCTTTGATTTAATTTCACGTATCATCAATTAGGAATAACGAATTACTGCTTATGTTGCTTAAAACTGTGTAAGCGAAAGCTATCGTTACATTTGCTTGAAGCCTTACCTTTGTGGTAGTTATAAAGATGCATAACCATCATAGTTCATAAAATTGATTATAGCAAATAAAATATTCATGATTTGTCCTGTCATTTATTCCTGGTGATGTTTTATATAACAAACAATTTTTATTTTTTTAATTAATATTTTTCAGGTAAAATAAATCAAACATATAAAGGATTGAATATAAATCCACACTGTCAATAGTTATGGAGTTTTTTGAATAATACGTTTGAAAATTAAAGAATGTATGAAAAACACATTCTAAAGGTATAAATAAGTAAATAGTTAAATCTAAAACCGATTCCCAGCGTTGTTTGACTCAAATTTCCAGATATGTGTTTTATGTGTAAATGAGTAATATATTTATGCGTACTTCTTATCATATATTTATTATTATTCGAGCACTTCTGAGCTGGTAAACCCTGTAAGAGCAGCCACTAAATTGTTTTAGTACAGTTTGTATACATGTTGGCGTAATTTAATCGAATCAGCCTGAAAGTATGTGATCTGTATGACAAAGTGAGTTTGTAGCAAGTTACTTGTAATTACAAACTAATACAAATTGGTTTGCACAAAATCGTACTCAAATCAAATCAAAATTTGATAAAAATTGGATATTATGATATCGGAAAAAAATATATCGAACAGAAATGTTGAAAGAAAATGGGTAAATTTTAAAGTTCAATTTAAAGCAATAAAGCGACCTTTCGTCTTACGTCTTTCGATTAAGATGATTTAATCTTAATGTACGTTTCATATGATACTAAACACAACCTAAAGCTTCAGTTTTTCGGTTCACAAATGGATCCGGCGGTACTTGCAATACACGCTGAGCGCACTGCAGCCTGTGGCCTGTGGTCGCTATTGCGTCGGCACTTTCGCGAAAGCGCTGTTTCGCGCGAAAGCGAATTCAATTAAAAACTCATTAAAATTTGCTACGCAAAACGGTTCGCGGATGGTGGGTAAAAAAACATCTTTTCCGGATGCATTTCTGTTCGTGCATGCAAGGTGTGCCAAGAATCGGGCAAATGGGTAACGTTTGCACTGACTTACTTCCCGAGCCGCTAAGTAACTCGAATCGAAACGTCGCATCAAACTACGGTCGCATCGAACCGTCCGAAGATCTGCATGCGCATTTTGGTTGCATTTCGCCTGCCATGCGGCCAGGTGCACCACCACTCAATTATCTTGCCAATTGCTAATGGAATGAGAAATTTACATCACAACGCTTCTGTTGGTGGGGCTGCATCAGCAGCAAGTTGCTTATTACGCCCTTCACGGTGAAACACTTCACGGTCCCCATCCAAGCGCCACCGTTGCTGGTGAGAATTTAATTTCATCGTTTTCAATTCGTTAGTGGCAATGCGCTCACGGGTACGGCGATCGACCTCGATTGCTGGGTCGCGGCAAGTGTCCCAGCACCACCCAACCGCCCCTGTCCGGCAGACGGTGGATTGGAAATTGAGTGAGCTAATCTCTTTTCGCCACTTACTTGCTTACCGGTATTCCGCTTCCGGTCCGGGTCTGGGAAGGTCGGCGAAGGTCGGGGAGGGGCAAAAAGGGTCGGTCGAATGGAATTAAATCGAGTCGACGAGTCGGTCGAGGTGTTGAAAATACACTGGTCGAAATTGCATCTTAGCAATGGGGCGGACACGAAATGGTACCGCGTTACTTTACGGTTCCGTGTATGCTGGTAAAGGTAATTATTCACATCAGAAAATTGGCGATGATTCTAATAAAAATATTCTTACAAAATTTGTTCATCCTTTTTCTAAATTTTGCTTCGGCGCTAGACTACTCTTAGCTATTTATCCAAAGATTGAAACGCGCTAAAATTTCCCAGCCTCCTTTATCCCCCCATGTTAGCAAACATCACCATCACCAAACAATTGTGTCTCAAAGTTTACGATTTTTCACACCCTCTTGAAACCGTCGGCAAAAACTCGCACCCGAACGCTTGCATCGGCCAAGGGAAAACCTATCACAACGTGGAGCCCAATAACGCCCGTGAAAAGAATCCTACTGCTACGACGGCTTAGTCGGCTAGTCAACAATCAAATTAAAATTCACTTCACGATAATCGCTTCTCACGTCCTCAAACGGATCGTTCATCCTTTTCTCTCCTTCGCGCTTCACTCCTTCCTTCACTTGTGCTTGTAACCTATCGGAGGATAAATAAAGTATGAGGCAAAGGAAGAAACCTGCCGGCCAGTGGCAAAACGAGCGAAGAATTTCCCCCCCCCCCCCCCGTCCGGCCGCTTTCAAATCGTGTCGAGCGATCGCTTTTCGAGGAAAGTTTGATTTCTTTCTCACCCATGGCACCCGGCGCCGTGCCTGGCTGGGTCGAATTTGTTTGTTCGCACACGCTGGAAAGGTTCGAATATGTTCGGGGAGTTGGACATGAGCGCCGTTAAGACCGGACCGAAACATGACGTCCACTCGGGTAGCTGTTTGCGTGGGAAAGGATGAAACTACGTCTTGCGTGCGAAGGTGGCGAATGGGATATTGTAAGAATGGTTTTCAAAACGCTTCGATCGTGGAAATAGCTTAGCAGTCCTGGTCGGTGAAAGCTTGTTAGTTTATCACCGTACAAATCATCGTTAAACTTAAATATCATTAAATTTATAGAAGAAGTATCAATCTCATTCTCCAAAACAATTACTTTTACCCCCAAGTCCACCCATTCTTATGTGCTACCGCTCGAATCAGGGAAGGCACCGAGCGCAAGTGTAGCGCTTTCCCAAGCGCACCGGAAATATGCTCGTTGTGATATATGTTTATTTGTTCCGGGCGACACCGTACCGCACACTACTGGCACGATGATAAACGGGTTAGTTTTGCATGTACGCGCACCGGGAAGCCGGTCCGTGTCGGGCAGAGGTAGAACATAGATCATACATTAGCAATGGGATTGGCTTCGTGAGTTACGCGTGGCGTTAAGAGGTGTGAGACAGCCGACTGCAGCCGGCAAGAATGAGTGCGGGTGCCAAGCGTCTCGGTAGCAAGTTTGAATCCTTTTTTTGCGGGAGAAAAACGCTCCTAAATCAGACGGAAGGTGACATTGGCAGTCACATGCAAAAAAAAAATACAATAGAAGAAACGATAGAATCGATTCTGCTGGTTGCACAAACGCTTGCTACAGAGAAATGGATGATCAATTCATTTTGGAGAGAGTGTGAGCTGGTACATTGGAATGATTATATACGTGGAAGGGCGATGCGCAGGTACTTGTTGCCGATGTTGATAGATTTTCCTAACCTCAATGGACAAAACGCACATCTGGGAGGATGTATGTGAAAGGGATTAACATGTAACGCGCATTTATTTGCTTTCGGAAAAGTAATCTTTCTCTTATCCAATGGTGTTATGGTTGCATATAAACTAACCCACTACTAATGATGTGCTATAATTTCTCTGGCTATAAAGATGTCTCGTTTAACACTGGCAGCGATGGGATAAGAGATCGATCCTTTTCAGGAGCGATAAAAGCTTGAAAAGAAAGGATCAAAATCGGGTTGGTGAGCCAGTGTCAAACTTGACGATGTGCTATTTTAGTGCCACTATCATTACTTTAACCAGTCGTAACTGGTAATGACTTTCAGAGGATTTCATTGCAACATCCGAACGGTGTCATAACTCACTTTACTTTCACAGGATCATTTGGCGTTACTGTATGCTAGATCCCGTTTATGTACCCTTCCTTCTGCAGTATATGACTAGCAGGATGCTGTGGCTGATAGATTACGATTGGCAGTAGTCAAATAAATGTTCAAAGGGTGTTTGATGTAATGATTTCATGTCTGGCTATTATGGTTAAGTGAACAGATGTACTTCTCAAATGGCAGTTTAGCTTTAGATGCTTGGAAAAGTTGCTGAATGATAAAAAAAACGAATAAATTATGTTAGAAGTTTTAGTTTTAAGAAAGAGACATCGATTTTGTCACAATTCAGCCATTTTGTAAGGCTTTGTGATCGTAAATAACTTTGCCTTGAAAATTGCCAACTTTTAGGGGCACATTATAAGATTAGGTGTAATGTATGAAATTCGCTTAAAATTTAACCAAAATTTAAAAGAATTTAAAATTATGAAATGACACCTACTCTCTAATGTTAGCAATATATATTTTAATAAATACTTATGGAGTAACCCAACCATAAGTTTTGAACCCGCAATCACCTTCATTTTTGGAATGGCTTTATTACTATTTAAAATGGTTCTAATATTATTTATATCGGTTTTTTGTAGTTTATTTCTGTTAAAAGCTTTTTGCTCAAAATCATATGCTCATACATCTATTAAACTTGTTGCTTGAGCGATGCGCGCGTAAAACTCCTTAGGTTTCGTTTCATGCTTTGGAAAAACCTCCCAATTCTTCCGCTCTCGGTAAAGTCCGGGCACAAATCACTCCGGAAAATTACTGCCGTTTTGCTGATCACCCACGTCCGTTTCAGGAGCAGGCCCTGCTCGTCAATATTTATGTGATTTTCTAGACAAACAAATCACCGCCAGCATGCTTGTGGTGCTGCGTCCACAAACAGCGCGCCCGTTGCGTGGCGAAAACAGGATGACGATCTTGTGGCGTGCGTTTTTCGACCGTCTTTTTGCTTTCTTGCAAACGCTCACCGGCTCCAGCTGGTCCCGGGGAGAGAGAACAACCACCGAATCTTACTCTGATATAACCGGACCGGAGTTTGGTAGGGCGGTTTTTTATTTTTTTTTATTCATCCCGAACGCATAGCCATCTCGTCCAGCCCGGGACCAGATGCCATCGGAATGGCGGCCCGGATATGGTTGGAGCCGTTTTGATCGTGGCGTGTACGATGTTTGACCGGAAATGATTGGTCGGTTGTGCGAATGACGGCATGCGTGTGAATGTGTGCCGATGCAATTCAAACCGGACGAAACCGTGAAAACGGAAACCGGGCATATGAAAAGAGCAAATCAAATTGGGCCGCTAACGAACTGAGTCCAGGGCTTCGGTTCGGTTTCCGTGCCGTCGCCGGCCCGAAAAGACAAGAAGAAAAGGGCCTGCTGTGCTACCGAAAAGCGGGAAAGCCATTTGGGAAGCGTACCGGCTGTTTGTTTGTGTTTGCTTTGTAGATTTGCACTGTGGCCGGTACCGTTCGCGTCTTGTTTATTTTTTCCATGTCGCTCTGCGGTTTGCTTCCTGCGTTTCTCTAGGCAAAATGGGAAACACGTTTTCTCTCTTTTTTTGTGTTCCGTGCGAATTTTAGATCTTTTTTTCAAATTTCCGATCGCATCATGATCGCTTAGGGAACGGAATAGGCATGTTTAGAATGCACTACCGCTAGTGAAGTGTAGTTTGCGTGAAGTGTGCTGATGAAAGTCAATATGGTTCAGGTAATGGAATTTGATTGCGTGTTAGTGCAAACGGATTGTAACATCATTTGCTCAAGAAGCGTGATTATATGCAAATTGTAGTTTAAATATTAAACTGCTGGAAAATAGCTATTGAAAAAATCATATCTAAAATTGATTACTTTTGATTCAAAAAACCTATAAATGAATTACAGCCAGTATTTGATGCATTAAATTGGTTTTTATTTTATTTCTTCAGTAACACTTGAAGCATCACAATAATTCAGCAATAATATGATGATATTTGCTACTAAATATCGTTTACCGTGAGCCTTCCTAGAAAATGGAAAATATTTCATTCATACTTTTTGCCACATTCAAACCCGATTCGAATGAAATTGATATGATTGGATTCACTGAATGGGATATTTTCCAATGAAAAATCCAGCAGCAGTTTCGTGCTGTTTCGTGATGTTTTCTTCCTAACTACTGTGTAGGATGTTTTGTCAGATAACTTAGATGGAAAAGATTATGTTTACTTTCTTTAGATCCAATCGAGCGTATTTAAAGTGATATTCAACCTTTTGTCGTTCTAATTGCTGATATTTGAGTTGAGAAAGAAAAAAAATTAAGTAAATGTCGCTGGTATTACCAATAACACGTGAAGCATATAATTGCATACAATCAGGCGAATTTATTATTTTGTACCAACTGTACCTAGTTTGTTAGCTACTTGGAAGGGCATGAATGACAGAATAGATGTGTAGTAGCTACTTAAAAATAACGTTTGATATAAAAATTTGTGATAAATATTAAAGCTATGTTTTGTATGGTAATTACTTTTTATATGCGAAATATTAAAAATAAAAACATAGCTTGACTGCGATTTGAGAGCCATCTACCGTCGAAATTTGAAAGCATATTGTGTTGTAGCTGTCCCTCTCTTTTTCTTTCTTTCACTCTATATCAGGCCATAAGTCAAAACTAGTCGTTTCAATTAAAACTGTGTTGAAAGTGAAGACAAACAGGATATTAATTAGCTATGTCTTCCTCGCCACCGCACATGCGTTGTGCCAGTTTGGGAGCATAGTTTTTCATGTACCGATACAGCCGCCCTTTCTTCCCCCGTAAACAAACTGCTCGGTAAATAAATAACCTATTTTTCCCTAGCCCAAGCCAGGCCGTCGGGTTGCACATGAGCCCTACGGCTGGGGTTTTGACGCTACAGCATGCAAACGAAAACTTGTGCAAACTTGAAAACTTATCCAAAAACTATTCCGTTACAGCTCGCTATCCAGGCAATTTTGCCTGCAAACACAGCTAGGAGATTCGGTTCGGTTCGTGCCGTAAGGTACTTTAACTCGGGTAACATTCGAGGCGATGGTTTGTGCGTTAGATAGAGCGGGAGTGGAAAAGTTCAATTTGCTCTAAATAATAGCCGTTGGCTGTTAGTTTGAAGACCTTCTTCGTAGAGTTTCCTCCCCGGAGCAACCGAAACGTACACTCGGTCTGCAATCGACAATCTATCATACGACTCACGGGCCGCAAAGTAATCGCCGTACGTGTCAGCATCTCTCGGTTCGACCATCACACCACCGGGCACCAGGACCGTCGGGCCCATCCACAGCCCGGAAATGGGGGGGGGGGGGGGGGGGGAAACTATTCGCCACCCACCGTGCCTTCGCCCTATCCCCAGGTGAGGCAGCAATTTATTACAGGTGCGATAATTTATTTCCAATTTTTTACTACCACACCTGCTCCTCTGCTCCTGGAACCAATCGCATGATTTTCCATTAAATTAAGCCGATCGAATGAGGTCCGTTTTCTTGGCGATGTTCTTACCACTAACCTCCCCCTCCCCCTATGCACTCTGCCGGTGAGTATGGGCACGTCGGCAACATAAATTAAAACGGCTGGAACAAACTTTCCTTTCCCGAAATTGTTACCCAACGTTGCCGTTCCGGACGATTCGTACGTGTTTGAGGCTTATTATTGATAGTATTTACCGAGCTATGTGTGTGTGTGTGAGTGTGTTTTGAGGTATCGTTGGGGGCATTTTTTCACCGGGTGACACGTACTGCTGCTGCAACTGACCGGTACGACAGACGGTAACGTTGGAAACTGTCCCTTGAAAAACCGAGTTATGACGATACGAATTATTAAACAGGTGAGGATGAAACACCCGAGGCGCATCTTCCAGCTGGTGGTGCATTATGATGATGAACAGAAAAATTGACTGCATCAGAGAGCTCAGCCCGTTATCACAAGGTGTTAAGTAAGGTTTTTTTTTATAAAGAGCTTAGTAAGATCAATCAAAATCATTCTTAGTAGACAAACATTTCTTCGAAGGACGAAATCATTTCTAAGCGTCAAACATTATAACAAAAAATCTTGAAATTATGTGCATTGCATACTGTTAGGCGCGTTGAGAACGAATCAGCTGGAATGAGTGCAATGGGCATATTTTTCAATGTGGACGGACCATCAACAATTTAGTAGTAAATGAGATATAACCAATAAAATCGTTTAAACGGTTTAATACGGATTAAAATCTGATTATGCTGTGTCATATTGTTATACTTGCCTGCATAATCATGTTGCTCGTTCTGATTTAATCGATGCTAATCATTTCCAAGCGTAATAGTCTATATTTCGCATCCTATCGTATACATATTTTTACACTCAGCACCCGAATTACGCTGAGGTGTTGAGCCTTGAAGCTAGGATAAAGGTTCAACAAACAAACCCACCTAGCACGACTTGTAGCCGAAAAGTTTTATCCCTAAGAAAGTCCCAGCAGGCACAGTTAACAATTCCGTTATCGGCACAGCCGATGATCCGTTATCGAAACATGGCTGGCAGGAGCTGCTTCCCCTAGGTGGACCAAACTTCCTGCATCTCGTCCGTGCCGTGAAAAATGCAAACATCTCCTTTGAATCGCTTTTAATAACTAAATTAAAATTAATTTGGTCTTAAAATGAGATTAAGATTAATGAACCGTGGCGCTTTCCGGGGCAGGTTTAACCGGACACGCGCGTTTTTTGTCGGATGCCGGTTTAAGTTTGCGTGTCGTACCTGGAACGGTGAAGTAAACAAAGTTTGCTTTGCGAAATTCCATTTTTTTTCTCTTAGCTGACGCGAAATGGAGCAAAATTTATGCGGAAAGGAGTTAATGTGCTAAAATAGAGAAGCTAATGGGGCTGGTGGTTGTCTGTTTTTGGTTCGGTAATGTAGGACGATTGAAAGTGGCACGCGATACGTGACGGTATGAAGCCTTTTTTGGCTAATGTTTGCGTGTAACGTAAATTTTAGCGTCCCATCCCGTTGTTAGCCAATCTTAGCTCCTAGGAGTAGACTCTGCTTTGTGAAAACTCTTAAAATAACTATGATTGAAAATTAATTAATTTTTGCATAGTTTTGTAATAAGTGTTACTGTGCTGTGTACCGCCAGCTCGTGAAATTTAATACTAAGAATTTAGGCTCCAAACAACTTAGCAAGAAACTTTGTTTTGAAGAGCATATTGGAGTTAAGAACCGCTAATGGATTCTTTGCTTGTGCAGAAAGATAATATCGAGACATAATTCGCGACTTTCAATTTCTTGTTGAGAGTTTAGGTTCGATTTAGTTTGCTGATAGTTTTAATACGATTTAGCTCAGGTAAGTAGGTAAGACGTACGTAGTTGATTTTTTTAAAGATATTTAAAAAATTGCATATCTTTAGGCGTTGATTGGAGATTATGTTTCGTCCTGACGTAAATAGACGTAAATAGAGGTATTAGACGTAAATAAAATTCAGGATAATATCTTGCATTATAGGATATAAACAAAAGATGATATATCGAAATAAATGTTAATTAAATAAATATAAAAAGGATTAGTAGCATTTCCAGAAAATTCCACCGGCAATAGAATATTTCTGCTGAGATAAACAAACCAAAATCGAAGCCTAAAATTCAAAGCCAAATATAACACACTAGAATTACGCATTAACCTCCTTTTTGTGATGATTGAAATGAAATATTGAATAGAGTTGATATTTATTACACCATTTGCATTGATTGCTCGTATCGAATCCAACGGCACCGATCGATTGCGTTCAGAATTTGGCAACACACGGAAACCCGCTTAGAATAGGACCGGTGTTGAGTGAAGCAGAAAATCCGACATTAGTGCGGTGTGGTCCCTGTTTCGTGCTGATCCGATACTCGGCGATTATATTTAACCACCGCTTGAACAAACCCTGAGCAGGAACGTCTTTCCGAACGCCAAACGTACACGAGCGGTTCGTGCTGTTCGCGATCGGTTGGGAAAATGTTGCACGAATCAATTGCACGCCGGAACGGTGTGCGGTGCACAGAATAGTAACATTCGCTACAAAATGATGATGAAGAAGGCGCCGGGATGGCTGCCGGAGTGTACCCACCGCACACACCCACCGCGTAGCGAATGCGTTCGTACCTGTAGGAATGTAACACGGAGCGGATCGGGTGAAAGGTGTGCCAAATTAATTTCGTCACATTCAGCAATCGCGCTACCTTCACCCGCTGCATGTATCGTTTCTGCAGGAAGGTGGTAAGATGTCCCCAGAAGCTTCTCTCAATGCACACCGGAATGGCGTGGCTGAATGTGCTATAACGCACAAACTGCACCGTGCCTTGATGCTGACAAGCACGGATAAGCTGCCGGTACGGTATGGGAAAATTGCGCCCAACGATTGCGATTCGGAAATTGGGAATGCAATATTCGATTAGTAATGCGCCGTTTGCGAGCCACGTGGGAAATGGTTATTAATGAATGCAGCGCTACTCGTCAGTACGTCGTACGGGTGTGCGTAGGTTTGCGAGAAAGGAGGTTCTAGTTTTGGGGATTCGAATACTCGTTTAATTTTTTGACGTGATTAAGCTGTTTGGAAAACACTCGCTTTGAGGTGTTTGCCTTTTTCGTCGATGATGGATCTCTTATTATCCATTTTTGAAATGTCAGACATAAATTAAAATTGTGAGCACGATAGTTGCATCGAACTGTCCTATTTGTTGTTTGTTTGAAATCATTTGGAATAAAAGCATGTATGGAAATCAAAATCTATAAAAGCTAATATTCTAAAAACTATTTAAAGTGCTATAAAGCTGTTATAGTATCTGTAAAGTATGTGTGGACGAATAATGGCTTATTTTTTAAATAAAAATGCCATAATGTGGTGAATATAGCGTTAGTAGTACATCATTTAGTGTAGCAACTTCTACAAATTTGCATACTCATCCGCTTCCTACATAATTTTGCATAGCTTTTGTGGTGAATTCTCCATTACTGAGTTCTCAATAGATGCATGGGCTCCATTCATTGTCATGTAAAATATAATCAGTGTCAAAAAAGCTCTGTTATAAAATTATTCCCACTGTATAGTAAAGTCCAAACAAATAGTTTCTAAAAAAAAGTGAGAAAAAATGAATACTCAAACTGAAAAATAGGTTAACCCTTTACACCCGAACATCACAACAACCATTTTCGAGCAGTGCGCAATAGTAATTACGAAACAATGTTAAATTATTCAAATCCGCTCCTGCTATTTGTTAGCCAAATAACCCAACTCGCTTTACAGATGCAAATGAGCAGATTTCTGGTGGTAGATGGTGTATGAAAGTGTCACTGTTGCATTCGGTTGGTGGTTCAAAAAATCGTGCCTGTAACGAGAGTCGCATTCATTCCGGCCGATTGCCATTCATTTGCGAGCAAGCGGGACGATAACATCTCGGGCGGTGCGTGGAACGGAAGCGCTGAAAAGCGAAAGGTGTCGGAGCGAACCGGCGACCGACTTTCATTATTCAGACATCAATTACATGTTATAAATTTAAAATCTCTCCTGCCACACCCCCTTCCCCCACGACTGGAGGATGTTTTGGGATCGCAAATTTGGTCCGATTTTGGGTCGGTTGAGGCCGCCTAAATGTAGGCAATCGGCTTTTCACATCGGTCACCGGCGGTTGTTAGGGGTGCAGTTATTGCATTCACAGCGCCATGCTGCTGAGTGCACGACGACGAAGGCCACATGCAAACGCCGAATCCGTACGAGGCGAAGGCGAAGCGATCCACTTGGCGAAATATATCACGGAGCGGAGTTCAAACGACCACACTGAACCGTACAAGCCATTAGGGAGTATTGTCGTTGCACTGGGTCGCCTGGACCCGGGTTGCGCTGCGAGACGGCTGTGGCTTGCGCGCGGCTCGTAGTTGGTGGCACAGTTTATGAAGTGTTAGCATTAAGACCACGCAAGTTATGTTTCTAAATGGGTAATGCTGAATGTCGGCATGCGTTCGGGGCGTGTTGCGGGCGTACACCGCGGTTTAGTGGGATGGCTTTATTAAAACTGTCCCCATGAGAAATTGGATTCATGCGGTACGGGGGAACGGTCTCGTTACGCTCGCGCCCGGCCACTGATGAGACCGTCGAGATTCGCTGGAAGTGCTTATTGCATACGGTTCGATTATGACAGCGTACAGTCGGTGCCATTATGGTGGACTCGTTGTCCGGAGGAAGGTATTTCTGCTCTTTCTTTGTGGTTTGTGTACTAGAGACAGTGTTATAAGACTTTCTGAATATGCATTTTGAATGAATGTTCTTTATAATCCTTTTTATCGAAAATTGTTGGAACTTTGCCGAAATATTTAAAGCGCGTTCCACCTTAAGCGGTTTTCCGCCTGAAAGTATGCAATATATTTATTTGTATATTTTTTATAAGTACATTCTTGACTAGCAGTAGAAAATGTTTGACTGAAGTATATTTCCCCCTGTTTACTTATAATGAATGTTTATTTGTATCGTTTTTTCAACAAAAATTTCTATTTGCATGTTGCTTTATTTACAAAAAATGGTTTTTTAGTTTTAAGATTTATTTGCAATTATTTTTAAGCAACACACATCAGCATCTACATATACTCTAAATCTTTGTATCCAGCGAAATCCTGCAGGACATAGAATCTATCATCATCAACGGTGGTTCAGTTCGGAGGTCCTGTTGACTTAACCGAATCACAACGAGCCGTAATCGTGCGTTCGCTCACGCTTAATTGAAGGTCGCTTGAGAGCCGGCAAATCTTAGGCGAAACGCGCCCGCACTTACCGGCACACGTACGGGAAAACATGAAAGGGTTCGTCGCCCGGGAATGTGTCCCATTGTACGGTTTGACGACGGTCGCGTTTGATGCCACCGTTGAACTGATTATGGAATCGGTCTGATTTGGTTTGTCCCGCGCTCAGCCGATCCAGCGGTGTGTAGAAAATCAAATTATTATAGATTGCCGCGTGATTGCGGCGCTAATAACAGACTGTCGATGAACTCCGTTTGGTAATGGAAAACGTTATTGCGTTAAAAAGGGGTTTTGAATGAGAAAGTTAAATTTGAACACAATTGACATATTAAGATTGATTATTATCATTGATATACAGATAATTATTTTAAAAAACATTTAGAGCATTGAATCAGGTTTTTTTATTTGATATTTGCATTGATTGCACGCTCTTCTTCGTTTTTCGTGTGTTTGTGTGGTGCTTCATGCTCTAGGTTAAAATTTTAAAATTAAATTAATTAGACCGTATTACTCAGTATCTTCCACAGCTAATTGTGTCTTGCACGAAACTCTCGTTTGCTTTTCTGTTTGGATAAAAAAGTGATTGTATATGGCACAAGTCCATACCATCTGGGGGAAACATTTCTAAACAGTACGGAAGCACGAAGCCAGTAAAAAGAATCCACCAAACTTCTCAACGGCAAGCAGCAGCAAACCAGGTGGAAAATGTGTCGAGTTACGCGCCGGAGTTAAACTTCTGTTTCGGTTCACTCTACCGCAGCTGACGAACGCATAACGAAACCGCGACGCGGTAGATGTACACCGAGGCACAACGTTTGCAACGTGATCAGCGTTGCACTTTTCCCAGTTTACCTTTTCTTCTTCCACTGAGAGAGAATTTGCCACGGTCCTGAGGGGCAAAGAAATATTAAAATATTTTGACTCAACCCGTCCCGGCCAGGTTGACTCCCTGTTGCTGGCATGTTGTGTGTGAAAAGTTTGTCCATTTGATCGTTTGCAAACGCATGGTGCTTGTGATGCATGGGCACCGCGAGCAGAGTGCAACTGGCAGCACACCCAGGGATTCACCTTCCCTCTCTCACACAGCATGGGTCGCGGTGGAAATTGTTTCGCCGCAACGATATTGCGATAGTTTTCGTTACGGAATAAAAATTAAGTCGTCTAAATGTAGGCAACAGCGTGCTAGGTTTGCTGGAACGCTCTCGTTTCGTCGGTAAATAACTCACCGGTTGGTGTTTTTTTTTTGCCCTTCCCCAGCACTTTTGTAAAACTTTCCACAATGCATACGAACGTTTGTGGAACGAAAAAAAAAATCTACTCCGAATGAAATTTAAACTTTCGATTCGGAATTTCTGGCGGAGTGGCTTGGCGGAAGTTTTCTTATCTGTTGCATGCCAACTATTAAAGCAATTTCCATACGGCTTGTGTGCTTGTGTGTGTTCTTTAGGTGAGCAGCGAAAAATTGAAGAAAAAAGCACTATTACACGCACAGAATCAACCATCTTAGGTTCGGTTCCAATGGACGAAAACTAGCAGCAGAAAAATTTTTTTTCTTTCCTATTTTATTTTTTTAAACCAATCCCTACGTTTTTGGAAACAAAAAAAGGATCGAAAAAATTTCGAAAAAGTTTTGAGCTCCAAAAAAAAACACAAAAAAAAGAAGAAAACCTTCTAAAATATGTAAAAAAAGTTTCCCATTCAGCTTCGGTTGCGGCTCGTCTCGTCCGTGCATGTGTCATTTGGGAGCTTCCTTGTGCGTTCCGGATCGATGCCACGCATATATGTAAAGGCGGGCTTCCATCGTTTGCTATGTTACACTTTCGGCTACTGGGAGGTGCGGGGAGAGAGTGGGAAGTTCGAGGTTCGCGAGAGCAGCGAAAGGGTGAAGCCACACCCCGCCCAGACAAGATGCATATGTGTGCGCAACTTCCGGAACGCCTTGAAAGGTAATGAAGTTGGCCTTTTTATGAGGGAGTATGTTTATGTTCACTTTTTTATCCTTCCTTCGAGAGAGCACCTCGTTCTGCTGGGCCTCCGCCAAGCGAATCGCCGACCGGACGGATGGAGTGGTTGCGGTGTGTGAAAATGTGAAAACATGCATCTTTGCCAAACCGAGAGACATGGTTGTGGGAAGGGGAAAAAAAGAAACCGCTTCACTAGCGAAGGAAAACGATCGTTCCGGACGGTGGCTTTATGCTGGGGCAAGTTTTGGCTTTGGGTTTACCGTATGGGCTGGGATGAGGTTTTTTTTGTTGGTGCGTCACTCTTTCCGGCTCGAGGAAGGCATCAAGAAAATTGAGCTAATTTTAGTAATGAGAGTTAGTTGTAAGTCTTTCCGCTGCGTGAATTCGACCGGAAATGGAAAGCGGTGCAAAAAAGCAGAAAAGTACTTGATTTTTAACTCTTGTTAGATAGGAACCAGTTAGCAGCAGGAGATAACTAGGAAGTTGAACTAGAAATGGTGAAATATACAAGAAAAAATAAGTTAAAAAATTCAAACCTTCATGACTGATCCGCACGTTATTATGATTTATTTAACATATTAATAGTTAATATACGTTAATATGTACAAACATATTTATTTTCTACATTTCTCCTTTTCTAAGTTGTTATCAGGAACATTATTCGTTGATTTGAATTGTTTGGAAACAAATCTCTCTGATGTAATCATAGTTACATCCAAGATAAAAATATGCTCATCAGCGCTTTTTTCTTCCCAAAATTGAGAAGGAAAGAAATAATTCTAATCAAGACACTATTCATCTTCCATCTTGCTCTCCGACGCAGGGGCTATAAATCTTTTGCTTTTAACCATCGTTTAATAATGTTCATTTGAGTTAGAGCCAAAAAAACCGGTTCTGTGTGTCTTTACTTCCATTTTCTCGCCATCTGCATACTTTCATCTGGTCCTTTGATGTTTGCGTCTCTTGTGTTAAATGGTCATTTTATTTGACCACCATCAACCGGGAGCGGAGAAGTTTTGCAATCGCTGCTACTCTTTCCGCTCGGTCGATGGGCGAATATTTCTTGCATATAAAGTGAAGATTTTATTCTACCGAGCGGTGCAGCGTGCGCTCTTGCTGTTAATCACCGATGTAGCTCGAGCTGAAGGCCGGCAGCAAGCGTTTTCGCATATTTACTCTTGCCGAAGCTCATTCGAGACGATGAATTTTATCAAACTAGACCATCTTCCGGAACGGGGGAAGGCCCGACAGTGGGGTATCTTCGAACGTGCCGGGTGTGAGCCGATTAGAGTGGAGGCGAGCCTTGCGAATCCTTGCGGCGTGTGCATCGCTGCACACGGACCGGAGACGAGCGAAAGATTAATGGCATTCTCTTGCTTTCCCCCCCAGCTCGGGCAGCAAGGACTCGCCGTGCGGTAACCTTTGATAAAAAAGAAAAGCTGATTTTCCGAACGAGATAAAGCTGGAAGTCATTATGACCCCCGCGATGGCCAACGGGCATGCCGCCGCGTTTGTACTCGGCGGTAGAATGAATGGACAAACCGGGCAGAGCGCACCATCGGTGATCGTGGTCAGGCCGTGTTTAATTTTAACAATCTACCGGTGGATTGAAAGAAAACAGTGCGCAAGGCGGAGGCGGAAGCATTTGTTCGGCAAGCATGCTGTATTCAGCCGGTAGAAGAAAGAGGCTTATGGTGACTTAAATTTTTTCGTTTGCTTGATCATTTTTTCCTTGTTCTAGTTGAATATAACAAAGAAGAACGGTTTTGTTATGATAAAGCTCCGTTATAGTGCCGACTTTGTAGCGGTAACAATATTGACAATTTTTTGTAGTATTTGTATAACACGATGTGGAAGCACCAAAGCCGTGAAGTGTATGAAAAAAGTATATTCATGCTTATCACGATGTCGTTTTACAAAAAGCTTCATATATGTTTTTGTGTTTTGAAAGCTGTCGATGATAAGCAATTATTAAAGTTTGTTTGGTATTGAATATCAAGATCAAGTTTTCGTAGAATAGTTTTCAAAAGGCTTTAATTGCATACTATCAGGCGCTAGTTTTAAATGTCACGTGGAAACCATCGATATATTTAGATTCATCGCTTTTAATTGCGTGAGGAAGTATTTACATTATTGGTACAGGAAAAATAAAAAAAGCAAAAGCAAAGATTGAACGATTTCGTAATCATGATGCAAGTTAGAGATCAAATGCAAGCTTAATCTAGATATGTGAACTTTGTTAATAGTTAATGATCAATGTTTTGCCTGTATGCGCATAATATTGATCTATTTCCTATCGTTTACAATTGCTTGCGAAAATAATTTGCCATCTGAAGAGATCAGACAGAAGATTCAAACAGCTCTTCGAATAGCTTCCATAAACAATATGGCAAACGTTACAATGTTTCGTCATCGATACATGTGTTTTGCATGCAAACGAGCATGGCGAAAATGACTACATTCGACCGCATTATTTGCGGTGGCGCGACAGATACCGATTGTAGCACCGTGTGAACGGAAGCGGAAGCAACACCGAAATGACAGGCTATCTTTGGTCGGCTGTTTGGCGACCCTAACAATCGGTTTGACTTTCGCCAAAGGTGATTGTTACGTTTCCGCCCGTTCCTTTGCCTTCCATCTTCTGACGCCCGTTGATCCGACGTTCCGCCCTTCAGGCAATGTGCGACGAAACTGTCTTGACGCGCACCAAAAACCGGTTGTGTTTTTCTTTGCTGTTGTGAATGAAAATGATGGGTACTCTGCACTGTTTGTCTTGTTAAAGGACGGCTTGCTGTAGACTGATGAACGTTCTGTTTGATGAAAGGCAAAGAGTCGTAAGCTTTCTTTTCCTTTTTCGGGTCGCGAGCTGTAGTATGTCATTTTCTACTTCAGTAGGTGATGATTATGACAGAATTAACGAAAAATAGAGTGTAGTATTTTTCATTCATGCTACACACGTACCCGAATTTCATTTCATTCATGATCGAGCTCTAATGCTAAGTTTTTAATCATGTTACTAAAAAATATTACCATTTTGTAATTCGAATTGCATACTTTTCGGCTAGTATGCACAGTCACGCCTAAATGTTTTCAATGTGTAAAACTTTAATATTTAATAGACAAAAAAACATTTCCTGAGTAGTCGTTGAGGAAACAAGTTAAAATTAGTTTTAAAGTTAATTTTATTAAAATTTTTTATTACATTTTCAGTCAGAAATATTATCATGCTTCAAACGTTTAATGAATTCTGTCGTCCTCTCGGGTAACAAAACACACTTTTACATGCAAAATTGAGCAAAATTGTATAAATTCATCACAGCGTTGATGAAAGGCGAACAATTCAAGCTCCCTCTCCCGCCGCTAGCTGGATGAGGGGAAACAACAAAAGTTAGCCCGTCCCACGGAGATGGTACAAGTTTTTAACCAATTGAAAGAAACTTAGCTATTAGTTTGGGGCATACTGAAGCCGTCCAGTGGTGCAGTAATTTGATCGCCCGGCTCAGCGGTTTCGAAAAAGGATGCTACTTTTTCTCTCACCAGCATCCCCTGCCACCCCAAACCATTCGTTCCCATGGTGTAGTTAGTTAGTAGGACGTATCTTTTTTGTGTTTTTATTTTTTTTTTGTTGGGTTTCTATCCGTTGTGTGCAGCCGGTTGCAGTTTTCCCACCCGGATGCTTCTCTTTTCTTGTTCTTGTTGCATGATTCTTGCAATGGGGCAATGAATAATTCATTCTCCAGTGCCTGGGGTCTCCGTAGACACTAGCAGGGCAGCGTCATGATCGTCGTGAGATATTGTGGGAAAAGCAAGCGACGAATGTTGCTACAGTGGAAGTGGTTGCAGGAGATGAGTTTTGGAACAAATTCAATCAAATTCCATCATTTGTTTGTCACAGTGCGAGGGTTCCGCTGAGCCAGGCTGCTATAAATAAATTTCTGACAACGGCAAGCTGCAACCTGAAAACCAGAAGAAGAAAAGTGCAAATTAACTTCTCCCGTTCACCATGCCACAGTTCGGGGTGGTGTTGGGTTCAGTAAAAATGCGTTAAATCATGAAAAAGTAGCAAAAGGATAAAAGCATTGAGTCTGAACCATTTTATAGTTTTTGATGTCTTACAATGAACTCGTTTGACTCGCTTAGAATGACGAAATGAATATTATAAAGCAGCAGCACACTTAACAAGTCACTAGACATGTTAAGATATGTTAAAATATGACAGCTGCGGAGTCAGAATCTTCAGATAATACACTAATACAAAGAAAACTTCTTCTCGCTCGAATCAAGAGTTTTTCAGCATCATTTTTTAGAGCTTCTGTCATATTTGACTAGAAGATGTACGCTTAAAGTTTTCACATTCTACTTCACAGTTTAACTAAGCCACGTATTAAAAAAAAAGTTCTACCAAACAAGGTCATTATGGCAAATATCTTCTAAAGTATGATTTTAACCAAACAAAATCCATATTTTGAAATAAAGCTAAAAAGGTATAATTTCTTCTGTGACGCACCATTGCTTTAAAATCATCTATCTTTTATTAAACAGGCGAAAACGGAACTGATTTAGTAGAATTATTAGGGACGGCCTGGCCGTATTGCTATATGAAACAGATTTAGTAGAACTGCAATATTTGCAAGCTTTTTAAAAATAACATTGTCTATTATTGAAAAATGAACAAGTCATGTTGCCATATTGTTCGCATTTTGATAGCAGCACGCAGTTTGATTATACAAAACTGTTAGATAACAGTTCGAAAACATTGTCAGATAGGATGTACAAAAAAAAACCTAACTGCCATCAGTTTAGTACTCCTGCGAATTTAGTGCTCAAGTCCTACCGATGAACGCTACCCGTTGGATGAGTGTGTTTGTAAAGGTCCAAAATATGCTAATGCTCCGTGCGTCATCCACGCCGGCGGTCGGGCAAATCCTCACGAGTTTGCTCCTTGTCAGCTCGTGCATCACGTCCTTAAGGCAACCCTTGCGTACGAATGCATGTGCGTGTGCGTGTGCGAGTGCGCTCGGGCGCACTCTGCATGTATAATTGTGCGATAAAATTATGTGCCCGATGAAAACGACGAAGACCTTCAAAAAGACCACCCGGGCGTTTGGACGCTCGACTCACCCCGACTTTGAACGGTGCCTCAAAAGGCCAACCCTGTTAATGCCGCAAGCTCGACCGGTCAGAATTTGGCATTACTGGAGGTGAAATACCACTGCTGAGAGTGGTGGCGAACGGGGTCGCATGGTACTGCCGGGGGAATATTATTTAACAAGCCCTTCCGAGCTCGTTTCCCGGTAGCCATCGGTTGTTGTTGCGTGTCCGCTGCATGGGACGCTCAGCTCGTTCAGCGTCCATGCGAAACGCTGCGGATGCTGGAGGTCAACGGTGATCGTGCATTGCATTAAGCAGCAGCAGCAGCAGCAGCAGCAGGAGCAGCAGTATTCCTCCCGGTTCCGGATGCATTCTTTGCGACGATGCGGCCGCGGAAATGAGATGTTGTGGTAGACGCCGCAAGGCAGTCGGACGGGTCCGTTCCCCTTGCGCGCTGGCACGGGAAGAAATAAATCATACAAGATTTGCGCTTGTTACGTCGGTGCTTTAGTAGTGACCGCAAGAGGGTCCGCCGCACTCACTGGCTGGCGGATTGTGCAAGGGGCATTAGAATTCATTTCCCTACTGTTGCAGGTATGGATGGCGCATTTTGAAGAGGCGTTCGGAAGCCTATCATACCGCGGCAGGGTTGGGTGAGCTTTTCTTCGGGGAAATTGAGTGGTCGACTGGAAGTGGTGACTTTAAGGTAGCCCTCAAACGGCTGTCATGAGTACGGTTTCGGAATTTATGGCTGGTACGATGTTTTTCATGGAAACCAGGTGATGGAAGATTTTTCGGCTATGCCATAAAGGAAGTGAAGTAGCAAGGGTGTTAGTATAAACCCGAAAATAGTCGAACACTATCCGTTTGTTCTATTTCATTCGTATAATGGATAAATTATTCAAAAAAGAGTTTGAGTATGATCTGCACTTTGTTTTTTTTTTTAAATTAAAACGATAAGCAAACATTAGAAACTCCGTTTATTACTGTTTATAGCACATTTATAGCAAACGCCACATAGTAATTGCCGAAAGTGTCATGATCGTTTGACAGTTTCTTCTCTTTGATGTTGCTTCATTGCTTATAACCTTTCACACAGCGAGACCATTTTAGGCTCGTGATGGGAAAACTTTCGTACGGTGTTACTAACATGTATTCGTCGTCTACTACTCCCCTCCGGATAGAAGAGAGAGGAAACCTTGGGTCAGTTCGAAGGTGAAATTGAATTTTAATACCCTGTCAAGTGATATAATTTTAATTAACTTCTGCTTCGCCGACTTCGCCTCACGTGAAGGGTGGCTGTGTTTGCGTGTGTACACGACCGGTCACGTGTGCGTCAAGTGCAGGCTTTTAATTTTGCTCATTTAGCAGCTGTGTTGCGGTGATGACACCGCTCAAGGATAGTGCGGGTGCCAGCGGCGGAAAACGCTTTGATGGGTGTGAGAAGCAAAAAAAAAAATTCAAGCGAGAAAACTAAGTTTGGACTATGGGTGAAGGATTTCTTTCTGTTTTTTAGTTTGGAATTGTGGGTCGAGCTGGTTAGGTGAAACAATTAGTTGTGATGGAATTGCTTAGAGATTCTCGTGCAAATTCGAGATGAAAAATTCAAAAGTTTTCAAAAGGATCCGGATTCAACTTGGGTGCACATACGTATCAGCTAAATGTTTGATTATTTTTGGTCAAATTTCATTCTTCGCAGCATATATTAATAATACGTCTTAAATTTGTAATTTTGCATAAATTTAGGCGTTAGATAAAGCTGAACAATTAGTTAGGAGCACATTAGTTCAGTTGTGTTATGCAGGTTGCATAAATATGGGAGCAATTTTCAGATTCGCCAAATAATTATTAAATTGAAACGAAATTTTATCATTTTAGTTTAAATAAACACTGAAAGATGTTACAAACTAAAATATAAGATGATTATTAATATTGATAAAATTAAATAAAATAATGATTAATTTAATAATAACAAATCAGATGGTGAAAAATAATTTCAATCATGTTTTACAACAAAACTTTGCTTCAATTGTGTTTTATGTCCAAGTTCGGTATAATAAACATAAGGAACAATATCACCAACTTCGAATACATGAGCTATTTTGGTTTTTGCAAATTTTTATTAAAATACTCTCCAAAACGCTTTCTTAAACCCAAAACGAATCCAATTGAAGAAAATGTCTAGTTTCGAATGCTACAGCAAATGGGCGTTTGCAACGTCATACGTTACTGTCGAATGGACTTTTCGCTAATTTCGGCCAGTTTGTGTGGGAACTTACACAGGCGTTTTTTTTTTCGAAGAAAATGAAAAATCACCGAACGGTGAACAAGGCGTTGGGAGCTTACTGTTTGTACCGTGAACAAACATAAAAAATCGTAACAAAAACGGCAAAAGCGCTTCGAAGAAATTGGGTGTAAATTCGCCTGCATGGTAAGCATTTTAAGCCCATATAGATTTATGGTCCGTTTGCGTTCGGGTCTGTCGGGGTCGGTTTTTGGCAAAGTTTGCATTCCGGTGGTTACCGTCGTTGGCATTCCCGCTCCTTTCCAGCGGGGTGAACCGCTGCATTCTCGATGCACTGGACGTGACGACCGTCCTTGGGTGTGTGTGTGTGTGTGGTTATTCCCTTCCGGTGGAAAAGTTTTCCTTCACCTTAGAACTTGGCTCCGTAGCGGACCGACGTATGGTTGTGGCCGAACGGAAACTAGAACCCGAGTCCGTACACGGCCGTCCAAGATTGCTCCCGTGTTCCGAACAGGGGTTCCAGTATGCCAAGATCAGCCGGAGGTTGAAGATGACGTTCAGGGGCGGGACGATATGTTCGTAAAAATCGGCCACGGCACACGTCATTCTTGGGGTATGGGTGAAAGTTTGACTTGCCCGTGTTGGCTTCGGATGAAAGTTTATGGAGCTATTTCATATGTTCGTTTGGTTTAGTTTTGGTTTTGGGTGGCTGATTTGGTTTTGCGTACAGGGCGCATGCCGCTTCGAGCGCATGTTTTATCAGCGGCTGGTAAAGTTAAGTTTCCCATGAGGTTTGGAGAGTGAGTTGGTGGTTGCACTGCACCGTTACAGTGCGTTAAAGCTCCGTTGCAATCTAGTTTTATAAACGTACTGCGAACATCGGATTATGAGATGTTTTCATTGTTTAACCGCTGTTCAATCGGAGCGGGAATAATCTATATTTTAAATAGTCAACAAAGGCTTTAGTACACAAATATTTATGGAAATTGCCAACTTTTGGGCGGTATCTAGCTTTACGCACCGTAATGTATGCAATCTGATCAACACATGAAGTAATTTGTTTATGTTTCTATTTTGTTTTCGTGTTAACTATAGCTGTCTAAATTTTTCTGTTCTGGGAAAACCTTTTATCTGACTAGATCACAAAATTAATGTAATCCAACGATTATAATGACGAATTCCGCTGAAATTCAAGATTAAATCGTTATTTAATCGATTTTATGCTAAATTCTCTTAGTTTGCTGAAATCATGGCGTAAATTTTAACGTCTCGAAGAATTTAACATGTTCCTTTGATTATCTAATCTCGTAACATGTAAGAGAGATAATAATTTTGACTACAGCAATTCTAGCAACAAATCGATCGTAATGAAGCCTGTTCAAGTGAACGAAATTTTTTAATTATCTTCAACAACGGTGGGCAACAAAACCGAACCCTAAGCCGCAACACAGATTACGGCCAGCGGAGCTGTATTTAACTAAAAACTTCAGTCACGCTTGATTCGTACGAGCGAATCATAAATAAATGACTGAAGCACCCCAACAGCAATGAGATGGATGAAGCGAAAAGTTCACCCCCGAACCAAACCCACCCCACCGGCAAACCAATTGGCTAACAATAAATGCGTCGCGAGCGGTACGCGCATTAATCCGAATGAAACACTTCATCTTCAGGTTGAGAGAGAGAGAGAGAGAGAGAGGGTTGGAGGGAACTGGGTGTGGCTCAGCAAACTTTGTCCATTACTTGGTCTTTTAATTAATTGATGGCTGTTCGGGAAAGCCCACGGTGGTACGCTGGGAATACAGCAGCATGAAGGGGGAAGAATAAAAACACTCGCACAACAAAGTTTCTGCGGCTTTTCCGCAATCGCGGAATTTTGAAAATTAGCACAGAGGCCAATGCTTTGCTTTGCGCCGGAATACAGCTCGCTAATTCTATTCGCTTCTATCCGGCGCGCCGGAAGGTGACCGTCGGAGGTGTGGCGGTGATTTTAATTATTTAGCATAATGGACGAACGGTGGAGGAGATAGTGGAAATTGAATTTAACGTCATAATCCGATGGGTACACTTAATTGTCAATCAACATGTGAACGGAAGGAAACCGTCGATGATTGAATCTTGGAGTTTGTGGAAAAGCTCTTGGGTAGACGATTGCTGAGGAACAATTGTTGAGAAACAATTGAAATCGGATTAATTTTAATTTATTGATAATTAATGTTTGTGTTGTTGAGGAAAAGATTTTTTTTCAAATTCTTACTTTAGCAATATTTCTTTAATTTTACAAATAATGGTTTAAAATATGTGACCGATTGTAAACCCCTAAATGTATACTATTTATGTAACATTTTTTCAAATAAGCAATTATTTTACGCAGTAAAGTTTTAAACAGCTGTAACAACCCCTTATTAGGCAATAATCAATACTCAAGTGGATCCTAATGGTTAAATAACACTTAGAATAGAATATTTTCTGCAATTTCACTCCATTTTCTTTATGAGAACAAAACATCAATGCTTTTGCTACTATGTCTGTTCCTTTTCAATTTCCGTCCGCTAATATAATTGAGATCCAAATCACGATAACAGCACACACACACACACACACACACACACACACACACACACACTCGTGACTCGTAGTAGTGTTTGTTTTCATTATCAGCTTCTTTCAAATCCCAAAAAGAAAAAAGAAATAAAAAATAATCCTTCGTCCAAAAAAATAGGCCCACACTCGATCCTTTTATATTCCGGCCACCGGAACTCCTCACCAGCTTGATTTATATCTTCGTTATCGGGCAGCTAGTGAAAGGGATGCGGAAGTCATAAAACTGCGGCCGAACGGGGAGAGCGCGACACACGTCCACAGGCTGCCGTGTGGAAGAGTAATTTAATTTAAAATATTGTTGCGGTTTTTTCCCACCACCGACCGGGGGAGGCGCGACCATAGTGGGTGGGTGGGAGGGGGGGGGAGGGGAAATTCGGACCAACAATTTATTCCCGCAATCGTTCCTTATCGCACAAGGGAGTGCCTTTCGGCGAGTCTCCGGTTTCAGGTGCGCCGGTCAAGTGAGTCTGAACTAGTTTCGGGTGGATGGGAGCAGCGGGAGGTGTAGGGGAAGAAATTAACATTCATGACTGGAGGATGGCGTGTTAATGAGTTTTTCGGCTGCTCTTGAAAATTGTCAACCCACGCGGCGGGCGGGTAGCGTCGTGTATTTACGAACAAACGAATTGACTGCAAAATCGACGGCGGCAAATAAGTTTGTGCATTATTTTTTAACGCGCTCTGGCGAACGACAAATTGTAGCACAATGGGGCGCCTCGTGTCGATAAAGCAATCAACACCCTGGACTCGAACGGAGCCGGTTTGGTTGGTTTGGTTCAATTTTTTTGAAACCTGCACTTATTATACGCTGTGTGTCGTTCATTCTCTCACAAATAACATTAAACTGTGAGAGTGTATTTATATGTTAAGGACTATGCATATTTGCACTGGCAATCGAGTTTTCTACGCTGTGTGGTTCAATAATTTTGTTTTCGTTTCGTGTGCTTCAATAAATTTAGAATAGGGTGCTTTTATTTTCGAGTTTAATTAATTATCACCTCGATTGATGCGAACAAGCTCAGATACGGCTGCGAGCCTCTTCGGTGCAATAAACTCGACGATATAATTTCGGTGCTGGGTGCGGTTTGATAGCAAAGTGGGGTTTTAGTGTTTTAGTAGAGTACTAAATGGGAATAGCTCTATGAATTTTTATAATAAAATATATATTTGCACTCAAACACTTCAAGTGTTGAAAAAGCGGCAATAATATGACTTCTGTACAAAAGATAGCATACTTATAGGCGTTCATTTGCTATGTACCCCCAACAGTAAGAAAGAAATTTTTGCTGCACATCTCTAGGCTCACATTTCCTTGATCATCTTATCAACTTCTTGTTTATGCTCGGCCGATCAATCATCTCAGATTTGAGTTACTAGCCTTCTTGTGTTATTTGAGATTCGAGCTACTAAACTTCTAAAACTTGTTTTATCGAAATGAATAATAAATGTATTTTTATAGTTTATAATAAAATATATTTTTGCGCTCAAACACCTCAAGTGTTGTTGTTGAGTAGGTTTTTATACAGACTTTGACCTGATGGGTCTGTCGCCTATTCTCCCCAATTGTTGAAAAAGCGGCAATAATATGACTTCTGTACAAAAGATTGCATACTTATCGGCGTTCATTTGCTTTGTATTCCCAACAGTAAGAAAGAAATTTTAGCTGCACATCTCTAGGCTCACATTTCCTTGATCAACTTAGGAGTGTGTATTCCACCTGTTTTTAACTATATTCGATCCAAAACCCATCCCGTAGAATCTGATAAACTCAAATCAGACGATCTCTATCAAATTTCCTGCACCAACAATCCACACCGGAATGTTTGCTTCGTTTCGGAACCGTACCTTGAACTAATTAAATCACTTTTGAGTGTAGTGTCGCATCGCCAAGATGTCACCATTCGCAGCGAATCCCCCCCTGGGTAGAAGTTCCTGCAGCCGGTGGCTTTTCCGAAAGTTGAACCGAGAGTGGAAAAATAAAAGCGTAGAGCGAGCAGCCCCGTGCGGCAGGTGCTTGCAACGTGTGCGGTGTGCGTGTTTGGAAATTCATGAACGTGAGACACTTTCATTACTGTTCTGTGCGGGAAGGGCGAAAGTTTTACTTCACTTTACCCTGGATGCTGAAGGCAAACGCACGCGCGTGCACTCGCTCCCACACACACACACAAACACACATCCGGTCAGTTCCGGTTTGAGCGAAATACCTGTTGAGCGAAGGATGGAATGTAGGTTTCGAGTATTTCTGGACACAAATTTGTCCCATTCGCCGCAGCCCGGCGCACCGTTCGGGATCTTTGTGAACGTTTTAATAATATTCACTGGTGGGTTTCCAGTTTCTCGATGGCCGAAAAATTGGGACCCATTTTTCCCAAATCCAGTGATACGATACCTTTCCACAGGGATGTTGAATGTTGGAGAGAGCAAAACTTACCGCGTGAGCTGACGTGCGGGCTCAACCGAACCAGGTGGGTCATGTTTACTTTCTGCACAGGCAATGCTGGTGTGGGTGAAATTAATTAAAAATGTTTCACTGCTTACGCTGGCGTAGTTCACCTTTCCCTGCAACCTCCGCGCACGGCACTAATGGGTGAAGTTTGCTAAGAGATTGGGCTACTGGCAGGAAATGGCTGCGGAACCAACTGTTGCCAGAAAAATTCGTACACGTGTCGGAATGCTGGAGACAAATGTTGAATTTAAAATCAGGATTTTTTTGTAGGGAGAACTGGGAGCGTATTCAGTGGAGGAGTTACGAAAGATTCTTCCACTGGCGTTGGTAGTAATGTACAAACATAATTTCAATTTTGATTTACATAGAAATGTGTGGTTTTTAGATTTGGTATTTTCAAACCTGTATTTTTAAAGCTTTCAAACTTATGAAATGTTGTTCGTGGAAGAACAACGAGTTGATTCTCGTCAACTGCACAATTTACCCCTGATGGATCGAAATGTTGCAAACTTGTTTGAATTGCATACTTTCGGGGGAGATTGTGAATAAAGCGAAAGTGTAACGCATTTTACAATCTGTTAGGCGAAAACTGAATTATCACCCTGTAAGTATGCACACTGCTTAGAAATGTGTTTCGATTATTTTTTCGCTAGAACAGTTTAAGTGATTTTACAGATGTGTTCGATAAATCGTATGATTCAGATTACGCAGAAAATATTTTTGATACTTCATTTTTGTTTCTTACATGAACAGCTTAAATTCGACGAGTTCTGTCATGTTTCCTCTCCAGGGCTCAACATCCGGTATAGGGTCACCGGTTTAGTGCAAAACACGAGAAAACTATCGCTTTCCCAGGAAGTGACATTCGCTGTGCCAAACGATTCTCGCTCGGGCGCACGTGAAGGTGTGCTTAATGATGACCATCGATATAATCGCATCCATTAAGGCTGGGATATTCACAAACCCCGATGCACAAGCATCATGCAAAATGATATCTTTTATCCTAGCGCTCTGGTAATGGCTATGGGGCGGTGGTCTGGGCTTTCTTCCTTGCGGAGAAATCTTCATAACACCGTCGTTGATCGTAGACCAGCGATAAGAACGACGCGCTGTGATAGTTACGGTGCGATCATCAGCCACGAGCACGACCGGGATGGCGTCGGCCGGCCCCTGGTGGATAAACATACTGTAGGGCAGGCAGCAAGGAAGGAGTCAAATATGAATACTTATTGGAATATTTTATGAGCGTAACAACAGAGCTAAATGGACGTTTTGCCCGTTGCGTTGTACCCGGGCTGGGCTGGGCTGTTCGTGTAGGTCATTTCCCGTTCATTGGTCTCGTTTCTGGGGGCTGGGGAGGTTTTTGTGGGCTAAATGTATGTCAATGGGTTATCATGGTGCAATGTCCCGCGCGTGTGTGTGTGTGTGTGTGTGTGTGTGTGTGTGTGGAAGCGATTGTGGCAATGGGTTTGGTGAATTGATTTACATGTTGGTGGACATGTTGTGTTTATGCTGGTTGCTGATTTGAAACAGGTATCATAACTGGTAAATGCATTATTTCAAATATTCAAGGTGATGGGGATGTGAGTTAATAGGTTAAGAAAATGTAGATAGATTATAGTAAGAAATATAGCAAACCTATTCTATAGAGAATATAGGAAAAAGTAGCCAAATTATTTTTTTTATTTTGACATAAGAAATTTGAAGTAATTAATTGCTAAGACTACTAGTAAACAAATCGTTTCTGTCTTACGAACTATCTAGGATTTATTTGTTGATTCGCGGCCGATCCGTTATCTTAGATTTGAGTTACTAGCCTTCTTGGGCTGTTTGGGATTTGAGCTACTAACCTTCTAAAAATTGTTTTGTTGAAAGTGAAGAGATTTCTAAATTAGAATTAATGAAAAAAGAAATTTGGACATATAGCTACATTAAAAACGGATAAACAATTATTATATACTTGCAACTGTAAGTTAACAAATGAATAAATAAACAAACTTGTATCAGCTAATAAAGTTCCGTTTGTTTTCATTTTTAGGAGTGTTTTTTATAAATAATTATTCCAAAATTCGACTGTGTACGTTTCCGAAAACATGGAGGGTTCGTTTTGATTATTCGAAGTACTATCGTTTCACATGGGTGCATATATATCTTTTTATATCCTAATTTTTGAGCAAGCACTCAAAACTAATATTTCACTCTGTTGTTCTGCGAAGCGAAATGTTCGGAATGCGAAACTAGTAAATGTTCTTAACATAAAGTAAGCTTTTTATTATTCTTGGAAAATAGTTATCATTTCTGATTTATCATCTGCAAACGAGCCAAAATAGCGCTTCGTTTAAATCAGTGCCAGGGGTTTGGTTGCTATGCCTGTTAGAAACTACGCAATTCCGTTCGAAAAATTTTCTAGTCTTGCGAAAAACATTAATAATAATATCGTTTTCAGATGATGCTCGTTTTGATACAATAATTAAAAAGTAGCAGCGTTACTATGGGCCTTAAAATATGCAAACCACGTCATCTTTCTGATAGCAAAAATCATCTGATTGTAAACACGTTTCCATAACAGTGAGTGCAGAAACGTGATGGATGTTTATAAAATGACTTCGCTGACTTACTAGCATTCGGGTTTGGTTTTTCTCAAAATCATCCAACATCAAAGCGTCGCTATCGTGGTGATCTCCAAAATCCACTTTAAGCTGTTGAATTATGTAGCGGTTCGCTTCAGCGGTAGCGGTACGATTTGCATCGATCGCGTATCGAAGTGCAACCGGTCACGTTTCATTTTCTCGTTAGTCCGAAGCCACTTCACAACTGCACTCTGCGAAAGGGCACGAGGAGGTGCGGTGACGAGTCCAGGTTCATAATTTCCTTCGCTACCATCAATCTTTCCACCAGCGAAAGGGATCGTGCAATGTAATGCGGCTGGGACCGGGGCCGAGCAAGCGAGAATCTGCTTTCCATAGCGTTTAATAAGCTCGTGCTCCACCGAGAACGAGCGCTGGCCCGTGCCGGGAATCTCCGTTGTCGTCGGTTGGAAACACCCAAAGGTAGCTCGGTTTGATTGCTGCCTCGGAGCTTTGGTGCGATTAGTCGACCTGATACCTCTTACTTACGCTGACGGTGGTATCTGGTTCCTTTTTTCTTGACCGATTTCGTGCCGGTCCGATGCCTTTCGCGCGTGTTATGAGTTGTTGCAGGAGAGAGTGAGCTGCCGAACAAAACAGGATGCGGTCGGGAAAGCAGCGTTGCTGTGGGTACAAATTTCAACTGCTGCACTATCGGTTCCAGCGCACCTGTCGCCTTGGGTGGGACGAACTACGAGTACTTTTGATTTTTGAAGTGCGGTGTCGGTTGCAATCAGCTGGAATAGATTGGTGATGGATGATGCAAGCGAAACATTTAAGAACTGGCGAGTTATTGCTTCAAGATGATTCGATGTAGCGCTGGATTTCAATTCAGTTTATTTTCCCGTTCCACAATTTCAGCATTACTTGATGATCAATGATCTAAGCAGGATTCTGTAATGTTTGCAATGGCAAAATATATCCGGACAGTTCAATAAATTAACAAGCACAGAGCATCGAGTTTGTCGTTCCGTACGTTGATTCATTAGCTGCGTACGATTCGGTGTCGTTTTTATTGATGCTTCCCGTCGAAAGCAAGATCAAAGCCCAACCCTACATTGACCCTTATTGATGTCGCATGGTTTAGTGTAACTTTAAACCATGTGTGTTTGTGGGGAATGGTTGTGATGCGTTTGGTTCTGGCACCGTTCGGCAGGGATGCGAACCGAAGCCGCCGTGATCCGTAACGAGATGGTTGGTGTAATTATTTTTTATGGTTGGCTGGTACAGGACGAAAGAGCATCGAAGCGGATACGAACGGTATCGATTGATCAGCTGTAGTGGAGAAGAAAAGCACGGTTGGGAGCTTTTGTGAGGTTGAACGAGCAGATGTTACTTTGTTTGCTATGATGTATTTTGCTTTTCAAAATGTAGCAGTTTGGTAATCAAAAGGCAGCTTGTTAACGTGCGAATACCACACAAGGTAATTTATTTGATCTTTTTATGACTTAATTTGTCTAAATATACTTTGATGAATAATTACAAATTATGTTGTAAAGGAGTAAGTCTTAAATTTGTAGAAACAATCATTTAGAAATATATTAAAGTAAACGTAAAAATATCGGACATAATTGAAGAAAACAAGTTGGGTGATTTTTGTAGGAAAATATAGTTTTAATTAATCTATAGATACGTTTAGCTAACCAACAGGGAAACATAATTCCGCGTATGCTTGAATACCTTTCATCACAAAAACACCCTCCAAAACAACCCTTACCAGCGCAATGCGATGGAGGGATGCACTGTTATTCACTTGTTCTCTCCCGGCAGAGAGAATTCCGCTCTGACGACACACGACGTGGTGTGTTTCACCATCCCTACAATGCCAGCACTATGGGAGAAAACGAGAGTGCGCTGGCTAAATGATGCTGGCTTGTCTGCAATGTTTTGCAAATAAAATATGTTAAATATTTTTAAACGCCCAAAAATTGTTAAAAAGGTAGCAAAATTTGTATCAAATACTACGCAGCTCCATTAAAAAGTGCAATTTTATATTAAAATACATTTGTAAACCCACCCGAAACCAAACAGGGTTGGTTGGGCTCCAAAACAACCCTTAACAGCTCCAACTGAATGGGGAGGGGGTGCTTTACTTTCTCTCTTTCTCTGTCTCTCGGGTTAGGGTTCTCTCAGAAATCAAGTGTCCCTCTCCACGCGGAAAGTGAATTTCAATCCAGAAGTATTGGAGAAACCGCTGGGATGGATGTTATACTTTGATTAAATGTTTGAGCGATTTCATGCCAGTTAAGTAATTTTGAACAAAAATAATACATTACAAAATGTTCAAATAGACTGTTTATTTTGTAAAAATCTCATTATGGAGGATGGAATTTCTACCGAGCCGACTGTTGAAACCATCCCCACAGCGAGTACGTTCTCATTAATGCCTAACCTAAGCTCTCGCTCGGTCTTCGTTTGTGGCGCCCCAAGTTTCTCTCTCTCTGAGAGCGACGTGTAACTACCCCGTGTGTGTGTGTGTGTGTCGCCTGCTTTCAGCGTTCGTTGAGGGGAAAGAGAATCGCCAGCAGTCAGTTTTCCGACGGACGTCGACCGGACGGGGGTTTGAATTTTGGATCTTCCAGATCTTCGTGTGCGAGTGCGTGCGTGCGTGCGTGCGAGCGAGCGTGTGGTGTACCCCCAAAACAAAAATCGCGTCGTATCGTGTATCGTGCGTGTATGTATGATTGTGTGTGTGTGTGTGCGCGAGTGCAGCGGCATTGTATACGTCTCCACGAGGTCAGCAATTGTGTCGTCACGAAGCACAAGGTAGATAACCTGTGCAGCCCAAGCTGGAGCATGTTCGTTCGTGTTACCCGGGCCGGGCTGTGATTGCTAAGCATTGTGCGAGTCGCAGCCACGAGGCGGTGTTACGGTTGTGTGCGAAAGTGTGAGCCGTAGTGTGAGGAAATGCGCTCTACATCCACGACCGAGACGTAAAATAAGCCGGCACGAACGGCGAACGCTCGTCAGATGCCAGCGCCATTTCCAGCGCCAGCAGCAAACCAGACAAACACATCGCAAATCAGCCAAAAATTAATTCCGAACCCCGAAAGCCTGCTGGGGCCCCGTCGTCGCCGCGTCTTTACGGCCTACTCGGATGTGCGATTTCTGTGTGCGTGAGCGAAACTGCACGGAGCCGGTTTTTGTGCGGTGTTTGTGAAAGTGTGCGTCGGATAAAAGCACAAGGTGTTTTTACGGGTTGTGCCCCAGCTTCGGACACACGGATCAGTCATTGTTTATCGTTCTCGTACGCACAAAAACACCTACACCTCGATGTGCCCGGCGCCCGGCTCGGCAGTGTGTGTTGAGAAATTGTTAAAGCAAAACGGTTCGCGAATGAATCTAAACGAACCATCCAAAACGGATTCTTTATCGTGCATTTTCTCCGACACACGGCGGTGATAATTAAGAAGTCCGTCTAAAATGGATAACCTCGCTTGAGAACAAACCCGTCCAGCAAATCGATTTTCCGACGAGCCTACAGCCATATGGAATTTTCCTCGCTCCGGGAAAGCAGGAAGGGCACCGAAAACGCGCTATACACTTTCCCACGATAATCGATACGCAATGCAAACGAGCCAAAGTTGCTGTTGGTGTGGCCGTAAATCAATCGAGTTACCGTCGAGCCCAATATCGTACCACTCTATGCAAGCCAATGTTGATCGAAGTCGGCGGATGACCGTACCGATTTCCCACCTGCCATCGGAAGGCGAAGAAAAGCTACTTTGATTCGGATTTTGGCTGCAATTTTTACCGTCTTTTTGTTTTTATTGTTTAAGGTTTTTTTAATGTTTTGCTGGAGTGAATCGAACAGAAGAATCGGGGGAAAGCTTGCCAAATTATTCGAACCTGCTTGGTATTGGCCTGGATTCCTCCGCACGCTTCACGAACGGAACGAGCCTCTACGCTCGCTGTTTGCGTCGGAAAACAGGCCTGGAGGAAACAGTTTGTCAGAAAATCGATTCCACTGGAAGAACGTGAACACAAAAAATGCAGCTCATTGCGCACCAGAGCCGTTCGAGGGCAGGAAAATTACCCCACCACCGGCTAATATTTGCTTTAAGTTTCATTTTTCGCGACCACAAAACGATCCCGGCTGTGAGCTATGATTGCTTCGAATGCAATAAGCGAATTAGTTCGGCCCACCGAACGAACCCCAGCGAAGCATCCTGTTTCGGGTGGGGTGGAGCTGGCACGGATAATCGAATGGGCGCCCGTAACGGAGTGGTTTCGTGTCAATCGCTCATCAACTCGTTACATTATGGGCTTTCCGCCGCGCTCGCCGCGCCGGGCCAATCGTAGGAAGTTATTTTTATTACGTTTATCTACATGCGTTTTTTCTCCTTTCTCCCGCCCGTATCCTTCTCCAACAGGACACCCGCGTCGTGTGGCGAATAGCAAACAGCCGTGCCGAGTGTGTGTGTGATTTAGCGTTTGCGATCGAAAAGAGCAGTGACGTGAAAATTGTATCGTGAAAAGCAAAAGATTTCGATTCGTTTTCCGTTAAGAAAAATAAAATAAAAAAGGTAATCTTTGTGCGCCGTGCAACAGTGTGGTGCGTGTTTGGTTTCGGTTTAGGCAAAAGTGCGTTTTGTGTTCTCATTTTGTGTGCAAAGAGTTTTGTGAAGCTTCGAAAATTCATATAGAAAAGCTTGCCGGCCAAAGTTGCGCTCGGCTAGTAGGTTTTCCTTTCCCCGTTGCGTTTGTGTGAATCAAATATTTAGTGTCCTTGTGTGCGTTGCCAAGTTTCCACAAGTATCACGTGTGCCCTGAGGGTATGCGAAATCGCTTCCGGGTTCGTTGCTGAGGTGCGAAGTGTGCAAGGCGAGAAAAGCGCCGAGTGGAAGGCGAGCCCAAGATTGAGCCGTTTTGATAAATAGATAAAAGTCACGCCATCGAAAAGGGCGCAGGGAAAGGTTGCATCCTACCGATATCCGTGGTCTGAAGTGGGAATTAAGTGTTCGTGTGTTTGTGTTTGTGTTCGTGCGCGTTTTTCTTTTTTTCGATTTGGAAAGTGCATCCTGCATTTGGAGTTTGGAGCTGCTTTTGGTTTAGGGTTTCGGTTCAGCTGTGAATTAAAGGTAGGTGAGACTGATTTTAAGAACAGTATTTGGGCTAAAAATTTTTCAGATAAGTGTTTAATAAAAAGTTATTTTTTAATGTCGACTAATTTTTGCCGAGAAGGTATGAATTTTATATTAAATTAGTAAACCTGCAACATTTTTTGTTAAAAAATAATTTTTACTATAAATTGCTTCTATGTATAATAATACTACAATTTTTCGAGCAGGATGAATTTACTCTTGATATAGATACATATTCTGACGAAAACTATATTATTTCGAGACAATCGATCACTTAAAAATTTCCTTAAAAATATATGGAGCTTTGGGCAAACAAAATTGGGCGAAAAATTTTGAATTTCATGTTGAATTACATGCGTTTTTGTATTCATACATTTTTACTCTCTTTTTGTTTGAACCATGTTGAGGCGATGATGATTCTTGACCCGAAAGATGTTTAAAAATCCTCCAAAAATCCTATTTGAATCCCTTAACGTTGGGATTCCGTTTGGGAAGTGAAGTATGAAGAAACGATCGAATTGAATTTAATTAACCGCACAGAAAACTGTTTTCTTCAGCAATATTAAAGTCGGTTACCAGCTTCCCCCGTCGATATTGCTCGCATTTCATTTCCCCGGTACAGCTCACGCGTCGTTCTTGTAAAAGAAGGATGAAAATAGCTCATTCGGCACAAAATAAAATTCGCATTAATTTGCATCTGGCACATTTCGGTGCGCACACGAATATTGTTCGATTGTTCCTCGAACTCACAATTAGCCTTCGCGTCCGCGAGCGCGTTTTTGTTTCGGGAGGATGTTTTTTTATTTTTAAATGAAATAATGTGCCTACAAATAGTGCCCGCTTTTCAGGAGGCTGTGCCTGCAAATGCCCTGCAGCTTCTCGACCGTGCGCACGCCCATATGGCTCGCATTGTGATACGGTCAATTGCGTTTGTAAATATTTTCGAATGCATTTGCTGCGTGTGTTGTATGTAGTTTTTTTTTATTTCGTTTTCGAATCAAAATGCTTAACCACAATCGAAGATTGCATGCCGGCATTGCTGGAATCGCAAAAACAATCGCCAAAAAACAAAAAAAAAAAACGGCCGGGTCGGGAAAATAAAAATCGCTCGCAAATTCCACCACCGAACGCACAGAACAAAAGGTTTCGGTTGCGCTGCGATCAGTTTTATATCGGTATCATCAGGACGGTATGGTTGCCATTGGCATTTCGGGATGATTTTTCATGCGCTTCGCAATCCAGAACATACACACATGCACACACCTGGCAAATACATTGTTGTCTTCAGGGGTGGATTTTTATAGTGCTTTTTGCCATCCCTTGCGTTCGGGGTTTTGTGCTTTCGACAACATTGCGGTTCACTTTAGTGACCCGGAATAAAGTGGAATCGGTTTGTTGGGCATGACGATTGGTGTGTTTTTTTTTTGGATTTTATTTTTTGTAGTTGTTCTGCACTTTGCATTACGATCATGGTTTGTTTTTATTTCCCATGCTTCATTTACTCGCGAAGGGGAAATTTGCCTCACGTGATTGCAACATTGCACGCCCATCGTGAGATTTCGATGGAGGTTAGACGATTTTCACACGAAAATGGTTCAATTCGGTGTTGAATTTAACGTTTATGGATGTATGTTTTTGCACAATCTTTTATGCGACTATTAAGCATAAATAAGAAACGGTATTCGAAAGTATTGCTATGCCAAATGATTTTTCATGATACTTTTTTACAATTTTAAATTATATTCAAGGATACAAAATGATTAGTTTACCATGTACACAAAGTACACTTAATTATTATGTGCTATTGAAATGCAAATTTTTATTGTTCAGTTTTATACTAGAAGGAAGGAAACAAATTTATCCAGAAGTTTTACTTCAACTAAAATGAGGTATTAAATTAAATTGTTTTTGTGAAATTTTTCATAATCGAGATATTAATTAATGAACCAATAATGAAATATAAAACAATATTTTATCTCAAACTTGAAACAAAAATCAATCGTTAATGCAGACTTTAAAACCCAAAGGATCAATATGAATAGTTTTGGTCCGATTTAAGCTATAGAATTCATCAAGTACGAAATCTGAAGCTTTTTTCAGAAATCTGTTGAGTTGAATGCTTTAATAAGATTTTGTATTGAAATTTACTTTCAATTTAATTTAATTCAATTTACTGAAATTGAACTTTATATTGAACTTTCTTAAAAATCTTTCAATACATCCGTCAAATTGATAATAATCCCCGCAGTACGTCAAATATCATTTTATTTTATCATCATCAAACCAAAGATATTTCACCCACTTTGTCAAACGCAGCACTCGCATCGCGTCGATCTCTTCGCCCGAATCGGCACCTCCCTCCTCGTGGAAACCAACCACCAGATAGCTCATTTGTCCCATAATTATTATCCCATTCCACCACCGCCAAAGGACACGAACGGTTGTCTTTGATGCGCGACCGCGGCAAACAACACGAAAGCTCGTAATTCGTCCCGGCTTGGTTGGGATGGTTGGGATGTGTCAAAACCGCGAAAACCGCCTTTTCCTCGAACTCCTCGTAGGCCTCGGGCCAAGCACCAGGCCGCAGCTTATGTGTCAGCGCGTAAAACGACGACATACGCGTAATTAATCGCGCGCACGGAAACCCGAAGAAGGGATAGTTTCCAGGCGGGAGAAGGACGAAGACGTCTTTCGCGGACTGCGGGTCTGCCGGATGCTGCCCGTGTGACGAACGTGACGAACGATTATGTCCGCGGGTGCGAACGCTACCGACTATTTGACTTTGGTTTAGGAGAGCAGCTGAAATGGGAAAGGAAGGAAGAGATATTAGACGCCCATAAGGCGGGAAGAGGGACCCTTTAATCTCATGTGAGTGTGATTTATCTTATTGCGAATGGATTTGATAAGCAAATTTATGGTGCTTACGAGAAAGAGAGAGAGGGAAAGAGATAGGAAGCCATAAATCACGGAATTTGTGTTCGTCGCATACAAGAATTCTTCACGGCAAGCTCACATCCATTTATTTGTACTTACATTCTCACATTGCACCGCTCGGTCCTTTTTTGTTCGCCACGTCAACCCTTTCATCCCATAAACATTGGAATCAGCGTGCACTGCAATTAGTAGGTGAAGTGCCCCCTCCCCTCTCCTCATGGGCAGTAAAATCGCGAGATCGTTGCGGGCACGGACGGTCATTAATCGGAGGACCTCGTGCGACATGACTTTTACTGCCTTTATGAGTGATTTTTATCCCGTCCTCGGCTGGACGACTAATCGATGCTGTCAAATGCAGGCCTGTTGGTTTAAATAGTGTGCAGCATATGGTGCATGGTGGGTGGAGAATAGGTGGAGACGCGGAATGTTCATAAGCCACCGAGCGAGCGTACGGCCATGCAACACAGTAATAGGAGCGTGGTAGACAGAAAAAAACGGCGCTTACTATGCCTACAAAAATAGACATACGAGCCAATCGATCGGTCGTTCCAGCCCAACCCAGTCACGAAACGTTGCGTAACCATATCCAATCCCGCGTCCGTTTTCATGCTCCCGATGGACGCGACGGATCGGATCCATGAGCTGACCATGGTGTACCGGCTTTGAAAAATCGCACTGCTGCCACCGGCGCAAGGTGAAGTGAGTGAGTAAAGCGAGTAAAAAAAGGTCAACACCTAATGAAATGTAAACACAACCACCCCGGTGTGGTTTCTGCGTTCGATACTTTGGCCTCGTCCAACCTTTGTCCAGCGGGGACAGGCTTGGAACGGAAATGCATCCATCGCCGACGGTGAAGCGTGTCGGTGCAGTATGTGGTGTGCTACATGTAGTGAGCGTTTCTTGAGGTCTGTGTATTAAGTGTACGGCAAATATACTCGACATACGATCGATCGAGCTATGCGATATCCGGGTGGTGTCGGTGGATTCTTCTCGATGTAAAAAAAATGTACAGAGAAATGAAAATAGTCTTCTAGATCAACATTGAGATATTTCTAGACCCATAGCTAATTTCATCTTTTAAATGAAGCACTTAATTAACTTGCTTAAAAAATCCAGTGTAATACAATGTTTCCTTCAAAAATACTGCTAGCAAATGATACTCAAACCCCCGTAAAATAATGAAAAGGAAATTTGTGTGGCAATATACATACCTTTCCTTCGGTGGAGCGTATCAGCCGTAAGGTATGCACTGTGTAATACAATTTACGTGGAAGAATTTAAAATCTATTTATTTTTCAGTAATTGTAAAAGGTTAAGATTGAACTCAAAAAAAAAAACAATAAAACGCTCAAACTTATAATTTTGAATGTGAAATTAATGCTAATCGATTGATATTAAATTCATAATTCAAATGCTCTTATTATAATGATAATTCAAATGTTCCAGAGCGTCGAGAGGTATGCAATTTGTTAAGAAAAATAAACCTTGTTATCAGTTTTTGTTGCTTTGTAAATTGTATTGCTAGTTGTAAATTGTAAATGTTACGAAATTTTCTGAATATGCGATAAAAGGGATGAAAATGGATTTTTTACTCCTATAAAAGCTATTTTATTTCAAATTTCCTAACATTTAAAGAACCCGTCTAACATCGAATCGTTGGGGATAATTTTCTACAATTTCAAATAAAGAATATTACCATTTCAACTAGCAAAAATGAACTGCAAACAAAACATAATCGCATTAGTTAAAATAATAATTCGGAAACATTTTTAAAATAACTATCTAGCTGGTGCAAAGTTCCAGCATCTCTTACCGCTGAAATTGCTCCACCTTAATCCAGCGCTAACATTCAATAATCGATGTTTTACGGAGCCACTTGTTTTCGTTTTACATCCCATTGCACCGTGCCATTACGTTGGGCCGTTCCCTGCCATCGTCACTTACCGTGACAAAAAGCTCATCTCTCCCGGCAGTGTGTCACCACCAGTTACCAGCACCAGCGTGTTTTTCCTTTGCGAAAACTTCACCAAACCACCATCAACACCGGTAGCAGACAAGCCGGAATTGCCCGGTAAAAGCTTTACCAGCGCAGCAGCAGCAGCAGCGCTTTGTGCATGCATAAGTTATGGCGGTGTTATTGCTGAAGTTATGGGCTGGGGAGAAGGTATCTTCCTCGGTCTGACCCGGGAACATTCACGGGCGCGTGAACCACTGCAGTCGAGTTCTAACCCCTCTCGCTCTTAGAGAGCTCCGAATGCAGATACGCCTTAAGTGGGCACCTGCGCTGCATGTTTATAACTTTCTGCTTGGATGCGACGAAAAATTTTAACCCCTCTCCATTTCGAGCAAACCGAGAGGACGGTTGGTCCTAGGGTGAAACACGTTAAGGTTAAGGTGGCGATTCGGAAAGCCTTTTGCAGGCGAAGGCTTTCTTGGTTTAGAGACTTGAGGTTAATCTTACTACCTCGCCCTTTCCGGCATCGTTCGCTTTCCCCCAAGTCTGTGAAGGGTTCGGGTTCTGTTTGCGCCATATCCGAAGCACCGTGTAAATAGAGTGCTACGGAACTCGTTCAAAACTAACCTCCTCTTCCGAGATAGCAGCAACCGGAGCACCTTAAACTGAAACCTTTAGCGCGCGGGAAAGGTGTGCGAGACGGGAATTCGTTTGCTTTAAGTAAACTCGGTCAAGGTATGTGCGGGAAGGCGCAGCAAAACGCCGACCCATTAGACAATCGAACTTGTTTAGCTACGGATGCGTACTTCGAGTCCGGACGTTGCGTCGAGGGAATCGGTCGAACTGCGGGCAGCTAGGCTGATGTCGAAACTTTCCTCTCGCCGAGTGAAGCGCCTCCGTTAACCGGGCTAACCGAAGCAATTTTGGATATCGTTCCTCTAGCCACTGGGAAGACTTTTTTTCCGGTTGGGTTTTTGCCTTGCCAAGGCTATTGAATGGCGCATCACTGCCGAAAGCTCCCCGAAGAGGAGGTAGCTTCAGTCTACCGGAATGAATGCTTGTGGGGAAATAGGGTACAAAAAAAAACGACTTGCTTCTCTTCCCACTGGGCAGCTTGTTCGCTGTTGGAGCAACTGCTCGGAAGCTAAACTTCCTCCCGGACATCACCTCGTGCCACCTTTGGTGAACAATTCCGATAGTGGTTTGTTGACAGTTGCAGGGAGAGGGCAACTTTTTTGAACGGGCAGCCCATTTGCAAGAAGCTAAAGTTGAGCCAAACTTCGCACTCGGGAGGAAAGTTTGTTTTGTGTTTTCTTTTTTGTTCACATGAACAACCGAACGTTCCTGAGGGAACCGACGGTGGGTAGCGGCGGATCGTGTACGGTGTTGTATCGTTTTAAATATTTAGCACGCGGGCGATTTGTTACGGGAAGTTGTCCACAAGGAGACCCCGGAAAGCCGGCAAGAACCGGTGCCGAATGGGTCTTTTAAAGTGTTTCTAATAAAGGTTTTTAGCATAATTGTTCGAGCGTTCGACGCTCCGGGCTTCTTCGGGGCGCTCAAACTCTAACCAACTGGAAGCTAACAGCCTCTTTAATCTATTTAGTGGCTGGTCGATTGCGTTTAGTTTTCACATTTCTTAACGGATACCTTCCGGTTGATTGCTTTAAATTGAAATAAATACTGGTGCGAATGAAAATTAACGCATCTGAGGCATTGCATACTTTTAGGCGTTAGCAAAGTTTTGGAACAAACTCCCAAAAATTTTCGTTGAAAAATCAAACGATCACGTACACACTTGCGGAATTCATTATTATCTGTATTATCTGTAAACGCCAGTCAGCAACCATATCTATCTTTTCTCTAATAAAGTCGCGTTTTTTTGCGTTAACACCATCGCGTTCAAGTCTCGGTCACGTTCGCGGTGGCGCCCCTCTGGGGCATTTTACACATGTGGCTGGCAATTATCGACCACAGACGAAGGGTAGCGAGTGGGTGACAAATGAAAAAAAAAAAACGGTGATAAAAACAGTAACGAGAGCAAACGCCCGGGGCCCAATTTAACGCCAACAGGCATCCGCCACCACCGCTGTAAACCGCTAACTTGGGTGTCATTTTTCACACGGGTACGATAACCCGTGCCACTAATTATCAGTCCGCGGAAAGATTATCTGGTGGTTCAGTTTATTGGTCTGCTTGTTTTCTTTTTTCCTTCGCTATCAATGACGGGTTTTGGTGTGGAGTTACAAAACCGTGTCTTGCTGTTGTAAATTTCTTTTATGATAGCAATAACTTGATATAAAATTTCATTTTAGATAAATTTCTAATTTGTGTTATTATCTCGAATCTTTGGAATACAACATATTTTTCCTCCCTTTGTCTAAACACTTGAGTAAGACCCCATTATGTTTGGGGTTGACTTTAAAAAACTGACCTTTATAGGTACCTATAAATAAAAAGGAACCTAAAAGACGAACGTTCAGCTCTTAATGAATAACATAAATGGATCAAAAAAGATTTTAAAGGATTAGTTCTACACCGGTCGTAATGATCGAAGTATTAACTAACATCAAACCATTTTACAGCACAAAATAGAATGGAAACACTAAGCTTCCATATTTTATTAGAGCGCGAGAAACTAATTAAAAAATATTTTACTCAAATGAAATATAATTTTCTTTGTTTTATTTGATGCTTTCAACCAGAAATAAGAGACTTCGATGTGAAAACTTCCTAACAGATAGTATTAAACACAATAGGAAACAAGTGTAAATGTCACGAATATGAATCAAATGAATTTAAACCTTAGATTAACCCTCTGTTTGGTTTACTATCTGGTGTGTAAATGCAAAAGTTTTCCCGAAAATAAAACCAAAATTCGTTTCCCATACACATCCGACCCGGTTGCTCCCGGTACGGTCGCACTCACGGAGTGTAAAATACGTTCGGCGTTGTAGTTTCGGCCGTTGAAACTTTGCCAACACCGAGCGCCACGTCAAGGGGCGCCCAGGCAAAACTAATACGGAGCAAAAAGGAATGAACCCATGGGGCAGTACAAAATGTTGCCGCCGTACGCGCGGCATAATGTGCCGTAATTGGATAATAAGTGTGCCAAAACGGCCGCACCAATTACGGGTGGCGCGCGGTGATGGAGTTGACTTGCCTCCCCTTTGCACACACCCTCCCTTCTCCCCCGGAAATCCTTCGGTTTGGCGTGCGTTTTTCGCATGGAAAAAGTTTCGTATCAAAATATTTTGTTATTTAATCGATAGGAGGACCGGGTGGCGAGTGCTTGAAAGTTTTACGCCAACATAAAGCACTGTGTATGGAGCACGCCAATTGGAGCTCCACTTGTCATAAAATATGTTTTTTTTTTGGATTGCCCAAAGCGGAATTTCCCAGCGGATGGGCACTGATAAAACCGAAACCGAAAAATCCTCTCAGCCACTGATTCGATGGTACAATCGGGGGAAAAATCATGCCTCCCATACTGAAGGTGACAAAACGTTGCATAAAAACAGGCGTTTTGGTCGCTGTCAGGGCACAATAGGATCGGCATGGTTTGAATTTTGCTGGAAGGGGCTGACCAAACGGATCAAATGAATGTGCGTTTGATGTGATTTTCGCTTTCCTCCTCCCGAGGGGTGGGTCCTATAATCGATGCTTTCCACCGCTTCGGTTGAACGTCGAATTTTTATTTGCAGCCGGTATGTTGAAAAAAGAATGTAAAAAAAATTTGATCACCTTTCCATGGTTGGGTTTTTATTCCGCCGATAACGCGCTTCCGATGACTGTCAGGCAGGCGTCACGTCACGAACGGGCGCCACAACATGTGGTGCCCACGTTGTTATTTCCGCTTTTTTTCATTTCTCTCCTCCCATTGCGGGCGAGCGTTTGGAAAATTTTATGTTACAAAATTTAGGACCTTCTTTCGCTCCGTCCGTTTGCGCGTATGAAAACGACAAACAACGATCCAAAACGATCGCACTGGGAATCACGCATAAAGCATCAACGCGTCTAGACGGCATGGTCACGCCGCGTACGGAGAAGGGAAAAAACTCCCAACTCCCAGGGTAATTGGTTTGGTGGACCCCCTCCCCACGGGGTGGGTGGTGGAAAAGCCGCTCCTTGTTTTGTGTGCCTTTGTGTTTTCATAATATTCGTATCATGCTTCATGCGCTCCATTCTAAATTCACGGCTCGGGAATACTCGTGAACTCGTGCATGTCTGTGTGTGCGTGTGCCCTTTTCCGGATAGTTGTCGGTTTGCCAAGGAAACAAAAGTGAGCATCAATTTTTCGGCCTGTCAGAAAGTGGACGCAACTCCACGGAGGGATAAAAAAACCAAAAACTGTGAAAAATCGAACCCAAAGTGTGGCAACAATAAAGGAAAAAATAATGCTCCGCTCAACAAATAATGCAAACGCGCTTCGGAGTCTCACGAGCAGGACGAAAAGCTCACGAGCAGGACGAGGCGCGGACCCGCGTTGTGTTCGGACGTCTTTAAAAAATAGATAAACATCAGCAGGCTCGTTTTGGGCGAAGTTTTAACGGCAGTGCAGCGCTAGGCAATTTGAAAACCCCGTCTTGGCAAAAAAAGATGTAAAAAAATTGGCAGCGGGTTTTGGACGCCCCGACCGTTCGGAGGACCCTCGCGGTATTTTAACGCGCGTCTGCTTTTCCGCACAGATTAGTAGCAATAAAAGGCTGCCGTGCCGGCTGTCATAAACTTTGAAAATCATTATACGTATTATCGTTTTTTGATTTTTTTTTCGTTCGTATCGTTGGATGGTTGTTTTTCTTTCGTTTTCTTGTTGCATACGGTGTAGTTTTTCCATGGCATATGGTTTTATCATGGCTTTGGGGTAAAGTTCGGATGGGTTTGATTTATTTATTGTGAATATATTTTATTCCGCAGGCGTTATTTTCGTTTTATGATCGACAATAACAAACTATAATAATTGTTTTGCTGTCAGTTTTGCTTGGATTTTTTCGAATTGAATAAACATTAATTGAAAATGAATTTTCAACTCTCATTATGCATTCATTTGAATAATAGATAATCGTATATAATAATAGATGATTGTGTTTTACGACTGTGACTCTCTGTAAATTAGAGATAAAAAAAAACTTGATCGGTACAACGTTTGTAAACGATGGATTTTTTATGAGATATATTTTTTAAAGTTAAATTCCTAATTTATGATTAAAGTGAAAATTGAAACCTCTTGATTTTTGTTTCTTTCATGCGCTTGAAGACCATTGCTTATCTTTTATTTATTTTATTTATTTTAAGAAATAACGGCCTGGCCGTATTGCTTGACCATTGCTTATCATTTTATTTAAAATCCCTTCAAGAATATCTCTTTCTAAGCTGAACAGTTTTAAATAATGCTTAGGGATGGTTTGGGACGACTTTAATGCTTATTTAAGGAATATTGTTCGTGAAAATTATGTTTAAAACCAAGGTTTTTGGAATTGTTCAGACAAAATCCTGCATATTTACTAAATACATCGATGATAGTCTTCACTTGCCCGGTTATTTGGGTCATTTAAATTATTTGAGCCGGTCTCATTTGAATTCTTCTCTCGAGTTTTTTGTTGTCATTGCAATCTTTTTTTCACTCAGTCTTAATCGTTTTTCGTTTAACATAAAACATTGATGTTCACTTTAAAATGTCCACTTCTACATAAAACAAGCACACCGCCCTAATAAAGCGCTAAAATAATATACTCGTTCACAATCTCTCCACAACAAGTCCTCTTAATTACCCGACGAAAGGAGCAAATTGACTGTCTAACGGTTGTCATAAATCGGTAAACGATCGATAATGATAATCGTGCGTGGCCCACCCAATGCCTTGCCCAAGCTAATGTGGCGAAAATGTTAATATTTCATCCGTGTTTCGATCGAGTGCCGTTGCAAGCTTGAAGCCTTGCGGTGGTTTGGCCCATCTAACCACCAATGAGGTGTTCCAACACAGTGGGAGAGACCGAGAGCGGAAGTGTACATTTAATTAGTCATGCAGCCCGTGTGCCGATGTGTTGCACCTAATGTGCACAACGCGCAATCGTTGCCTCAGCTAGATGGTTAATAGTTATCATTATGGAAATCATATATTGCCCAACACGTTCGTCGCGTTATCGCTTCCGGCTCCCGGTTCGATCGCACCGGCATTGATTGTGAATTATTTCACGATCGTTGTGCGTGCCCTGTTCATGATGCGTTTTATCGGTGCGCTAAGTATGAGCAAAAAAAAAGGCGCCGAGTTCTATTTCTGTGAGTGCGTAAAACAATCGAGAAGTGAGAACAATATCTGCATCGATAAAGCGAATATAGGATACAAATTTCCACACCAAAAATAGTGAGATGCTCCTGATGCACCGAGCTAATCGGTGTGTTTGTGTTTTTGCAACCCAGAATCCGCTGGGAAACGGACGAGGGAGAACTTTAAATGAAAAAAAGTCACACCCAAACCGTGTGGCGATTTTCACAACCACGCACCCCGAGAACACACAGTCGCGCACCAAAAAGACCGGAAACTGATTGTTTACGCTCAAGTACGTGCAAAATGAGCTGAGCAAAGTGTGTTGTGTGTGTGCGCACGTTTGCGCTACACGATCGGTGCAATTGCATTATGCAATGCACAGCATAACCGGGGCAAGCTTATGCGCTGGATGCGCACACTTTTTTGGACGCCCTTCGGACAGCACCGATGTGTGGATGTGGATTGGAGGAAGGCTGGGCAGTATTTACATACGTGCCTGCATCAGTAGCCAATTCGGCAACGAAAATACATTTTTCGTCAACCAGTGAAGCGCGGTGCGAGCGAGCGGTGTTTATTATTTTAAGCATAATTTAGAATATTTCTCTTTCCTGCGTAAATTCATGTGCTCTAAGCACTTTTCGCCCCGGAACGCAAAATCGTTACAATCGCGTTCCAATTTAAAGTGGCGTGTTGTTGTTTTTTTTTTGCTGTAACCTGCGGAAAACCTTCACGTACACCGGTTTTAATGCTATCGGGCGCGACGAGCTGTGGAAACGATTTGTGATTAGGATAACGAACTGCTTCTTCGTTGTGCTCGTTAGTAGAGCGACAAAGCAGGTTGGAGAGCGTTCTTCAACAAACTGCTTGTGAGAAATGCAGTGGAGTAGCTTTTTATGTGCCAAACGAGCAAACATTGCTATGGCAGGGTCCTGTCCTGAGTTGAACTGGATACGAAGCTTCAGATTTTGTAATGCACTTTTATTGTAAGTTTGTAAAATGTAAGCTTTTGTTTGTTTTTATTTTATAAAAGTCGATTTATGTTTCGATAAATACAGCTTTAAACTTATTTGATATTATGCTTAGAAACATTATCGAGCGATCAAAAATTTTTTTTCATTTTGACAATTTTTTACGGTTTTGCTACTTTTTACTTTTTTGTGAAAATATTAAATTTTTTTTTTCTTTCAAATAAATTGATTCAAATTTTTAAATAAATATATTTAACATTTTTGTTTAATTCCTATGTCTTTGCTTTTAATTTGATTTTTTTTTTGCGATTTTCATCTTTTGACTTGTTATCAAAAGAAAAATGTGTTTTCATGCATCCATTAGTTTTATATGTCCTTAAAGGACATTATCTGTTACACGCAGGTTTATATTTTAGATTATAATTATTTTATTTCATAATTATGTATTATATTATATCATGATTCTGAATTGTTTCTTTGCTTTTAGTTGCTTTTGTTTGGTCTGTGCTGTTGAGTAATTTTATTTGTTGCATCTTTAGAAAGCTCAATTTTATTGTTTTTCCTATAGTCTTGAACAGTTCTTGTAGCTATATATATAGCTATATTGAAGTTTATTTCTTTTATTGTTTAAAATATCTTTTCTCCTTTTAATCCTTCATTTTACTGGTTGACTCACAGACAAACAGATGAATCACTTCTTGTAATCCCAACAGTTTTATAACTTTGACTCTCGTTTAATTTTATCACTATTTGATATATTCGTAGCATCCTCCTTCAATGTTTGCAATTCATTTCCCGCAGCGACTCGCGCTCGGTATTGATTACAACATGCAATTGCTACCTAACGCACGTGCAATCCGTGTTCCACTTCACAAATCCCACACCCACGGAATGGATGGAGCGCAACCTTCAAGGACCGAAAATTGTTGCACCTTGTCCCTGCGCCGGAACGGATTTGAGTTTACCCAATTGAATTTATTTCCATCCAGCCGCCAGACTGGCCGAGTGCTCGACGCTGAAGCGGAACTGGCGGGACTGCTAAAGCACTGCATCACGGCAAGGCCCGTCGACCAGCCAGATGGGATTGATTCCACTTATGAGTTGTTATGGTTTGGGTTTTGTGGAGTGCACGGGTGGGTTACGAACAAACCTTGGCGAATCGGCATTGAAAACATTTTCTGTAAATTCGCTTGCCCGCTCAAGGAGTGGCATAGCATACGGCATGTACGCGACAGGACCTTACGAATCGCTAGCTAAGGCGCTCTTGTCAGTCATGTCGCTCGCAAAAGTCCGCTGGCATGGGTTTTGGGATGATATTCGCTCCCCGAAGCCGTTGCGTGTGCATACTTGTGCGCGTCCAACTCCCCTCGGACCGACCGCAAACGATGGCTTTTGTAGGACACTTTTGCGTACAGGCGACTTGTTCCGCTGATGTTTGTTGCGCACGGTTTCGATCCTTCCACACAATCCGCTCGTCGGGATTGGCGCACGCGATAGCGCCTTTTTGTCGACTGGGACCCAGCGTGCCGGGGAACTGTTAGTTCATTTGCATACATTATCAAATTTAAATTGCATCCATTGCTGCAGCGTCACTGGTGCAGCGTGCAGTTTTGGTGGTAAGTATCATCCGCAAATGAGGAGGGTTCCCGGGAATCTGCGCATCGTTGTCCGTTTACATTATTGATCATACAAGAGTTTTCGGTGTAGCGCCGCCACTCACAGCGACGACTGACGCTGATGATGGTTCGGGATTCGGCAGAGCAATTGCCTAATGGGGGTATACGTCCACCACCGGGTTGGCCCATACCGTCCGAATTTTCCATTCCGAAAGCCATTCCGAGCGTGTGCGTAATGCGGCGGTTTTTGGTGAATTTATATCTCGTTTTGCGTGCCAAAGGGGGTTTTTGAATGTAATTACAAAGGCAATGGGACGTCATACGTTTGCTGAACGGGACGAGAACTGGGGAAAGCTTTTACACTGTGCTTTAATTAAAATTTAAATCATTTTCGTTGCTCGTGAGGTGAGTTTCGTCTTTTCCAGGCTATCTCGTTTGGTTTATATTTTTGTATATGTTTTTACTTGTGCACTGTTTTATTAACAATTTTTAGGGATGAATTTTAATATTTCATATAAATTTTTTTAAAATAAATTCTTTCTTTTATTACGTTGAAGTATTTAATGATTTGGTCTCATTTGCTGTTTTCACTTAATTATTTTCATTTATTTATTTAATTTACATTTTAATATTTAGTGTCTTGAGTTTGATTTTATGATGTTTCTGTTAGAATTTGATTTTTTGTTTTAAACTTTTTTTCATATTCGATGCTATTAATTTTTTTGTAACGTATCAAAAAACATTTTTTGATACGTTGGACCAGTTTAAAAAAAGGACAACACTTTACAAAACTTAATTTAAGATTGAAGAAGACACGCATGACGTCTAAGTCAATCGCAGCATCATTGTTGCCAATGATGTGAATGACGTAGTTTGCAAAAAGGGGCAGGATTTGTCTGCAATTAATAAGTGTTTCCTTTAGTTGCTTTATATTTTGTTTGTATATGATTTATACTTTTTCTTCTTCAATACTTCACTATTCCCATTTTTTCATGGTTATTTAGAACAGCGTGCTGTTTGTCCAGAACCGATACAAAAGTATTAACAATAAATTGAAGTTGTTTTTCGTTTACTTTATAATACTAAAATTTTAAGGATGCCAATTTTTTAAATTGAATCTTTTATTCATCTCATTTTAAACCAACACGCTATTTGCTCGATTTTTCCCATTCCCTTTCGATAAAACTGTTGCATAATACTCCCTTTCAAAACGATTCCCTTTGTAATCATCCCATCATACTTTCGCTTATTCGAAGGGAATACCACCCCACAGTAAAGTCCTACATAAATAATCCAACGCGAATCTGCCATCGGGGACACAAAAATGTCAGCGAAAGGCAATCATAAAAGGAACGGCACGCGACATACGGCTCGCGGGGGAAAGAAACAGAGAGTGAGAGAGAGAGGGAGGGAGAGAGAGAGAGAGAGAGAGCCGTCGTCGATCGGCCACGGTTGATTAGCGTTCGCGATTGTGCTTTATTTTCTTCGCCGCTCCGGCACTGCTTGCAGTTCGCTTTTTTACACTTATTTACATTTGCTGTCCGTGCGTTGGGTGTAGCGTCGGATTTTCTCCGCCGCGAAAAACGCTCCGATCGCGATCGTTAAGCGTTTTTATCGTTTATTTTGTGTCGCACGGTACTGCGTTGCTCGGTCTGCGCTCGTCGGGCTGAAGTAATGGTCGCAGGACTTTTTTTCCCCGTTGCAGTCGAGGGCTCCTTTTTTACCCAACGAATAAACCGCCGCTGGCTTCATTGTGCAGCGCGCAATGCACAGAGCAAAATGGAAAGCAATTTTATCTGGAGCTTTATTTACTTATCTGCTTGCAGCGTATCGCCATATCGATTATCGGGCGCGTTGGGGCGGATCGGTTTCAGGGAGCGGCCACTGTGGCACGGGGCGGGTTGGTAGTTACCATTGCACCGGGACGGGGACTTTGTTTGTAAGACCCAGATTCGACCCAGCAAAACTAAATGGACGCGTTTAAGTCGCTCGTCAAGGCTGTGGGAATCATCGGAGTTTTTGTGTGTCGAAAAAATAAAAGCTCTGGTGACATTTACCTTTCCCACCGGCGTTGTGCATTGTTTTACGTTACGGCGAGTGATTAATTGAAAGTAAAGCTACGGGTAGGAGGCCAAGGCAGTGTGTCCATCTGTGAGACGTAGTAAGGAGTTTCGGTTTTATTTACAGTTTTCATGATCATATTTGTATTTATTAGTAAATATTAAGCAAGTAGAACATTGTTTCGGAAGCTATCAATTGGGGAGATATATTTTGTTTTGTTTTAATGTTTATTATTACCACAACCATCAAAGTGAACATAACCTTATTTTTCAGCACTGATCAGTAACAGCTCAACTCACATTTTCCAAAATATTTATCAAAAACATACCCTCTGTTATTTGGCCAAAATCTGTTGTACGCTTAGTTTTAACTAGTTTTTGAATGCATATGAATTAAATGTTTTCAATGTGAATATTAGGTTGTGTTCTATTAGGACTATATTTTTTATGTGATTCAAAATAAGTCAAATGAAATAAGCAAATAAATAAATAAACAAATAAATATTTAAAACATTTTTATTTATTTTATCCAAACCAGGAAATTTTACACTCTTTATGTTTGCTCTTTATGTGCTCAATCCTTCTATTTGGCTCACCGGCAGCAACATCCTGTTGGTGTATTATTTTCACCCCATAGTAAATGCTGTTTCTATCCCAACGCCTCGAGATAAACGAATTTTAATTATCTTCTGAATGCAATTTTATCCGCGAAAACAGCGGTGGCATATGCTGGATGCACTTTTTTTACACCCCACCCCGATCCGAACGCGGTTCGCACACAATTTCTAGTTTATAATTTATGATCGTTTAAGCCCAGCACTCCAAAGAATCTGGCAGCATTGGCTGTGGCAGTAGCAGCGCGGTGTGGTGTGGTCAGAATAATTAAAACAACTTTAGTTTACGAGAAAACAAAAACCCGCTGCTTTTCCGAAAAGGTGCTGCTTTTCGTGCTCGTTCGCAAAGCTGCAAAGTGTGGCAAAATGTTTTTTATTTACTTTTTTTGAGGCTTTACTAGTGGTTTGGGCGGCCAAAAAATGCACGAGTGGAAGGGAGAGCGAAAACATTGTTTGATAATTAATTATTTTACGGCACGACGGTGTAACAGAGCGGTGTACCCGCGGCATACAAGAAAAGAAAAGACTATCGCGCCCTAAAGATGGGTGCGGGCAGGAACGAACGGATCCTGCTGACGCTGGCGAAGCGCTGGGATGCATCGCTTAAAATTTCGCAAAAGGCCAAACGGCCAGTGCAAATTTGTTTTCGCTTGATTGTTGCCGTGCGTTTTTTTTCTTGTGTCGCTCGCTTTCTCTCGTTCTTTCGCACACGAGATTGTGAGTCATAAATTGCTTCAATGTGTGCGGGGAAAATATTTACAGGAGGCCGTGCTAGGCTCGGCAGTTTCATTCATCGTGCAGGCGGCTGCTTCACTTGCAGTTTGTGTCGCCGTTGGGTTTTTGACTAATTTCTGCCAGCAAATCGCCCGGTACGTGGCAAGAAATGCGTGCGGCAACCATGACGACCATCCAACGCGCCAAGCATCAAGATCAAGCCAGAAGGGTTTAATCGAAGACTGCGCGAACGCGGCGAGGGCCAATGATTCAGCGGCACAGCAGCCGCGTCGCGTTAATGGTTCGTCGGCGCAAATTTCGCGTAAAGTAAGCGGTTTTAGCGTTCTCCCAGCGCTCGGAGGGAGGGAGGGTTTAGGGTTTTGTTTTACCCTTTCTCCAATGGAAGGTTTCTTTACGCGTTTCTTTTGTCCGCCTGTGGGTTTTCATCAGATTCCTGCGGTCCCAGCAGCACCGGAGGGATTATGTGCGTCTGCACGGGAAAGGATTTCATTTTATTTGGTTCTTTGGGACGCTTGATGAATCATCGCCCTTCCGGAATGCTGCGCGTGGTCGTGAGGTCTTGAGGGTTTTTTGTTGTGTCGATAAACCATTCGAATGGCGTTGTTGTGCAGATTTTTTAAATAATCAAAGAGAGAATTGGGAGCGTAATTTATGTAGAAATTATAAAATGAAAGCTAAATTTAATATAATGGAAAAAAATGAAATTATACCCTGTATTCGGATATTGGGGAAAGATCTTTTTTTTTATATTTCAAGCCTTTCCTCAATTGAACCAGTATGTTTTTATCGTTTTAAAGAATGCTTCAATTTAACCTCAAATTCGAATTATGTAGCTTCACTTTCGATGATGAAATATTTTTTTATTTTGCATTTTTTGAGGTCCCTTGGTAACGACCAAAGACGATTAAATGCAGCACATCTTCCTGTCCTCGATCATTCGTTACTCTTTCCTAAACAAATCAATAAAGATGAGCTTAAGTGATCCTTAAAATAGATTCACTCCTACACGCTCACCCACCCCCAGCGGTTGATAGATGCCTTCATCGAATGCAAATAAAATTGTTCACAGATTTGACGATTTAACCGTCGTCACAAAATACGGGTGGCTTCCATGACAGCGTTCGCTTTTGATGCTAGAGCGAAAATAAATCCTTCGCTACGCGCTGACGGATCGGAACAAAACGTCGAAAAACTCCGGCACAAATATATGGTAAAACGTGCGACACTGCACGCAACCCGACCCCTAGCCAGTCCCCGGGCAAAACCCCCTTACCCTTAAGCGGGCGCTTTTTATGTTTTGTCATTTATTTTGCAAATCTCGTCAGGGGGAAAAAATGCGGTGCGAAACGCGAAATTTCACCACAATTTGCTATTCTGGCACGGGAGATTTAGCGGGTGGTGGAGAACTTCGGTGAGGAAAAATTGTTTTTCCGTGACTGATGTGCGCGCTGGAGGTAATTCAATTGCGAGGCCGCTTTTTTTGTTACTTGCCTCGCGGGCGTATCTAACACCGCGAGACACTCATATGCTTTCTGCTTCCGAACAAGATCACGTGCTTTTATATGGGTTTTGGTTAAGGAAGGTTTGAAAAAAACACACACACACACACACACACACACACCAAATGAAACCATCTTTCGGTGGTTCCTAAATCGCACCGGAAATGAGGTCGCATTTATGTTTCTTTTTCGGAATTTTAAGCCCCGCACAAATACGGTAAAAAACAAAACCGAGGCAACCTCGGTATGGTATGAAATGATGTCGCCTTCGTTCGAAATAAATATTAATTAAATCCACTTCTCACTTGTGGGCCTGTGCGTGTGCCTCTGCACTAGCGGCGGCGGTAATTTCGAGCGAATTTGTTTCCATTTGTTGTTCACTCGTTTCACATGTTTGCAGCAAGCTTTCCCGGGTGCGATACGTTATCGCGCGTTGGACCGTTTCCGGCACGGAGGTGGCAGGCGTGTTATTAAGAGAATAGAGTGGGACTTAAAAAAACACACACACACTCCAACAGAGACAGCTCGATGACGCAATCTTTACCGCTTGCGACAACCTGATAAGCGGCACGACTTCAAATGGCGGGCGTGTTGCCGAAGAAACGCTAATTGCACACCGAAATCAGACGGGTGGAGTTGAGTTTTTTTTTTGGGAGGGTGAAGTTCTGGGAAGAATGTTAACACGCATTCCTCCGTCTGGGGCAGATGTTCAAGCTCGGCGTTGGTGTTGTGTTGGTGGCGAGTTTGCCATCACATTTGTTGTTAGTTGGGAACGTCTTATCACGTGCTTTACTAAGAAGACACTTAGCGAGAAGTATCGATATCCTGGCGAGATTATTTGCTGGAAGCTTCGCCTCGTCCACACGTCATAAAAATCGGCTTCAACTTCCAGGAGCGACTCCACCAATTTACCAAAAACAGCTACATCAACAGTCGGGCTATGGGTTTTTTTTTCTGCAGCCTAAGTGTACCTCTCACTCACTACATCATTTCTCAAGTGCCTCTACGAGCTACCCACTCCCTTCAACTCAGTACAAACCCCACCCATACGGCCGTCCGAAACGCGACCAACGGTGCTCCACTTCGGGAGGCGCGTAAGTGCATTCCTCCACGGTGCCGTCATAAAATGATGATTAATTCCCCATTTGACGATGGCGTGGCGTTTATTAACGATGCGATAACGACTCCCGGGTATTGGATTTCGCGCCGAGTGTGTATGAGGGAAAAAGTGCACCAAAAAGTAGACGACACGATGTTTATCGATCCGAGACTCGGAGATGAAACACATGCTTGTCAGTGCAGGTTTTTTTTTTCACCCTGCTTGTTCTATTTTATTCCCCGAACCAAACCCCAGAGGCTGCTCTCCAAGAAGCACGAAAAACAAGGTGGGAGAACAAGGGAATATTTTTTGGGGTATTTTTTCTCCCTTCTCTCTTGCTCTGCTTTTTTTCCCCGGCCCAACAACCGTGTGCTGTATGATGCTGGCGAGTAATTGAGTAAGCTATGTATTATCTTCCCCGCACTGGGCGGTTGTTTGCGGCTCATCGATCAAGTTGGGAGGGTTCGGGGGCTAGTGACACTGTGTTTATTAAATCCGCATACCGTATTGATTGATTGAGCACGTTTCGTAGGTCAGTTCGGCGGGGAAGTGATTGTAGCTTTCGGTGGCGATACATCCACCGTGCTGAAGGAACTAAATAGTAGGATTGCTTTAAGTTTTATTTTGATCGAATAAAGGAAGCAAACAACGATGGTTTGAATATAAGTTCAAAGTTGAAAATCTATTTGAATAAAAGAATTTTTTAAGTAATTTGAATTATATTTTATTGACTAGCAAACAAAAATAGATTGCTCTGCACGGCTTTCATAAAAATCCAAATAATTACAAGCCTAAAAGTATGACAATGAAACATTCGTCTTATGATGCAGGTTATATAAAATGTTTATAGGGATTGTTATGAGTAATGAATAACAGCATTTTCAACATCATTGCTTAAATATAGTTTTTTTGCGCTTATTGCATGCATTATGACTGTAAATGGTGTAAAATTATAAATTTCGGGTCTTCCTAAATGTATGCAATGCGTACTGCATCATTGTTAAATTTTATATTATTAAATATTTCCCTCAAGAAATCCTTCCAAAACGAGGTATAATTTTCATTTGTTTTGTAAAAAGGTGCTAATGCCTAACCTGAAAATAACCTGAATAACTGATATCCTGAAAATCACACCGGCGTGTCAAGCATAAAATTAAATCTCGAATTGAATGTCACATAAAAAAAAATATTTTGAAAATTTCCTCACAAAAAAGCCTTTAAGAATGCTTTATCGTCGTCTACCTATCTAACAACCCATGTAAGGATTTAATTTTTATCACTCGCAGTGCACCGATTTCTCGCCGACCGAAGCAAAACGGAAGGATACAAACGGAGCATTAAATTTTAAAAATCTGAAACCGATCCCTTTCCGCAATCCCACACGGGCGCACCGCTTTTACGCCACGTGTTGTTTGCTTTAAGCATATCGCGACCAACTCCCGTGTCCGATGTTTTGTCACCACCGCCACCGATTGGCGGGCCCCGTGCGGGGATAGGGATTTCTAATTATTTATAAATATTATGCTTGCAAACAAATGCGTGGCCGCCTTCACATTCCACGCCGGTTGCCGTGTGAAAGGATTGTTTGGGTTTTGGGTGTGTGTGTCTGGAGTGGCGGGCCGCTCGTGCGTGTGCAAATTTGATCCGCTGCCCTCTTCTCCCGGTTGCGTAGCGTTTCGTTTTTCATCTCCAAAGCACAACACAGCCACACGTGGCAAGTGGAAAGCCTCCGGGAACGAGTTTCGCATTTCGAAGTGGAATTGCGTGCGTAATCGGGGTGGCATATCGTCATATTGTGTGTGCGTGTTTTTTTTTTGTTATGCTTTTCGTTCGGTAGGTTTTCTGGCACTTTTCAGGCGTGTTCTGCCTCCGACGACGTACCCATGGCTTCATTACATTTTCACACCACTTCAACATGCGAGCAAGTGGATGGATGCCACCGAGATCTGCTCGTCGTTTCAGCGGAGAAGAGTTTGTTGCAAATGAACAAAAAATATTCGCAAATGAAAATTCAAAACCATTTCACTGCTCTAGGTGGCGAAATAGCGTCATTCGCATACCAACGTTGTTTGGGGAATGAAAAGTCACCGGAAGTGTGTCATTGAGGAAAAGAAAATATGTCTTAATTGTGGAAAAAATTTTGGAATATTTTAGTGGAGAATTTTGACGATCGTAAAGACCATCACAGTATTGTAGATTCCAAAATTTAATTGAAATTAAAGGTAAAGATATATTTCAAGTTGACAAAAAAAAAATATTATGAAATTGTTACCTCAAAATTAGGCGTCACATTTTGTGAAACGTCATTATTGTTTTTCTCTCGTTAGCAAACATATTTTCTTCTGTTTTCGGTTTCTTGATAAATTTAATACATTAAGCAACAGAGTTACAATCTTTCCGGCTCATGTTTCACACCACACCGGGCACAACAATGTGGTTCTCTTGACAAAGTTACACCGGTCTAGCGTTCGATCCATCGAAGAGTCACTTCAGCGAAAATCAGTTCATGTTGTACGCTTCAGGTTGAATACTACAATATGATCCTTTACCTTTCACGCGTCCTCAAACACGCGTCCGGTCCCGATGCTCGGCCTGCATGTTTTACGTACGCTGTCGTTTCGCTAACAAACAGCAATTTATTGACGATAATTTGCTTCGACACGACGCCAAGTGTGCCCGTAACGCACCGCGTCTGCCAGTGGCCTTGAGCTGCCGGAAGCGAAAGCTTGGGGAAACACACACTCACGCATGTGGTGCTATTAGTAGCTGCCTGGGGATTGGGATGGTTATGAGCGGGGTAGGAGGGCATCATATCCCCAGGAGCGATGTTGTGATGTGGACGTTGTGTAGTAGAAATTACTCCTAAGCCGCTAAGAGGGACGTCGACGATGGAGGCTTAAGGTGTGCCTATTCGGTATTGGCAGGTCTCTGGCAGGAGCGTTCCGAGGACTTCATTGCCGTCACACGCGTATGCGTGAGTAACAAGAAGGGTTACGGTATACTGCTGCTTTCCAAGTGTGTGCGAGTGGGTTCGATTTTATTGAAAAGCACTGATCCCAAACAGGAGCGGCAAAAGTATAACCCGCAGGACAGCAGTATCGAAAGATGGTACAATCTCTTCGGGTGATGGAGCTGCTGTTTGTGGGCTGATATCGCCCGCCGCCCCGTCGCGAAAGGGGTTGACGTGCGTGAAAAAGTTCCCGACCTCGCAGGAAAGGCTTCAAAGGCGGCCGGTGTGAGCACGCTCTGTTCAGGGATATAGTGTGATCGAGTGATTCAAACGTAGCGGGAACGTGAACATGATACGTTGTTGGTTGGCAAGGTTGGCAAGGACCCTTGGAATCTGGAGTGAGTGGGATATCTTCACCGCTGCAGGTGTAATGGTTGAAGCAGTGGGCGTCTAAATTTGTTTGTTTTGATGGTGTCTTATTTCGAGTGAATGTTGTTTACACGCTGTTAGTGTATCGGGAGAGCTGCTCGATGCGTGATGGTTTAAATTGAATAACGCCTCCGTGGATATCCGAGGAAGCATGTAAGCGGTAATCAACGTTTGAGATGTTGTTTACTAAGACACTAATTTGGGACACATTAAGTCTTGAAGTGGACCTTTTTTAGCTTAGTTTGTTTAGGCCTCGAAATGATATAATTTTCGCATGAAATATTCCTCGCAAACACAGGTAGATGGCGCCACTGAACTGACACTTAAAACTGACAACATCATCGCTAATGATGTGGCGCCATCTATAGGCAAAACAACACAACTATCGCTCTCTGGAGCGCAGCAGCGGTTGCTTTAATTATCTTTCCTGCACTGGAAGAATTGCAATTTGCCTAGTCCAGCCGCCTTTGATGTGGAGTGTCAGCTTTTGCATTGCATCGGATATTAGCTAAATAGACAGCCGGTAAAGTCGTACCATACCCACCCATCCGGAAAAGAGCGCTTGCGACGCACGAGCAGGCACTGCTTTGCAGCACAAATTAGCGCTTTCCCGGGCGTTTGGGTCACACGAAACGATAATTCCAGTGCACATCAACTACTGCCAACGCGGCCGCTGACGTTTCAACAATGGCACGGCACCAATCCGAGCCAGCCCGTGACAGCCACTTCCGATCGTTCTCGGCTGACGGTTAACGCGGGGAGTGCGCGTTTGGGTGTTTCGGGCGTAATTAGCATATTAAGCAAACCGCGTTCGCTCTCGCATCAAACCAACATTTGGAGGAATTTTTTTTTACAGTTCTCCCCCTCCATTTGCCACTACTAACCCGCTTTGACGGTGCGAGTAAGATCTCCGGTGTGGATGATTTGGAGCACCTAGCGAGCCGGCGGGTCCATTTGGCACGCGGCTGTCACCTGGGATTTGTGAAACGGCCGGAACATATCGAGGGCCACCTCCCGCCACGAGGTGGCGGTGCTTGCCGTGCGTTTCACTTTGCGGAAGGGGATTAGAGCTTTTCGATTAACTTAATTAGGTTCACTCGTCCGGCGGGCCGGCTCGGTGCGTTGGAGCACGGGATGATGGCACGGAATTGCCAGACCGGGGCAGGTGACGGTATTCCGTGCCGGGGACACTAAAACTTATGGCTTCAATTTCACAGTCAAGCGCAACCGACGGCGTGCACCAGTGTGTTTGTGTGTTTGTCTGTGTACACGGTTCGTGTTGCTATCATTTATCTAATGCCCAGCTAATACGGTGGATTGTACCGGCTAACATCGTAATTATGCTCACGATTGCTATCGCGGATCGGTTTGGAGCAAACAGCACCGCAATCCCTTCAATGGGTGACGTTGGATTGGAGCGTGTGGAGGGTGTGGGACCCGTACAACGGAGTGGTCAGTAGGGAATGAGGTCAATAAAGTGTTAAACTAGTTCCAGAGACTGAAGAATGACCACAGACAGAGTGTACAATAGGTTCTATGACATCTGCCTGTGGGTGGGACTGTGTGTATCTTCCAAAATCTCATCGAGAGCATCAGCATCCATCCTAATTTATATACTAGGAGTTATAGGGTGTTCCAGACAGTATGATTAAATAAATTGAAAAAAATAGTGTAATGTAAACAATTCGCTACTTGATTAATTATGAGCAAAGAAGATTACAAACCTTACGACGTTGCTCATTGACTTTAGCATGTTTCTGCAACAAATTTGTATGCTTTTACCAAATGTATCGCAATGTTTGTAAAGTTTAAGTTTGTAAATATGTTTCCACAAAAAAGATTTGGTCAGAAGAAAAGAAAACGTATATTTACCAATCATGGGGACTATACGGGGAACTCATTCATGACGATATTAATAACTCATCTAATTCTACATTTTTGTCGAAACAAAATGCTTGTGCTTTTTTGTAATTCATCAATGTTAATAAATCATAAAAAACTTATCAATTTATATAATGTTTTAAATTCCGGCAGAGCCCACGGTTTACGGGATAGAGTTTAATTTCTTACTGTTATACAATACTATTTAATATCTTAATAATAAAATCTTAGTCCTATATAATTGTGATTCACAAAATTATAATTTGAATTAAAATTGTCTGTTGTTTTACCTGACTTTAAAAACATTTATATTTGTGGGACTTTATATTTTTCATTTTATCTTTATGTTATCTTCATATTGTATTTAATCTGTTCGAAAATTGATCTACTGTATTGTATGTATGTATGTATGTATGTTTATTGGGATTGGTTTGTAATCTTGCACTTTTACATTATATAATTACTTATTATAATGGGTTCGCACCTGAGCTTTCCACATTGGTCTCGATTGTTCGATAGCTGCGCTGTTCCTTGCGGATTGATTGTTCAGAAGATAGGGGTAATGATTGCAGGAAAAATTTCAAGAAAAAAACCCGCGAAAAGAAATTGTGTTAAATAATCTACACTAATCTACTGAGTTCTATGTATTGCTACCTTACTGATCTATTTCTAAATTTACAACTAGACAAGGATTTTCAAGAACTAAAATTGATCTACTGTAAAGGAAGTTTCTGTATGTAGATACATTAGAGAATGTCGTTCAAAGTAAATTTTAAAGATCTTTTGTCCTGGCATGAAAAGAGCAGGGTTTATATCTTGGAAAGTAATTTCTCATTTTACTCTCGTTCAGTTACTGCCATGCGACGTGTAGCATAGTGCATTTTTAATGGCATTTCTCCGTTTATAGTACAAGAATTCCAAGACTTGTGTCCAAAGATTCGCCTGCTTCCACAAACAATTACAATAAAAGCCATCGTGAAAAATCACCATAGTTATTCGGGGTTAAACTCTACCCCAACAACGCCTCGTTGGACGTGAAAGTCACGTTTTTTGATCTACCGTTCCCCGGCCCGTTCCCAACTATGCGCCGCAATGCTTAGTTTTCGGTTGGTAGGTAAGTAGCACCATAAAATGGTTGGCAGCAGCCGAAGCTCACCGGAAAGTACGGTGCGCTTATCTATTTCCAGCCCGTAAACTCGGCAGGGCGGGTTTGGCAAAAGGGATGCCGTTTTTCGGGCCCTTTTGGTGGAAGGTGGTTGAAGTTTTTGTGTGGGTGTTTGGAGCGGGTGTTCAGCTCCGGGAGCGTTCGATGGGGTAATATACACAAAAATATTTGCCTGAGTTGGAGGCGGTGTAGTGCATACATTATTAAAGGACCCCATTCGAGTGTTGTTCGTGAGGGAAGGCACGAGCCGGTGGAACATTGAAATGGATCCAGGGTGAAAAGAGCGCAGACGCTCGCAGCCAGATATCAACACTTCCCCACGGTCACGCAGCGATAAGAAATATGGAGTGGCTTTTGCCGTGAGTCAAGCGTGGCGGTGTTTCCAGATTTTGGGGCTTGCTTTTTGTGTAGTTGAATTGGATCAGCTTCAGTATGGCTTTGAAGCTTCTAAAAACTTGTTTTTTATTGTGAACAAGAGCAAGCAGTGCGGCGCACTCCGTTTGAAGTGAACTGATGAAGAAACTGATTTGTTATATTCTGTTGAATATTAAATGCCAAGAAACTTTTCATGCCCACATCAGGCACGAAGAAAATAAATGAAAACTCCATGATACACGGTGTTGAAATCTTTCTCTTTGGCTCATGAAGTTCATGAGTTTAATATTAAAAATAAAGCTAAATTGAAATGTAAAATTTGACAAAACCTAACTTAAATCTTTAAAAAACCCAAAAATTCAGTGAACATATAAATCGTTTCAAATTGATATCAAACTACTATAAATACAATTAAAATTCCACTTAAAATATCACTCCACCTCGACCAACACTCTCTACAATAGCAATATATAAAATTGATTTGTTTTAAATTTCAAAAATGAAATCAAACTACTATAAATACATTGAAAGCTAAATACATTGAATCCTTAAAATCTATCTGTACCTTACCCTTCACTTCCTAAAATGGTTATAAATTTTTAAGTATTTTATGTGTTGTGCGTGGTTGGTTCGAAAATTGCGTGAATTTTTCAACCGCCACTCTCCAGACGGTACGGAGCGAAACCTCACAACCTCATCTCCTCACACACCGTTTGACGTATCGTTCCTTTATGCGCGTGCCATATTTTCCCCATCATCGTGGGTTGAGTGGGGTGGGCGGCTGTCATCGTGCAACCGAAAGGAAAATTCACGCGCCATAATCCCATTCAATGCGACATCGTGCGTTTTGTGCGAAATTTACGCCCTACTTCCACCCGACCCCACTGCGCGCCAACCATTGTCATTTCAATAATGGAGCGACTTTTTCGACTTGACGTTAAAGGACATCGTGACATCGAAAAGTTTTTCTCATTTTGTGTCCGCCGGTTGACGGTGTTTTCCGCTCGGCATCGGAAGTTGGCGACGTGGCCGAACGCAATGAGCCCGACGGGTAATTGTGTTTGTGTCGGGATGGGAAACGTCGGTTTTTGGTGCGGATGAACGCGATCGTCGAGATGATCGCGAGACGCTCGCGGGTCATGGTTGTGTTCTTTGTGCGATGAAAACCGCTTGCCCTTTAAATAGGTTTCCAGCGTTGGGTTGTAAGTTTTATAAATTGCTCGACGAGTTCGACGAGTGCTCAAAATGAGGCTAACACAACGTGACTGCTGCTGTGAAGGCTAACATAACGTGCATAAGGCAGAAGCTTCACGATTCATACGGACGAGGATAAGCGGATAGAACCGCCGGCTTCCCGGAAGTCCAAATGAGAGTCGTCTGCGATGGAAAAATGTTCTGCATCCTGGTAGAACATCTTCACGTCTCGCTTTTTGCCAGAAAGCAAGCAGTAGAAAGATAAAAATCAATCGTACGAGTTTTCCATCACGCTTCCGGGAAGGAATTCGTAGAATATTTAATCCCAAAACGATCGATACGCGCGCTGGATTCTGTACAAGTAGAGGTGAAATAGGAAGTGTGTTTGGGTGTTGGAAAATGTAGGACAGCTTTAAGATGAAACTTCCTGACGGGTGGCGTGTAAGGTTTCAGAATTAATGAATTATGCAGCGCGGATATCAAGAATGATGTTCGAGAAGTTTGAACTATATTTTGTTGTATCTATTATTTCGTGATAAAATCCATTTTTTTCATTAAAGACTCTTCTTCATGAATTGACGAGTCGAGAGAAGAAGTTGTATTAAATACCTATTTCGATGTTTTCAGATTGATGCAAAAACGTAAGCGCTACGGAGAACATATTGAAATGATTGCTCAACCGTTTCGAATTAACTATCATTAACTCACGCTGTTCTGGAACACACTGCGACAAAATGGTTCAAAAGCAAGAAAAAAAGAAACCCCATCATGACCCGTGTTGCGTGTAGAGACGTAAATAATAGCCCAAATTAAATGTATTCCTCGCGCTTTATTGCTCGTCGCCGGGCAACACAATGCAACAGCACCGGCAATGAGGTATTTTCGACTCGTTTTGATGCGTTTTTACCCGGTCGTCGATCAATAGGCGGCTCACGTAATTGATTTACATTCGTGTCGGGTGGGGAGGGGGGTAAGGTCGGTGGATTTTCAATGCTCCAAACCACAGAGCTGCCCTCGCGGGTACGAAGCGCAACATGAACCTGTCGGAATGACACCGACGACACCACCCGCCCTGGCGTTAGACGTGGCGTCTGTGTCGCTTCGGGGGACGACACTAACCCTCCCGCGAGTGTAACAGCCCCGGCATTGTATGTTAATGAAACTCGACTTATTGACTTCGCATGTGTCCGGAGGGACTTCTGGCACCGTCTCGCCTTCCGCCTGGTAGCAAACCGACACCGGTGTGATGCGACACCGCAACCAACCGCAAACAAGAGCGGCCCTCGGGCCTCGGGATGGGGAAAGAAAAATATTCCCTACCAAAGTTCGGGAACATCGGCATTGGCGTAGTGTGGATGCCGGTTCGTACCTTCGTTACGGCTTATTATGAGCGTGTTTGTGCGCGCGTGTCCGGGTGGGTGGAGAGGAGGCACCACGGACGCGGCTGCGGTTGTGGAACATGTTCCACCGTCCGTTGTTTAAAAAGGAACGCCACGGTAACGAACCGAAATTTACCCGGTACCATACCGAACTAGAGACCCGAAAAAAATTGGACAAAAATAAAAACACATTTTTCCGACTTGCAGTATTTTTGGAAACGACACGGTCCTGACGATGGGAGGAAGCAAAACTCAACAATGCACCACTGCTCCGGTCCCGAAAAGTCACACAGAAAACTAGCCAATCATCAGTGTGGTGTTGTTATTTGAAGTGGCCTTTTCCCTCCCTCCCCCCGCCGCCCGCCCCCGTCCCGCCTGCCCGCCCTGGAAAAGTGAAACATAAAAACTCACACCGGCTCCTCTCGTTCCCTTTGCTGGAGCGGAGGAACTGGGCAGGTTCCTGATCTTGTCATCAGTTTTTGTTTTGTTTAAAAATGTTTTTTTTTCGGTGTTTTTCCTTCCCCCGTTTTCCTTCCCCCTTCGGTTCGCGTTCGAGCCCCGAAATGACAGCCGGCACAGTGGCGTAAGCAGTCACGTGACGAAAATTTATGAGTTCGATGAAAATTCTACGAGCGAGAATGGCTTTCGGCTGACGTGCCGGAATGCCCGGCACTGCGGCGGCGCTTGCAAGGCTAATGCACTTTGCACCACTACCACTTTTTTTCTCGTTGCTGTTGGTTCCAGCTCCCATTCCTGCTCTACCATCTCCGCTGCATTTTTCATCGGATTGATGGTAAAGAGAGTGAGGGAGGGAGAGAGGGAGAAATAGCTGCCCTTGCTGCGAGTTTTCCCGTGTTCCGGCCGAAAAGCAGCCGGCAACGAACAGACGGCCGTTTTTCGGTGGAATTTGTCAGGCTACAGTGATGGGCGTATTTTTTGGACGTTAATTATTATAAGCAAACATACTTTCAAACTACTTTACGATTTTTTTATAGAGAAATTATACATTTTATTAAAACAAATTTAGAATTAATTGGTCATTGAGCTTAATGACATTTTCTACACTGTGTATATGGATTCATCTTTCGTGGATGGAGGGTCTAGAGACTGTTTCCGTTTTCATTCAGTATTTTTTTGTATATTTTTTACGACAATTTTAGCTGCTCTTGTCTTCACCGTCGCTAAACTACACTAGAGCCTCCATCGAGTGCAGCGTAGGATGCATCTTTTCGCGAGCGACATTCAAAATCTATGCCGCCTGACTGGAACAACCGTCAAAGGCAGGTGTATTTGATTTGGGGTTTCTTTCTATTGCTCCTGGTGATGTTATCTTCCAGTAAACAGAAAAAAAAACACAATTTACCACAGACACAGAAGACTCCAGTAGTGTCATCTTATGTTTCACGCTCACACTACTTGCGAACGTGTTTCTGGCAGGTGCATGCAAACGTCAACCTACCGCTTCCGGTCTTCCAGCCAGAAGAGGACATTAAAGAGCAGAAAACTAAGCCCTACAGCAAACAACTTCATCCGCCATCTAGCCGTTGGCAAAGATCACCGATTTCGATCGCGTCGTGTTCGTCCCAATGGAGCATACCGGTGTTTTTGTTTTTTTTTGGAGACCAATATTTATTTCCTTCCCTCCTCGTCGCATTCTCCGGAAGCGGCGGATGAAAACTCATGCACATGCTTTTCCCGTCATCATCCGTTTGCCGTGGCCCCGCGAACATCTGTTTTGACGTTTTGATTGGTAGCGCGTGTCGACAGACGCCAGATTGTTTCGTCGGGTTTCTTTCACCCGAGACTTGGCGAGATTTTTATATCTTGACGGGACGCGGTTCAGGGGAGGCAGCAGGTTTTTTTCTCTCTTCTTGCTGCTTTCCTCCCATTTCCACCACCCAGCATTTAGAAATGATGGCCCTGTCCGACAGCGCAACGAAAGCATCATAACAATAACTCGCGTTCGGTGTGACGACGAGGAACGCCACGTTTCAGCCCGGGGGCGAAGAAACCCCGGGAAGACCGGGGAACATGTGTTGTGGCTCTCACCTTCAACCCTTTCAGCAGTCTACGAAGATGTTTTCCGTGTGTATCTGTTTTCTGGAAAAAATGTTAGCCTACCGAATAGGATATTGGTAGCCGTGTGTGCACGCGTCGGATTCAGTTCTGCTACCAGTAATGCTCGTAATGGTGTGCATACGATGCTAATTTTTACCAAACATTGACCTTAAGTGGCAGTAGAGTGTGATTTATGAGTCGCCTAATATCATTAGGGTGCATATGGGTGTAAATCACGATTTTAAATTTCAACGCGCCCGTGTTTGGTGTTCATTTTTAGGTGCTTCAGTTTTAAATTCTATTTTTGTTTTTTTTCATCACTTTTATTTCTTGGAAGTTCTTGCATTTGAGGGCCCCGTTGGTTACTCATTCTTATGAACTTGTGTTTTATTTTCTATCTTTGTTCAATTTGTTTTTTAATAATTTCAAATGAGGGCGAGGATATACTTTTCTTCCTTTTTCTATTTTGTTCAGTCATTTTTTCATGACTATTATTATTTTTATTAAAAAAAAATTGAAGTATAATATTATTTTTTTAATTGTTACTAACAATTTTTATTTTATTTTTTTATAATATTATATATTTTTTTAATATATTTTTTGTAACAATATTTTGAATTTCTTCTGAATTTATTTCCTTTTTTAAATAAGTTTTTATTCTACTTACTCATTTTATTTATTTTCGGAATGAGAAAAGTTCAATGAACTATTAAATTCAAATACTAATCTTTATAAACAGATAATTTTGACATATTTACAACAATGCCAGTAATGCATAAAAAACCTCCATTCTAACTTCTAGTGCTGCCTCCTCCAATGGATAATAAGTAAAAATATCGCTGAGTATCTTCAAGATGGTGATAAACTCGTTAATTAACGCACGGCTTGGCGAGACCCCGGTGAACCTCTACGGTCAATCGTACACATCGCTTCCCTCCTTTCCTTCTCCTTCCCCTTTTCTCCCCTCAACAACCTTCCAACCATTTCCAGCCGCTTCCTATTTTCGAGACATTTCACAAATGCCACGAAACCGCCATCATGACGACCGGCACTTACACAATTACTTACATCGCCGGGTGCGATTAATTTCAATTCGCCTTCGTGAGAGGCCAATGACTGCTGGAAGCGGTGTCTGCTCGTCATCCCGCATCTGCATTCCCGGGCCTCTCCGAAGTAGGAAGAATGGAGGTGGCGGGAGCGTGCGTAAAACACTGACTGATTTATGTCATCGCATCTGAAAACCAAACGGAACCAGCGGGGATGGCTGGTGGCGGTCGCTTTCGTCGGCTTTGTTTTCGTCTGCGGCGCGCGCTCCACCCGGTCCATGTTTGCGGTGTGTTGAACGTTCCGTCGGCTCCAAATCAACGATTCTTGTGGAGGCTTGAGGGCTTTTCACATCGGTTTGCCTAGAAAGAGCACCAGGAGAAACGGGAGCATCAAAATGAAGAGGAATGCATTTTCGTTGTTTGTTGATGTTCGGAATTAAGTGAGTTAGTTTTTGGCATTTTGTTTTCCCCTCTGTGGCGGGCCAGGTTCCTACGCGGGACGGAAAAGCCTTGCGATGTCGTGATCTTCAACCTCCGGAGGGTTTTTTTCCATTTGTTTGGATTCTTCCTGGCCAGCTATTTTTCTTTGCTCCGTCCTGCTTCGTGTAATAGTTCCGAACGTGCTGGAGCATTGAGGCGTTGGAGGATTGCGGTTACCCTGAGTGTGTAAATGTTGACAAAGTGAAACTGATGGCTTCGTTTGCGCATTACCATACGCCTGCTGCTGTAAGTGAATAGGAGGATTAAAAAGAAAAACTCGCCCAAGAATGACAATATCTTTTAAATTTTCTTCTCCCTTGAGAGAAGGTTTTATGTAGGTAGGTGTGAAAAGATGTAGGTACAGTAATTATTTTTCACTCGAAATTTCCTCCTAATGTGTGAATGATGCCTGAACGATGAGTGTTATTGAGCGACGTTAGAGGCTCTAAAGAAGGGCCACTGATTCTTTTATGACCACAAATGTGACAGATAATGAGCAGAATGAGTTGGATTTTAATTTGAAAGGGTTTTTTTTCTTGGAATATCTAAACAATTGTGTTGGTTTTGAAGAATATTGTAGTTTATTTTCTTGCAGTTTTGGTATGTTTTTACCTCTTTTTAGTGTCACTTATTTCCTATTTTTTATTTCTTATGTTTTTTATTTTTTCATTTTTACATTTTTACATCATTAGTTCAATTTTTTGTTGACACATAAGGTGAAAGGATTAATATATTTTGAAATGTTTAAATGTATTAGTTATTCATTCTTGCATTGTTAATATTATTCTACAACAAAAAACAACCCCGTCCAATCAAATAGTAAAATTTTTCCTCCGTGCAAACAGCACGTGTGTTTGCACACAAAATCGAGCATGCATGGCATGTGTTAAAATATGAATTGATTTAAATTTGCAAAAACAAAAAACACATTTCATCGCGATTCCGTATCGTTTCGCGTGTCTTTTCCCGCTCGCATCGCCTGTGAAACGTATTAATGTGAGTTTTTGTTCGCAGCACCTGGGAAAATGTATGCAGAATATGGAACGAGGCGCCAGCAAAGCGGTGAAATTTTTATTTCGCTCCGTTACTGCACCGGTTGTTCGTACCGGCTCGTAGTTCCCAGTCGGTTGTCTCACCGGAGGTTAATCACGCCGGACACACACACACACATACAACAGTGCACCTCGTGCAAGGTGAACTCTGCAGTTTGTCATCCGAAGCGGGTGTTGATTTTTGTACCGATCCGCGTTCCCATGCCCGTGGTGAAATGTTTTATGAATTTTAATTTCACTGCCACCACACATACTCATACTCACGATCGAATGTACAATAAAAAAGGATGTGCTGAAATTGGTCGGGATGTAGATTGACAAAAAAAGGTGCATTTTAATGTGAGCTAACTTCAATTATTGCTGCTGCCCGTGTTATTGTTGCATCGGTGCGCCTCACCGGTGGGATATAAAAATCGGCTACTGATTGAGGCATTCTTTGCGAACCAAACTGCGGCGCACACATAAAAACATGCAAAGCGGCATGCCTTCGAGCGGCGCTTAAATGCGTGGATCAAAATGGATCAAACATAGCTGAGAACCGATCAGCTACGATACAGAGACAGCGTGCGGATAGCAGCAAATTTAATGAAATGAAATAATTAGCGAAAATGCAGTCACTACCGGCCGTATCCCAGTACGGGCGAGGGTGGCGAACTAGCGTGCGCAATGTTTCGTAATTTATCGGCACATCGGCCTGTGCTTCCATGAGCGGATATGCGATACACATTTTATTGCTCCAAAATCCCATTCGGCACAAATGAAAACAATTCAATCATTACTCATCGCGAAGGACGAGAGGGGAAACAAAAAAACACACACTTATCACGGGAGGTAAAACTCAATTAAAAGCGTCCCAGACGGTGGTGGTGGTGGCGGTGGGGACCAGCAAGGGAAAACTCATAAACCGTGCAGGATGCAAATTGCTTCGGGTGCGTACGTCACCATCCTGATTGGCTTACGGAAAAGGTGACATGAATTTAAAAAATTAAACCTTTTTATTTTGTTTTCTTCCCTCGTTTCCTTCCTTTTTGATCACCGCACATTACGAGTGTCGCGGGAATAATTCGAATGTTATTTTTTATTATTTTTATCGATGGGATAAGCGAAGGTTTTATATGGAACTTTTTATTTGGCTAATAAAATGCTGTGCATTGTTTTTTTTCAGTTAGTGCAATTTATTGCCTTCAAAGTCATTTTTCCGCAGTGTTGTTTGTAGATTTGAACCAAGGATTTGTTTTTTGGGTACCACAAGGAAAGATAATCGTTAGAACTGAATACTTTTCGTACTGACGATTTAATTGTGTAAATGTTTTAATAGCTTAAATCGTGTATGGTATTTTGAATAATTTCCTTGAAAGTTTCTCGAAAAATAAAATCATTTAATGGTAATCTCTTCCACGGTCATTGATAGCAATTATTGAATCGAATAATTTAATCAACATGCCTTCCAGGCAACATCCTACACGGCTGGATACACGCTTCTTTTTATATCGCTTGCTGGAATTTTCGATATCTCTCCTCTTTCCCTCTCCCGATGCCGTGTTTTATACACTCTTAATTGTCCTTCCATTAGCACCATGCTGGTTTTTTTCTACGTCCCTCTTTGCACTTTCCCGCGAATGCGATGATCGGAAGCACTGTTGCGAAAAAAAAATCACAAAAATCAATCGACCATCACGACCACGCCGAACAAACCGCGGAAATGTCGGTGTGACAGTGGCGACAGGACGGGCAATCGTGGCGGTGCCTCGCCTCGGACGAGTACGCGCCAAACAAAAAGCAGAATGTGTAAATCGATCCCGGGAAAATCGGGAAATGCGTTGTGACCGGTATCTCGCTGCACGTTCGCTGTATGTGTGGATTTGATTTATAATTTCATTACGGGATAGTGATTGAATCGAATGGTTTTAATTACCAACCGATTTCCTGGTCCGATCCCGCTGGACACGGTGTTGCGATGGAGGTTAATTTGAATATGTAGCGTGACAAAAAAAAAACCTACACTGGAAAAAATAAAACAGCTTTCACTGAACTGTATACTGCGGATTATAAGGTTTTCTATTTTTCAATGTTGCAAAAAGTCGGTATCATATTAAATGCAAAATTTGACGAAAAAAGTTGTGAAATTAATGCATGCCAATTTTGTTGCTGATTTGATAATAATAGCTATTTGTCTAACTGGCCCTAGATTTGGCATTATGCAGATGTTGCTTTGTGATAAAAAATTCGCGAACTTGTTGTACTCCCGATTAAAGGCTTTAATTCACTTTATTGATGAAACTTAAGTTCCTCTTCCTGAAAATCATTATTAACATTGTGGTGGAATTAAAGTTTTTTCTTTCATTTGTTTTAGTTTAATCATTACAAGTAGTTTTACTTTAATTTTCATTATTATACAGTTTTTTTGTTTTATTATCTCGATGCCTATTTTTTATTATTATTTTGATTGATTGGTTTTTTTTAAAGCAAATGGAGTTGTTTCATGTTTCTTTGATTGTTTTTTTATGTAACATATGAAACATTCATTAAATTAATTTCTAATCGTCTTTTTATTTTCCTATATTTACAGGTAAGATTACCATGCTATGAGGCAGAATCGCTTAATTTCTTCGAGTTTCGAACACCAGTTCATCGATTGGTGCAAGCAGCTGTACACGCGTGGTAAATCTCGGTTCCAAGTACCCGAACGACAGTAAGAATCCTCTCTCCTTCTTGTGACGGTGCTGGAAAAGATCCATTTCCGGAGGACCAGGTTAGCCTTTTATCGGCGTGAGACGACGAAAGGTAGCGGGTACCTGTTTTGACTCGAAAGTAAGCGCGGATCTTATTTTATAGCAATTTTCCATGTTCCGTGTTTGCTCGTGGGAGTGAAAGAACCGGTTTGCGGAACCGGAAATAGAATAGGGCGGATTTTCGCGAACGTGCGCCGCAAGACAAACCGCACGAAGTGACTGCGTTCAGTGAAGCGTACGTAGGTCGTGTTTAGGGTTCACTGTTGCTTCCGGAAGCCAGCTGTAGTGTTGCATTTCACCTTACACGAGGTAGAAACTGCATCAAATATTCTAATCACACACGTCCCAGATCTGAAACCTGACCTTACGCGAACTACTGCTAGATGTTGGTGGTTGGAATAAAGCGAAAGGCACGTGTTACACTTCGTAGTCAAAGGTTACAGACGATTCGTGTTATCGCATATGCTTTCAATTGTTCAGCGGGATTTTACAAACGCAATCAAGGTGGATATTTTATTGAGATATATTTTTTTAATTATCATCCAATAAATATTGTTGAAGAGAGATTGCCAGTATCCAAGTAGTCTCTTTAGCTTCCAGAAGCACAATGGTTGGAGTTATTTTCCTCATTGAAAAAATCATCATCCGATATCGGCAATTCATTTTTGTCGGTTTAAAAATTTCGTTCCTCTGACTTGAAAATTTGGAGAAGCATTTGAAAGGAAGGAAAACTTTTAATTTTCCTCCTTCTCGCCAACAATTTACGAACGCCTGTAGGACCGTAAAGCAACTGTCCCAGGGAAGATGAGAAGACGAACGAAACGAATAGCCCATCATCCATAAATCAGTCTCTTGCCGAAGCACAACTATCGGTTAACTTACTCCACGTCGCTCTCGAAAAGTGTCGTCTGCTAAATAGCCCTCATCTCCTAGCCAGCTGAAGTCGGTGCCGGGAGCGGATTCTTCGATTGCAGCACTTTACAAAACTACTTTCGCTGCACTTTTTCTCCCTCCGCCTCTCGGTGTCAGCGTGGCGTTGTTGTTGGTGTTGGAGCGGGAAAAATCACGAGATGGAGGCTATTTGCAGAAGATTTATTTCCACTCACTCACCGACCGACTGCTGCAGACTGATCGACAATGCGCTTTCTGCTAGATTTCGCTTCGGCGAACTCTACCGCAGCCTTTTTCTTCTACCCGATAATCCGTCGGAAGTTCTTGGAACGGAAGAGGCGATGCTGGAGAGGAAAAAAAAGTTGAATAATGTTTCCCGCTTTTTTTTTTCGTTCGCTTCCTATCATCAAATATTTCTCCTTTCCCAGCACACCGAGCAAACACACAACACAAATCTGACTGCATAACTTTGGTGGCAAGAAAAACACACCACCGAAAGCTATTTCTCCCGTTTTTGAGTGGAAATTGTTAGTAGGCTTCTCTTGCCGTGCCACACCAACAGAGTTTTGCAATATCGATGAAATTCTCCACTTTGCGAGCGTACTTTAAACTGATTGCTTCGAGGAAATGGAAGTATAAACCCGTCGGGTTCGGAGTGCGTAGTGTGCGTGATTGAAATTGTTACCGCACTTCCACATGGGAACGATCTACTTTTAGTATTATTTACGTTCCCGGAGGTTATTACCATTTGGTTGTTTGACAAGGTGCGTGCGGTTTTTTTTGTCTAATGAGTCTCAGAAGAGTATGGCTTAATATTTTTCCTCCGGTGCGCTGATTTTTACATTTTTTTATATTATTGAAACACACTGGATGGGTGATAAATTTGAGCAAAATATTAGTTCGGAATAGAATGGTTTTCGATTTAAATTATCGATGTTATGAATTTGAGCCCTGCGAAATGTTCTGCTCCTTAAATAAATATTGCACACTTTAAATCTTAACTCTTTTACTAATTTTTAAACTAAGCACATTTTAATTGACATTTATGCAATTGCAACGGCCTGCGAATGAGTTTGATGACTTCTCTCCTAAGCCACAGTGAAAATCATGCTCATAAATCAATTTCATTTGCTAAAGCTCTAGCTCATTGTTAGCAGCGAATCTAGATTGATTAGTTTCTCGCGCCGGTGTACGTCGAACGTTCTCCAATCAAATTAGCGCGGCACCAGGGCACCGAATACAGACCCTGTACTCCTAGCAATATTCAATTTTGCATCCACTCGGTAGTTGCAGCTGGATGCGAATTTGTTGCCCGCCACCACTAGCTCGGCAGCAGTCAGAATCGATCACTTCCGAATTCGATTCCATTTTAGCACTTTCACAGCATCGAAATGTGAACAGTGTTGCCCTGTGAAGGCTCGAGGGTTTTTGCTGTGTCCATTGTTTTGACTGTGCTCAATTTATGCCACTGTGAGCTGGACTGGTGTCCCGGTTTCTCTCAGTGAACGCTTTATTAAATCGGAAGCGCCACTCGGCAAGGGATTCCCAGCAAAGTAGTAGTGCGAGTACGGGATATGGTTTCAATTAGATGAAAATAAATTTGATTTTGTTTTTCAACTGCGCACTCTAAGGGTTCTTTGGGAAACTGGCGTTTTAGAATGAAATTTCACATAAATTGAATTACAAATTGGCTCATATTCCTGTGTGAGTTTGCAAAGTGAATGTTGTTGAGTTCAGTAAGAGCTGGAGAATACATAAAAAAAACAATTCCAAAAATAGTTGTGATTTATTCATACTCTCAGCCATCCATCCGCTGCTTCCATGCACAGCATTGACGTCAGATGACTCACAGCCGGTGGATGCATTAACCTCCCGTTCCAAAAGTAAAGTCCAAAGAGCAACGAAGCTAATTTGGTGAAATTAAAAAAGCAAAGAAACCCGTTCTTCTTCGCCTCTACAACTACCACAACCGGTTGACCTCGACCGTGCGACCGAAAACACCAACCAACCTTCGGAGTCGAAGCCTTCCTGTTGGCCGGCTGACGCATAACTTTGTGGAGCGAAATAAATAAAAGGTTCACTCCTGAACTTTGTCAATTAAAATCAATTGACATTTCGCTGTCCCTCGTGCCCGGCTTCCACCCATCCTGTTTCCCGCCTTTCGCGGTGAACTTCAAATTTCATTCATTGTGTCCCGGACCGGGACCGGCAGCAGCATGAAGCTCCCGGTTACGCTTCCTCGCAGTGAAAGCGAGCGACGGAAACATGAAATTGATTCAATCACACCGCACTGTGGCTTCGGTCCACGGTTGGCATGATGGAACGATGTATTCCGGGGACAACCAAACCATCAGGTCACTGGTGACGAGGTTTGTTGTTTTGTTTTTTGAAGACTGGGTTTTTTTTTCTAAGCTAAGAATAGGTTACTTAACTTCGTGGAAGTTGGATCATGGACACTAAAAACACATGTGGCTCAATTTGGAAGATAAACGTTGCACTCAATCATGATGGTGCTACTTGAGGTGGAAAAGTTTTTACAAACGCAGTCTCTAATTATTTACTTAGAAATTGAATCGAGACGTTTTCAGCTTCGTCGAAAACTTCAGATTGATCGTTCCTTGTAATGCATGTAATCGTTCCTCGATGCGTGTAATAAAAGTTTTGGAATTCGTTTTTGTAGCAAAACGAAATTTACGGACAGCTGCAAGAACGTTAAATGACCCTTGTACAACCTAAATTATAAATTTATAGTTAACCATTAAGTTTACCATAAAAAGGTTTGATTTTATAGCAAGAATTTTGCAGTTGTTTTAATGGCTTCAAATGGCTTCAAAGCAACACTTGATAATTAATCTGTTTTCTAAAATATCAAAACCGTTGAAAGAACTATTCACTAACGACCCTGGTTGTCTGGTTGGTGTATCGAATAGTAAAACACCATCTGTTAGAATGCTAGCATCTCGCGTTACTGCACCGAACCTTCGGCGCAGCCTTCCGAAGTGCTTCCATCCGTTGCAACGTTTGCATCATGCACTCATTTTACACCGGCTACGGCACAAGCCCGGGATGAGTCACGGGGGAGTAGTTAACACGGGAGAAACCGAACCGGGACATTAACCTCTCGACGTCCCGACGACGAAAAGGTATCACATTTCTCGATCATATGGTGCGCGAGCACGCGGACGCACCCGCCGCTACGTGGGGTTTGGTCGGTGGCAATGGTGCGGAAATTATGTCACTTGCAATCATTTACACGCCGTTTTACATATATGTTTTGCCCACCGCACCACCACAACAACACGCCCCACACACGCCCAACGGACGGCTGACGTAATCGGTCTAATCGGACGTTCGCTAAAATACTGCCGCGTGGAGGGAGTGAGTATCGCGTGAATGAGGTTAAGAAAAAGCATATCCAAACCATCCAACGCATCTAGCTGATGCATGGTGGAAGGTGAAACAAGAGTGTGATTGTTTAAATGGGGTGCCACCCATTCCGCAGTGGTTGAGCTTGATGAATGTTTTTCTCTATCCGCAGATGGAATACGGTGTTGGATTGCTTTAAAGTTATTTTCAAGCATCATTTGTTTGCAATGTAGGCGCATTGCGGTCAAGGAAAGCGAGGAAACGCCTTTAAGATGATAAGTTTAGCATTGGTTTTTAATTAAGAAGTAAAAACTTTTATTTATAGATTGATTTTGAATTTTTCAGAAAATAAGTAAATTTTAGAAAAATTGTTATTTTTTTATCTGTTTTAAGTTACATAATTTTTCTTTAATATAAGTTGGATCCATATTTATCGGACGCGTGCAAGCTACGAATGTTTTCGATTTATTGTTTGTAATTTTTTTTTAATGTAACTTTTATCGCGGTTTCAGATAGGTTTTCCGAATCAAGAATTAAAAAAAAATCAAGAAAGCGTATGGTGATAAGTATGTTATTTCAAAGGGGATATTGTTTGTATTATTGATGTATTTGTTTAAATGCTTTGCACTGTTTTTGCAAGAAGCTATTAGACAAAAAATGTCATAAAAAATAAAAAATAAATAAATTAAGACTTTGAACAGAAGCAAACATGTTTGGAAATAAAATATTGCCAGTAAAGTTTAACTATCATCAACGCAAAATTAACGAATATTGTACCTATAATAGTTTCTATTTTTCAGTACCCAGTCAGCATCCTGAGTATTATTTATTTTCGAAAACGTTTCGAACATTCAACAACGTATTTACACCATCAGAGTGCCATTCAATTCAACGACCCTTCCGATCCAGCAATAATGGCGAAAAGAACACACAACAACATTAAACCTCTTTTGTTTTTGGCTCCTCCACCGCACGCCTTCCCGAGAAGTCCCTTCTCCAATGGGTTGTTATTTCTGCCCAATCACCTCTAAACAAAACGCACCACAAACACACTTTAAACGGAGTACAATCGAACAAGCAAAAAAACACGTTGGCCACGTTGGTCCGGTCATGCTTTCTGCTGCTAGCGCCTCCTCCCTTTTGGAAGCTGCAAATAAAATCATTATTTTCGCGCACAAAACCGGAAAAAGGGTGGCCCGGTTGGCTGCAATCGGTAAAGTATTAAGGTGGCACTTATTCGCACTTTAAGTTGTTTTTGTTTCGGATGATGGGAATGTCAGGGGGTGTGTGTGGTAGAAGCGTTGTTCGTGATAACACGCACACGGTTCATTGGACGTTTCTTTTTTTGTTGTTGTTTGGATGGGTATCTTACCTGCCAGTCAGAAGCTTCCTTCCTCGTCCGCGCTGGAAGCATTTTCGCATCGATAAACGGCCCCGTTCCGGGTGCAGGTAAATGGCGAATTTTGCTAACGAAATAAGAAAACAGCGCAAAGTTTCGCGGGGAAAGTTGTCCCAGCGCCGGTACCGGTTTGTTTTCGCTGCCGGGTGGATGTAATCTGTAAGAAAAACAGGCCCAACATTGTTTGGTGTTGGTGGCACGAAATGGAAGTTAAAAATTCGCTTCACTGGAAAGCACGAGCAAAGAGTTGGAAAACAAACGAAAGAGAACGAAAGCAAGACCGAAAAGGTTTCTTCGTTCAGCTTTTTTTGTTCTTGATAAATGTTAACCAACGTTTCGGTTGTGTTTAAAAAATCCCTTTTTCTTATTCTGACACGTTGTTTTCATCCGGTAATGTTGGTATTAAGGCACATGAAGCTGGCCCTGGTATTGATTCATCCCGGGACCCCGGGATTGACAAGTCGACCAAGCGAACCGGAAATAAAGCGAGCTCGTAAAAAAATTGCCCTCAAAAAAAGGAAAAACTTGCGGCGAAACAACTAGAGCGCGGTAATGACGTTGTTTATGGCGCTGACGCGTACGCCAATGGGGGAAGTTTTGGCGCATTTTACGATCGGTTTCAATGGTTTCATTTAGGTTCTCTCCAGGACAGAGTCCTTTGCGGGGGGCGCACGGTTATGGTTTGTGTCATTAGTGAATGCTGCTCATTTCCTCGACACGGCCGTTCCTGGTATCGGCGGTTGTGTTAATCTGGAGTGGTAGGTGCGTTAATTGATTAGAATTAAACCTTTATGGTTGCTCTAGTGTAATTACACCCCAACTTAGATGGCGTTACCTTCTCGTTGCTGTCCTGTTGAAGAAGTGGTGTAATTTAATTACTTCGGTTGTAGCTCTGGTTTGTCTTGAATGATAACAGTGATCCAGCGTTCCTGGTGTATCCTGATTTGCCGGTTGGAACGTTGCACATAAAAATATTAATTACAGGAATTGTTTCACTTGCTGAGGCTCGTCTCGTTCGTTCAACAATGTTGTTGGTGTTTTTTTTTGTCGGTACGATGATGATAACCATAGATGAAATTCGCATCATCATTGAGTAATTTACCATCCCAAAACTTTTTCAGCGAGACACATACTATAAAATGTTGGTTTCTTTGGGCTTGAAATGATTGTGAAAAACTTACATCAGAAGAAGCAAATATTTAAGAAATATAATTAAAGATTATGGTAAACATTTCTTTTACACATGTTTACGATTTTTTTGTCTTTTTTTTGTTAGAAATAAGTGTAAATCGCATAGTTTTCCTAAAAGTATGCAATCTGTTTATTGTTTCGATTTTGTACGGACAATTTTTTGTTGTAAAATGCGATGTTTTTTTTCTTATATCTACACTTTAAAAATATCCTTTATTGCTTTAACATGTATAAAACACAATTTCGAACTAGTTAACCCGTATAGGACAAGAATTCTTTTCCAGCTCGCTCAGCATGTGTTTCGAATCTTTTCTTGCCCAAATAGCAATATTGCTTTTTCATGTCTCGCTTCACACTTGGTGCTGTGCGCCACTTGAAACAGACGGTGATGCCGCTGTCACTCATTAGAACGCATTTAAAATGGAAAAGGGAAGGAGAGGGGAGAAAAACTAACTCATCTTTAAAAACTTGATTATTCATTAGCGGCCTAAAATTCTGTCGCCCGTCTTGCGACGGAACGCAGCGCAGTAGTCGGGCCAATTCGCTCGGAAGTTAACAAAGTTAATGAAGGCAACATTTAAAGCTGGCTGCGTTGGTTGACGTGGTTTTATTGTTCCCATCACAACAGCCTTCAGCGCCTTGCTGCAGACACTGAGCCGTGCCGTCTTTCAGTTCGTTGTTCTAGCGTTTTGGCGTTCATTAGTCGCGGTCGGCCAGTAAAAGAACGAGGGCGCGCATTTTTTCCGGGAAATTTTCGCACGACGGCGGCAACCGATTGTGCTTCGTTTGGTTGCCTGAAACCGGAAAAGGCATCAAAAAGATCAAATAAGAAAAAAGTCGGCCCCAAAATCGACACTTTACACGACACACCAGCGCGTTGCGGGTTCGGTTGTCGATGCGGTTTTCCAGTCGATTTAACACTTGTAGTTGAGATTCGATGCGGGGTAGTTTTTCACCGCCCGGGCAGAGTTCTTCCCTACGACGCGACGCTAGTCGGTAAGAGGTTCCGCTTGTTTTTCCCACGCCCGATTTAGTTTCGAACGTCGATGGGATTTTTGATGGGGTAATTATTTGCTCGAAGCAAGTGCTCAGTGGCTTTGCTAGGGATGGTTCTGAAGTTTGAGTGCCTTAACAAGCTGTTTCTCTCCAGTTTTAGGCCATAAATGTGCCAGTTATAGAATAGCGGTCGCAGTTATGGATTGATGTGAAGGGGGAAATTGGATAGAAATTTAATCGCTCACAATAAAGGCAGAGATTTTAATCGTTTTTCTGGGGCGAAAATACGGCTAGAAAAATATGTTCCAAGCCGATTTGACGTTATTGATTGGTTCCTTAAAAAAACCGCTCAAATTCGTTCAACCAGTTATTTATAGGTTGCTCATATAAGCGACGCTACAAGTGATGCTATTCTTGCAACATACACTTGAGATCTCTGCCATTGAAAAACACGCAAGAGGAAGCGCTTAGCGCTAAGTCGCTGTGGCTGCAAGCACTTTAGACTCTAAGCTCTCTCGCCTGCTGCACTGGTATGGTGTGGTAAAATTGCTTCATCCAGCTTTGATCTCCCGAGCGAGTGGAGCGGCAGTGGCTTCCACCGCACTACGTGATAAGACCGCGTGCTGCGTGCGTGCGTGAGAATTTTCAATTAATTAACATTTCTCCCCGCAACATTTCTTAAACCAGGCGACGAAATAGGCAAACTTCAAACTCAAAAAAAAAAACAACCAAACACGAGTTTCTCCGAGCCGAAAAACACCACATGGCTCCACTGGATTGCTTCTACGTTTCCGCTTCTTTGTCTCGAGTGCGGTACTTCCGCTGTTTACGGGAAGCGGCTCGAAAATCCGTGCATTTCAGCACGCGGCATCACGCACGGGTTAATCCCCGGGTTTCCATGATAGCCGTCGTGCTTGAACGGTTCCGGATGTAACCGGGTAACCTCAAGGAAGCTGCGAGCGTAATGTCCCTCTGGATTTTCTTTACCCCTCCATCCGGTTGCTGTGGTTTTCCCGGAGTTTTCCCGGAAAGCTGAAATTGATTCACCGAGCGCACGGGTAAGACATCCTCGGGAGATTTTTTGGAGAGGAACTAAGATGGGAGGAGAGGTTCCGGAAGAACCATTGATGTTGCTACCGCACTGGCTCTGGGCTAAAGATATTAGCTCCTCCTCCCTCTCAAGTCTGCCTAGTTTGTTGTGTGTGTGTGGCAGCGATGCGCACGTACGTGTAAGCATCTGCAAGGAATTAATCGAGCATTAGATACATTTGCCACCGAGAACTTCCAGGCACAGGCGAAGCGGGCAGATCGGTGGGGAAGCTGTGTGTTATGAATATCTGTTGAATGGGATAAAATTAGCTATGATGAACGCGCCCGTCCGTGTGGGGATTTATGAGCAGCCAGCCATCCAGCCAGCGTGCTGGATCTGTTTTCTTTCCAAATTTTGGAATCTTTGCTCACGGTCTTGCGGTCTCGCTGTGGGAACGCTGGTGGGGCAGGGAAAACGGAACCCAGTAATTAGTAACAGATTCCAAGCCGTACTTCGGAGCTTTCTGCCAACGATTGTTAATTACAGCAACAATTACCGGCGATATGTTTCGATTAGGTGCGTAGGACGTTCACATATTTACACTGCACGTGAAAGTAATTGAAAAGCGATGAGCACCGAAGAGGCGGAATAAAGGGAAGACACCCTCAGGAAATTCAGTTCATCTTGCTCCGTTCGAGAATGTACCTAACCGCCGCTCCTACTTGTGATTCTATGATCCAGGCTTAGTTTTGCAAGTAAATTTCTTACCACAACACTCGAAATGAAACACAAGCATTATTCGTTGGGCTGTTTCTGTTGCATCTGCACCTTCGTCAGGCCATATTGGATGCCTTCGCACTGACGGGTGAGAATTGGTTTCCAGAGTCTAGTTAAAGTTTGTGTTGAAAATTGACGAGGTGTCGAGAATTCGTGCCAATCAGGCGTTGCCGTTGTTGCACGCTATGCTTGTCCAGTCAGAGATCTAACTGATGCATTAAGAGAATGTTGTCTGTTTTTTATATTTTTTATAACAATAATGATTTATTTCTAGGAAGGTTATTATGCTTAAACTAAGTTAGAAAGTACTTATTTGCTAGATTTCCAACTCCGTGGAGAGTTTAAACTAGGTGTTGGCAGGAGCCTGTTAGACAAATTAAGATGCTAATAAGTTAGGTCTAGATCCTATTGATAAGATACAAGATGGAAGGTTTAAGCTAATGATTAAACCTACTAACCGAGGGAAGTTTGCCTATACTTAATATCTTACAGGGTTTTCGACGATATAATTGATACGTTCAGCAGCGCTATTGAATCGTTCGAGCATACAATTGACATATTCAGTGCGCTATTGATGTGTTCGGATGATTGTGTTGAATCGTTCAGCAG
>KI915057.1:255343-469665 GCA_000473445.2 Anopheles farauti | reverse complement strand
ACTGCTGAACGATTCAACACAATCATCCGAACACATCAATAGCGCACTGAATATGTCAATTGTATGCTCGAACGATTCAATAGCGCTGCTGAACGTGTCAATTATATCGTCGAAAACCCTGTATTATCTAATGGCTTATAGACTAGCTAACAACTTAACACTACTAACTCTTAATACTCTTAATGCTAACTTAGCAATAAAGCTGAAAATAAAAAAAAACTGGAAAAGAGAAAAAGAACCAAGTAGGGATTTAGTTTTATGTTAGTTGATTGCTTTGGCTGAACAATTCTCTTATCATGAGGGGGGAGGCGTTTTGGGTTGAGTTGCAGAGCTTGACTAGATCGAGGTCAATTCGGAATGTTGTCTGAATGTTTGTTCATATTTAAATTATTAACATTTTACCACAGTTGATCAAGTACAGTTGATCAAGTTTGACTTTTAGTTTTTTCATCAAACAACACAGTTTAATTCAATACTTCCTGTTTGTCCTAGCTTGATACTGAAACGATTCGTTCTATTTTGCTGTGTTTCTGTACTAAAAGTAGAGCAGATATTTAAATTGCTCCCATAAGTCTCTTTTTAATTGTATCGGATTTTTTCGCTCTGTCCCATTGAACTCCATTCATTGTGACAGCTGAACACCTGCCAGATCTCGTCCGAACGAACGCCCGTTAAAAATCTCTCGGGAGCCATCTCCACCGATGTCCGCTACCACTCGAAGGGTAATTTCCCCACTTCGCTCAAATTAGTCGCAATCGGTCCGATACCGATCGATTTTGGTGCCGATCCGGTTAGCATTTGTGTGTCGTGCCAATTACGCAACGAAGTTCACGTGTTTGTGTGCCTGTGTACACGAACCACGAACCGCTCGTTCCACCTCACCCGGTTATGTTTGGTATGTCTTGGTGCAGGCCCGGGAGCACCGCTGCGGTCAAGATGAAAGACACCGTGTGTTCCGAAATCCGCCGAAAGATTGGATTATCTCACTCTCGCCTCTCGGATATTAAATTAACCTTCACCGACCGACCGACCGACCCAGTGCCGTGCCGTGATGAATGTTTGAAGAGATTCGGTGCAGTCGGTAATCAATCATCGGGCGGTTTTTATCTGGCGGTCGGTGCGTCTGCTCGTGCTACTGTGTCGAATGTCTGTCCGGATGGAGCATCCGCAGCGGCTGGAGAGGGACGGGTGGGGACGTGAAAGTGAGGGAAAGTTTGTCTGTTTGCCTATGCTGTACGCCGAGCGGTGGAAGGTAGCACATAATCAGGGCGAACGAAATTTCAACCAGCAGCAAAGTAGAGCGTAGTATAAACACCGAACATCCGTCGAGAAATCTTCGACCGCGCTCGTCGGTGGGCAAGGAGATTGATTGAATCAAAAGCATTCACCGAGCCGGGGTTGGAGGTTGGAAATTTCCTTCGACTAACCCCAAAACAACAAACACCACCACCGTACGGTTCGGCGCGTGTTCCACTGTGGCTTTTTACTCGGTGGCCTTGGGCGCGGGCTCGCACACGGCAAAACTTCGGCTGGGGCTGGCTGGGTGGGTGGGCTTGTGTATGGCTTTAATTTAAGCCCGCGGTTGAAAAGTTGAACATGATGTTGGTTGCATTCGTACGTAACACGCCGCTAACGAACTACGGGCAAACGCATACGCTGCGCGTCTAATGTTTCCGTCGTGCAGGTTTAGGAGCGCTATTTTTTACCAACCGAGCGTCGGTACGGCATTTGGTAGCATGCTGGGGCAAGACAAACTTACGGCAAACTTCGTCCGTCGGACCTGAGACGCTCATACGAGTTGGGCAGAAACGATCCCAGTGAAGTTTGCCGGAATGGTTCATAGCGGGGAGATAATCCGTCGCCGTCGAAGATGTCTCCGGTATGAAAGATCCAGCACGGAGTCAGTCCGGAGTGAAGCAAGTTGTTACTGCAGATCCTCGCAATGGATGCTGTGGGTTAACTTCTGGTAAGGTTTCAAACTATCGTTTGAAGTCTGTAATACTTTGGTGACTACGAACTGCGAAGGCGGGATGATATGGTGAACCAGACAAGTGGATCAGACATATCGGATCAAAACGCTAAAAATGGATGCATGATATGAACAAGCCAGAAGATTTAAGCATATTTATCCTCCAAGCATAAACATCCATCACGATCCTCACGAAAAAGAGCTGTTATGCAAAGTAGTCGAGCATGTTGTGGGAAGGTTTTTCTTTTCCATACCTTCGATATCAGTATCTAGTTGTTTGGAAAAGATGTAAAATGAAATATAAACACACTCAGGCGAAGGTACGTCTTTCTTTTACAATACGATCGGTGTAACGCATATTCCTACACCTGAAGCTCAAGACGGCGTAACAGAGTACAATACCCCAAAAAGGATGGGATACCTCGCTTTTGCTGGTGCCTATCGGTTGGGGTCGAACGTTGTAAAAAATCCTTTCTATGCGATGATTTTGAATAATGCATTGATTTATTTCGTATGAAATGGAGCTAAGAATAGCGATCGGATTCAAACCGTGAAGGAAGAGGGTTCTGTTGGCACACAAAAAAAAGCACGCAAAAATCAAATCGAACGAGATATCGTCGTACGACGATATTCTTTTCTGCTTTCCACCACTCTGCCATTTGATCAACTGTGGTAATCTCCCTCCGGTGGCTGTTCTTTACGGCGCTCCGGACCAACTATGAATACGGTCGTCGTGCCACAATGGCAACGCGGAAAGACTTGGCAACCTAGGGTGGTCGACCATTATTACCGCCCAGGAAATTATGCTTCCCACGACCGGCAACAGGAAATATTACCGACGACGGTGGCGGCGGCTAGATACCGAACGTACCGAAAAAGCGTCGCAAGAACTTGAAAACTTTTGCCCTTGCACCCGATGCCAACTCCACCGTACCGCACGGCAGATCGTTTAGGGCTTTTGTAAAGTTACGCGCAGACAATCGACCCGTTCGCAAAACCCCTCCTCGCAGGTCTGAGCAGGCAAGGATGGAGGGGGGGGGGGAGAAGTTAGCAGTATCTGGCAGTGCGCCCAAATATCGGCTATCCACCCGGAAGGCAAGATGCTGGCAAGCGCACCGCAGCAGCACCAGCAGCAAGTAAATGCCATTTACAATCAGGTGTCACAATCGCGCACGAGCTACGGATCGATAGTCGCCCGAAGTTGAGCGGGTGTTGAAAAGGAACGATAACACACACACACACACTCACACATGTTGGAGGGCCTTTAGGGTATCCGAAATCAATTTTGTAAACATGTCAAACTGTACCGCACTCCGCCGCACTCCTCCACTGGAGATATGTGCTCCAGAAGTAAGTGTCAACCGGCGTGAAGATGCTCTTCGTGCGCAGAGGAGTTTGCTCCAGCTGGGTGCTCTCGTACTTACGGGAGTGAAGCTCAACATCATCCCGGCACCCAACACCCACCAGCACCGTTGCAGCGTGGAGGGGTAATAGAAATTAATGTCAGAATTTGATGTCATGCACACCCGGCGCACGTTGTGGCGTTTGGTGCCGCAGGACGACAACGACGCTGCTGTGGCTTTTGCGAGTGGTCCCGGTTTTGCGGACGTGTTTTATGTACACGTTCGTCTCCGCTTCGCCCACCGCTTGGACGCTTCCGGCGCGTGGGTTTCCTGCCGGACCCTGGACACGCCACTGTGTCATCATAATTGTATAAACAGTGATGCATAATGCACGCGATGCACACCCTTATAAACTCGTTCTTTGGAGCCTTACCGTAGCGGTCCGGGAAGTCAGTACTTCAGGGCGTGCTGTTCTCTTGACTTGTGCACAAACCAACACAGCGCCATCTGGCGACCGGTACGGAAGATGAGGAGCAGGGTTTGCCATTTGCTGTCGGGAAACGCACACCGAGGGGTGATGCAATTTCGAGTTTTGTTTATCATTATTGTTATTATCACTGTTATTATTACGTAAGTGGTTCGTATCCATAATTGAGCGGGAATTTGTCGTCTTCGTCCTCGTGACCTTCCTTCGGTGCGGGGCGGTTTTCCGGTCCAGTTAATCCAGCTCTCCTCACTCACTCAAGCTCAATGTTTTTCGGTCGAGTTTGGATCGTCCGCGGATCAGCTGGTCCGGCATAATGGCGCACAGCTATCTGCATCCCTCGCAGGTGATGCAACGTCCATGACAAAGTTTGCCTGGTTTGGTGCAAGGTAGCTCCAGGATGGAGCCGCAAATGGCGAGCGTGAAATTGTTTTTACAACAGCCGGAACATGGGACACTGTAAAATGAGACTCGCTCGCTAACGGACTGCTAATGAGTTGGTTCCGTCTAGGTGTAAGTTTCAATACGAGAACGTCCGCGATCGCCATTACCAGCGGATGCTGGGTTAGCGTGGGTCGCCTGCATGTGAGTGTTTGTGTGGATGTGGGACATAATTAATGTTGGAATTCAAAGCCCACGTCTGATGCGTATCAAGTGCTCAGTGAGAGTTAGTTTTAATTTATTGGAATGATGCATTTAACTGAATCACAAATTGGCATAGTGGGATCAATTTGCAATCGACCTTTGGTGATGTTTGAAAATGTTTGTGTTTATTTATAATCAACTCAACGCTGCTTTGCGAACAATGTTTCTCGGGAAAGCGTTTTTCAGGTCGCGGTCGAAAATCCGCAAATGTACAGTCCGGATTGACCATAATTTTTAAGCCTTATTTTTTATTTTATAGCATTTCTTGCACTACCATAAACCGCTCGGTACCATAAAACTTTCTTGGTGTTAATTTCACAGGCTTAACCAACGAAACCGTCTTCTCTCACCCCAAAACTGACCTTAAAGTGCTCATTAAGCCGTGGGCCTTGATCCTGGTGTAACTGTACAAAAGTGCTTTCCCAAGCGCTCCTTCACTACATATTGGCAAACCGCCAAATCCAACCTCTCCCACAGCACGAAACCACCTTAACGAAACGAGAATTGCAACGTTAAATCACTACAATTTCCGCCCCACATTTGCAACATTTTGCGCGAAAGCTTGAACCCAGGCACTGAGCGGAAGGCCTGCTGGTTGGCCGCCCGTTCCACGTGCACCTGTCCGTAACCTTCGGTTACAGGTTAACTTTTTTCGATTGCCTCCTCCCCTCGGTCGGGTTCACACCCCAACGACCGAAAATCCTCCCGCCAAAGGCAAATCTGCCATCCCGCAAGAAACTGCCACGACAAAGTGCAAACAAATGGCAAAAAAAAAACTTTCCTTCGCAAAACAGTCGGGTGAGAAGCCGAGTCGAGCCGCAGAGGTGGAAATGGATATTTGGAGGCTCAGTTTTTTTTTTTTTTTTTTTGGTACCGAGCGTTCTACTCCCAGGGAGTTGAAGGCGAAACAAAAGTAGCTTTCATTCCCCCGGTGCTCCCCGCGTGAGCACTAAAGTTTGTTTTTCGTTTAGCGAAATCATACTCGAACGCAGAAGGTCCTGGGTGCTGTAGTGCTGTGGTAGCGAATCTGGAATTCATTGTACAAAGCAGAGACGAGAGACCAATATTTGCTAGGGGAGACAGCAAACAAAAAAAAAAACACACACAGAAGGCCCCTTCAACGAGAGCTAACGATTAACAAATTATGCATAACCGCCGACCATTGCCGCCATATGACGACCCGGCCCCGGATGTCTCGGCCTCGGATTTCGTTTTCGGTTTGGCCGTACCGAATAGCCGGTTTTTCCTCGGCTATGGCAGTGGTTTATGAAATTCGGAAATTCTCCACTGACCGTGGTCGCAGCGTTTTGGCCCCCGAGAGTCGTTCCGTGCAGTTGTCACCGAGTTGGTCCGGTCCTATATTGCTACAAGTTGACATTACCACCACCTGAATACCTGGGGTGATGGGCTGGCTCCTGATTGGAGGAGGTTGGAGTTTGAAAGTGGATGTTTTGTACATGTTCGCCGAATCACACACTCTCGCTCCGGGTCGGCACGGGAACCGCCCCAATGCTGCGGACACGCTGCACCAGTGGCGTCTCCCCTCCGATGGGACTTAATTTACAAAGTTTCATAAATATTGTTAAAAGTTTATGATGTTTGCAAAACGAAAATAAAAACCACCGCACCGGGAGCGGCACCAGGCGAGCGCGAAACTTTATCATTGACGTTTCGAGGAGTTGCCCCCGGCCGGGCGAGAAAAGCCCGCAGCCGCCGGTGTTGGAAAACGAAACGTAACGTTCGTTGTAGAAGGGCTAAGCCCGGCGGCATGGCTGTACCAGATCTTCCAATCGTTCATCGGAACCAAGTACCACAAGAGGAGAGAGAGAGAGAGAGAGAACTGCCGGTCGTTACGGCTGTCAGCGCAAAAGCTATCATTTGTGTGTTTCTGGAAGTAAAAATTGGTTTCGGAAACTTGCGAATGAAAACTTTCCTCGAGCGAAAGGCGTTCAGAAGAAGCCTATTTAGACTACGTTTGTTCTATAATTGGTTTCGGGAAGGCTTCTGTGGATGCTTAATTTAGCGTTTGCGTTTATGGAAGTGAAAATCTACGATTAAAGTGTATTTCTAAATTTTAGAATTTGTTGAAATATCTCTGTAGAAGCTTATCTGAAAGTAGCTTTAAATGTGTTCTTTTTAAATTTTAATATGTTAGAACATCAGATAGGACAGCGTTTATTGCAACCATGGCAACCTGCGTTTGGGACTCTAATTGGCAAATTTTGAAATATTTCAAGTCAGACACTGGAATTGAAATTATTTATCTCACTCAACAAATTTTGCTGGCTTAGAATAAGCTTGGAATTCAAAGATCCTTCCACGATCGTTGCTAGACAACTGTTTTCAAACATAACCTTAAATACCTTCATATAAGAACACTCCAACAGTACCCTTTTTGGGATATCATGAGAGTGGTTGTTCAAAAATGTACGTCCTCTGCTAAGAGAGTCTTCCGGTTCGATTAAATTTGTGTGACACCGGATACTTCGAGCTTACCGGCTTACCGGCTACTCCGGGAGACAAAAGGCTAGTAGAGTCTAGTTTGGAAATCGTTAGGTCTTTTGTTTACCCGTTGGATGATGAGACTCTCGAAACTAATAACGCCGACCGAGCGGGTTTCAGCCCACACCCACAACGCACGCTTTCTTTTCCACGATCGATAATCGGCTTTACCCGGGCGTTCCTATTTGCTTCGGTTGTTTTGCTGCGCTGCCTTGACCCACGGGAGCAGACGGGCGTGCACGTGCCACCAGGACGGGTGTAATAGGATTACGAGCCCTCCACATACGGAAGCTGCCGGTGGAGGTGGATCGCGACGTGGGTGGTACGCCCGATGGCCCATTGGCGCACGAATCACGGCGATTTTGATTTATGCTGTGCGACGGCCGTATCGAACACGCGGGGCGATTGAGATATTAGTGCGGGGCGAGAAGTGTTTTATTAAGTGTCCTAAGCTCAGATCATGGGTGTCGGCGGCGTTCTCGCCGTTCATCTAAATCCCGAGTGCCGCCGCCGCTTGCGAGAGAGGCTGCGTGGGGTCGTCGAAACCTCTCGGATGAAGACATGCCGGTCCGGTGCTCGTAGCCGGGCTTGGGGATTGGGTTTCCTGGAAGGGCGCTTTTTGAGTGTCTTTATTTTAAGCCCCAACGGCAGTCTCGCTTGCTCCATGGGCATCATGGGCACTTACTGAGGCGGTTGCCGATTAGCACCAAATTTTCGCTGACATTTGCTAAACCCAAGACGACTTTTTCGGGTGTATCATGTTTCTCCATTGTGTGTTTTTTTTTCTCTATCTTTCCATTGCAGGTAAGGAGGCACCAACATCACCGTCAAGAGCGAAGGGTCGGAGCGGCACTCAAATTTTCGGTGACACCAGTGCGGTAAAGGTTAAGCAGCTTTGGCAACTCTATCCCGAGCGCTCCGGTGAAGGTCATTAGTCAGCGTTACCCCGTCACAGCCAATTAGATCGTGTATCAAGCGGGAGATGATGTGTCCACACCGAATGACTTCCTCGACGGGACCATGCCTGTCCCAAAAGGCATTCCAAACTTTCCCACACACTTCGGGCTTCGGGTTGTATGTGTTTGCCGGTGCGTTCACGAACTTTCGTTCGTGTAATTAAACTTCATTATTTATTTGTCCAACGAAACTCGAGACGCCGGGTCCCGGGTGTAGCCTCGGCCAAGACTTCAATCTTGTTGTGCGTGGCCGTGGGAGGTTAGGAGGAGGTATTGTGCGGTTTTAAAGAGATTGGAGATTGCTTTTCGAAAAGTAATCTCTCTGTGCTGTGGAAGAGTGCTAGGGAAGAGTACTCGCTGGGGGTGGATTAGGTGTTGGAGCACGCGCGGTGGATCACCAACACCTAGATGCACCCCGGAAACGGAGGTGAAGAGCGAATGATCTAGAGATGCTGGCTCCCGTTGGGGCGCTTTGCGTTTGCGACGGGCGTTTCCGAAACACATTGTTTCGGGAAGTTTGGAGAATCACCCGAAACTTTCGACGCAAGTAATCGAGCAAAACATGGAGTTCGGTGGACGGAGGCGGGAAGTCCGTCCGTACGTGTGAACTTACACGTTCGTTCGGGATCATTAAAAGTCCCACCGGAGTTGGGATGTGGGTTTTGGCGAGGTGAAGTTGGAGCCGAGAACCTTTCCCGGAATGGTAGTTTACAATGCTCGTTAGTTATACGTACCGAGATCGTCGTGTCCTCCCTATGGGAAGCTCCCCGTACTGGAGCATCCCCAAAAGACAGGCACAAACGGAGACTAAAAAAAAAACAGACTCTCGGCCTGCTCATTTGCAAGTGCTGATGTTGGAAGTTTGCTCGGAACAATTTATTTACTCTCACCCACTGTTGGTCCTGGCGGTGGGTTTCCCGGGAGTGGGCCGGACAACCACAATCAACTACTTCTTCAGCTACTAGCACACCCGTGGGCTTGTTTTCCTCCGTGCGGGAACGTCCTATCGTCGTTTTCAGAAGCTGGATGATGCGTCCAGCTTGGCTGCTGGAAGCGATGGTCAAAAAGAAGGACCGAGTGTGTATATATCTCATCGTTTTGCCATTGCTCCCAAACCGGCCTCCCAAACTCTAAAGGCTCCAATCGTGTGTGTGTGTGTGTGCCCACTAGTGCGCCTTTTCTGCAAAAAGCCACAAATTATGTTAACTAACAATGTTCTTCCATTACCATAAATTGTTTCCCCGGCGCTACTACCGAGGGCTTCTTGCGGTAAAAATGGACCCTCTCCCCGGTTTCGCCCCTTTCCTCGGCCGACTTCCATTAAGCCCAGGTACTGGCGATTGTTCTCCGCTCTCGGCCGATCTGCACTGGGTGTGGCCCGAGTTGCGAAAACTCGTTCCGGAACCACGTAGAATTATTGTAGAACAATTGGTTCCGCCACCTTCGCCACTCCTCTCGGAGAGCAGAAGAAAGTGCTCTTCTCTTTAAAAAAAAATAAAGTAAAATAAAATCCGTGCATCCAACGCTTCCAAACACAAGTCAGTTGGTAGGAGACTAGGGTTTTGTGGAAAATTTATAACTTACAGCTCACCAGCTGCACGGTACACGGACAGGATGGGCAAATTGTCAAGTAGAGCTTTCAGTCCGTCCCCGGGCAACACCCACCACGCGTTGTTTTGCTATCATTATTTACTGTTTTATGTAATCTCTCATCGCTTCGGGATCCGGCTCCCGGTGATGGAGGCATCGTGGTGCAAAATATACAGCAAAAATAAAGCACAAAAAAAAACGAACCCAAAATCCCTCCGGGTTGTTTCCGGCTTGTTGCGCTGTCAGCGATCAATATCGTAAATTAAAGCTGATTGTTTTTGCGTTGTCACCGATTACAGGCGGTGGTGCGTGGGGCCGAGGGACGAGCCTAGCAGGGATTTGAATATGAAGTTTTATGGTACGATGTGCGGGATTTGGCCTGTTGTTGTTTCCGCTCTTCCTTCGGGCCGCACAGGGAAATGATGTTTATGTGTGCAATTATTGGGTACTTCGGGTAACGCGCAGATTATCGTTGGTGTTTGGTGGCAATTCGAGCAAAACAAGTGGATTCTATTCTCTTAGTACGTATGGTTTCGGGAGGTGATACTGGAAGAGATCATCAGCTAATGGTTTTTGAAATTATTGTTTAGTAATTTATGGCATCCTTTGAAGAATGCATACATGATTTTTGATTTTATATGCGGCTTTACTGTATCTTATTTTAATATATAAAAAAATACTTCAGGGTGTTACGATGAAACTTAATGTTTTTATCATTGTTTGATAGTAATGGTAAAAAGTTTAATAAAATAAATAGGAAAAAAATATAACGAAGAAGACTTTTCTGTCTCATTTTTTCGGAGATATTAAGAACCTGTAGAAAAAAGAGAGTTGTGTGCTTTGTGGCAAGGTTGCTTTTCGAGTTATGCTTTATGATAAAATTGATTACTTAGAAGTTTAAAGATAAATAATTTTTGAGCCATGAATTATTATATAATTGTGTCATATTATATTGTTTATTAGCCACCATGCATAACACTCTGGAGAATTTAGATCCGGGAAGTTAGAATGCCAGAAAGTGTTATGGAGAAATCGGTCGATTTCTCTCGACACGCCGCTGGAGCGGCGTCCTATTGAAAGAATTATTGACCCTTCTCATTAACGTCCTGAAGCAACAGAGATCTATCATATTCTCCTCGGTCTGTACGCTGAATTCTCTATCAGTCCTAGTAGGCATTATTACCGTGAGCGTAATTCCGATTGACACATCCAAAATAGAGCTTTTCTTTTTTCGAAGAACTCGTTCCCTCACCTTCATATTCGACTGCTGACGTCCTCGCCGAACATGGCCTAGATTGTGAATCTCGTACTCTCATTGACCAAACCCATCTCCTTATACAGACGGATAGTGGTATAGATGAAATTTCGCTTCATCCTGTGGGATTTCTTCCCGCAGAATATGCGTCGAAAACATCTCTTCTACGAAGCCTCGGGGCTCTTTCATGGTGGGTAGGAAACAAACACGGACTGATAGCCAATCAACTATAGACTATAAGCTGGACTACATGCGAGCCTACACTAGCACTACTATACCAATACACAGAACGCAGTAGGTGCGTATGTACACTACGTGGAAATGTTGTATTCGAAACACTCTGAGAGTGCTTCGTACTTAAAACATACATTTTTCGTAGTAATAACAACACTAGAGAATTCTTAAAGGGGATCCTTCCTCTAGCTCTAAACTAAACCCATAAGCTCGTACCCTATGATAATTTGTATGTTAAAGTAATGGCATGCATCTTTTTTTCTTTCCTCCAAGTGGGAGAAAAACCGCAAGCAAAAAATGCTTTTAGGTCGAGGTTAGGGGCATTTAACGTCCAGTGTCTTTGCTGGGCGATACAGTGGTGGACTTGAGGATGTCGTTTTTGGTTCCTTATTGTCCAGTTAATGGCAGCTCTGGTCGTAGTCTAAAGACTGAAACCAACAGACGGCAGGGTATTGGAGCAACATTTGAAACCTTGACGCTTCACACGATACGGCATGGATCACCTGAAAAAGGAAATTTCTGTAACTACTTTTCAACCACAGCATGCCAACGCGCTGTCGCACATCATCAAAAGACCACGCGAGCCTTTTGCGTATTAATCACACACTCAAACCCGGGCTGCCGATGCCCTTTGAAACAAGTGCGCCGCAGCTGACCGCAGCTAACACGGTTTCACACTCACCGCTTTTATGTTTGCGCGATAATTTAACAGACCTTCGCGGCTACCGACACCGCCATGACTCACAACGCAAACGAAACAACTGCACGGTTGTGAAGTGAAGCGAGGGAAATGAAGCATCGCGTTGTCCTGGTGCGATGTCCCGGTGTCGTTACGCATCACACACGGAACAGTTAATAAACTGTCTCAGCCTCTGGGCCTGCTCATTTGGGTGTCGCAAACAGTGTTTTGCTCGAAAAAGAACAAAGCAGATTGATTACGAAGCCGAGTTTGTGTCGAGGCACTGTGTAGGAAAATGGTAGGCAACCCGGTGGCAACCGGTGGTGTCTTAGGTCCTAGGGGCTTAGAGGCCAAAATGGCGCGTATTTAGCATCACCTTCACCACCACCACTGATCCGAAACGTGGCACGGTTCCATTTATGGACGGTTTGGGCTTGGGTTGTTGTCTGTATCTGTTCGACAGCAAGAACCGAACCCAACCGAACGACCAGTTCCGCCGCACCGAACGAACGTGCACAAATGCGCGACCGGATCGATCTTATCGGAATGGGGTTGGGTGTTTTCGACACCAACAGCTTGCCGCAAGTTGTATCGCGAATCTCGCACCCCGATGAGATCAGCACTTTCCTTTCGGTGACGGCGAGCTGCTGCCACCGACGTCGGTCGCGCGGTTCGCGGGAGCAAAACGGGGCGAAGGCCAACGACTTGGACCACCGCCACCAAGAAGCGAAAAAACGGGGCCAAAGAGTTTTGCCATATGTCCCCACGGGTCCCCGGGATGGGAAGGAAAGCAGCCGCTTTTGGGTGAGGGTTTTGCAGTTGCAACCGGTAGAAGCTGCGGTTTGGAGTGTGAATTTGCATAGCACACTCGTGCACTCGTGGTGAAGATTTTGTTCCTGCTCCCTCTTCCGATTATCATTAAGATCCGACGTGGCAGCAGCGATCCGGTGCCCGATAATGGTGTTTGCACAATTAGCTGCCGATGTTGGTTCGACAATGGCTCCTGCTTTGCTTTGCCGGAGCACTGTCATCATTATATCGTTTGCCGGTTTTGCACGGCCGGCGCGTGATTTTGTCGGCAAACATTGCCGGCGGGCTGATAATGAAAGCAGTGCCGGTGACAGACCATCGACCAACAAGGCGTGAAGTTGGTCGTTAGCGGGCGGTTCGGTGTCTGCATCGGCGGGGAAGAAGCGGAGCCACGGTGCTTTGCAAATCAGATTATGGCGTCGAATGGGGTTACCGATGCGGATTTCTTTGGAGCGTGCTTGAGTTGGAACACACATGGGGTGTAAATATTTTCTTTGCTGTAATGAGCGGAAGATTTTGGTGGAAAATTGAAACCTTTAATACGTGCAACCGAGGTAAGCTTATGCGTTTTGGAAATGCGAAAATATGCGGTTTGATAATGCGATTAACGATATCAACGATTTTTTAAATAAAGTTTTGTAAATTCTTTAATAGCGTGTGCTATGCCAATTGCCTACATTTGGGCTGATTAACTTGTTATACGCCTAGAAGTGTGCGATCAAAATTTTTTCAAGGCACCTATTATCATTGTAATCGATTACTGAAAACGAAAACTTCATGATCCGCAAATCTTTGTTCTGTGTTGAGAAACCTGACAATTGTCCATCAACACGAGAGTAAGCAAGACGACGAGAGAGATTGTTGATGCTCATGTGTAAAACAGGAGAAATTAGTCTTTTCACGTTAGTACAAGAACAAAAAAACGAAGTTATGTTTTAATATTTAAATATATAAGAAAATTCACCTTTTCAATTTTATTAATTTGGGAGCTCTGAAAATCAAAAAACTCCTGTTTATTTAGCCAGTGGAATTAATATAGCTCACAGGGTGTTAACCGATTAGTTAATTTTCCTTGTTTAAGTTAGAGGAGTTTGAAAAGGAGTTGAAAAATAAGTTTTGTGCCATTACATAGTTAAATTACATAATTTCAGAGACCTTTTTTCCGTCATACTATCTACTATTGCTCATGACACACGTTTTGACACCGTACAATTTGTTGTTTTTCTTCACCGATTCCTATCTCCTTGACACCCTCGCGGTCTCTCAATCCCAATCCGTTAAAGTCCGCGTAGGCAAATTGGATGCACCCCGCCGTAATTACGGCTGTTTCGAAATCGTTACACCCGGGCGACCCGGGCCGGTGTAGATGGCGTAGATAAACCACCTCTACAACCAAGGGTGCACAATCATTAACACCTATTGCACAACGGACCGCACGGTGCATGCTTAACTACCGCTTCAGGCGGGGTGCGTATCTCGCGGCTGATCGCTCCAAGACACCCGCATTTCGTGGCCTGCAGCGGCGGCAGCAGCAGCAGCAGCAGCAAAACGAGCAAAACACCACCACAACCAACCGGTCACCGGGCAGTCGTTTTGTGGTGGCTCGGCAAAGAAACTGACCCACGGGGGAGCTTAATAACTACTGGTGGTTTGGGGTAGCCAAAATCAACCACGCACCGCCAGGTCAATCGGTTGTTTGGAATCGAGCGGATCCAATTAAAAGCCTACCATGAATGGCAGCACACGGATCCGCCACGGTTCGGTTCGAGCGATGGTGAAAATTATTCACACCCGGCTGACGATTTTGTTTTCGAGTGTTTTTTTTTGTTACTTCTCGAGCTCCCTTCTCTCGTTTCTTGCGTGCGGTATGTCATTTGCCATCCTAAGCCCCCGATAAAGCGTGTGAGCCTCGTCGCGGAACTAAAGAGGGGCGCGTGCTGCGGATTAGTGCTGCGGCTCGCTGGTGAAAGTGTTGCTTAATCCGCCATGTAGGGAAATTTAAGCCATCGGACGATTGTCCGATTTTGGCGACCGTGTGAAACACCGCCTGCTTGAAGGTGTTTTTATTTTTTTGGCACTTTGTTTTTTAGAAGGTAGTTAAGAGTCGATCATATATGGTGCGCTTGCTGCTGTGTTGCGGATTTGCCGGAACGAACAAAAAAAAAAAAAAACGAGCCGCTGATTTGGCGATAATGAAGCGTGACCCAAAAAAAAAAAAAATACTATCGAAATCGAATACAGTTCAAGCCGCCATACAATGTAATAAAATGTGTTTCTCTTCACCCCTTTCCCCCTCCTCCCTCTCCCTTTCATCGAAAAGGTGCTTGTTGGAGACAAAGGTTACGCCTGCATTGGACAGTGACATATGCTGTGACAAGATAATGAATCGTTGGTGTTTAATAAAGATGAATACAATATTGTAATGGCATGGGTCGGACATGGCGTTGCTTGTTTTTTTAAATCAAAAGATGATCGTAAAGATGGACAGTGCAGAAGTACATTATTGAGTAAATATAGCTTTAGAGTGATGGTGGTTCGTTTTTCGGTTTTTCGAAATCGTTTATACTCTTTTTAATTAACGATGAAATCAAATTAATGATATTATGAGGTTTTTTATAAAGTTTATTGTTGTATGTATTTCAATATTGCACAGTATTTTGAGATGTATGTTAGCCTATATTGTTATCCGTTAAAAGTAAAATTCATCTTTACCTCTCAAATGAAAAGAAATGTGTTTGTTAATTTTTTTTACAATTTTGTACCAGTGAAGCATTATGTTTATCTGACCAAAACTTCCTTTCTATGTTTTAGAATTCATAAAAAACCCTTCCCCCATTAACGTTCCCAGTACGAAAAATCCCATCACGACTTAGCCAAAAATCACATTTAATACCATTTTGTTCCGTTTGCATCCAAACACCACTGTTTGAGTGCTTCGTCCGAACAAACAAGAGAATATTTCATTAAATCCCGGCGAATTTTCTTCGCCTCCAGTGCTCGCGGTGCGATACGGAGCGAAAAGTTTGGAAAAAGGATAAAACTCCTCTCCTTTTCCGGAAAGAATAACTACAGCGATGTATGTGTATATGTATGAAAGACCGAAAGAGCGAAAGAGAGAGAAGTGTTTACTTTTGAGCGCTCTTTTTTTGCGCCGAACAAAACACACTGGCAGGACCATAAATTACATTTTTTACAAACACACACTCACCCGCACACCCATATGGGATGAAGCCGAGAAAGCGAAAAGCTTGATGCTGGCGAAAAACGTCCTGTTTCCTCTTTGGTGTGGCGGGTTGTGGGCCGATTGTGGGTGGCAGCACTTCCGGCTTTTTTCCGGCTGCTCCAGCGAGGTTTATTAATGTTTGGCTCGACGGCCGGCCGGCCGGCCAGACAGATATATTTTTGAGCGGAAGTTTTGGGCGACCTTTTCTATTGTTTTTTTTTTTATTTTGCAGAGCGTTCACTTGACTGTGTAGTGCTCTTTTTTTGGTGAGCAAACGGAAAGAAAATCTCAACATAAATAGAGAAACTTTACTAATACCGCCTGTTGACTGTTGGCACAACCGGGTTGGCTCCGTTGTTTCACTCGTCAGTCGGTGAGGGTTTGCTTATTTTTAACATGTCTCCGGTTTTGTCGGAAAGTTATGTTGCAACATGGGAACGAGGGGACGCGAGTGGGTCCTCGCCGTGTAACACTTTCTGGCAGCCGTGGGATGTATTGGAATTTGGAAAATAACAATAAAACTGTGGCATGGGCAAATGGGACTTCCTCTCCCTCTTTCCCTCAATCAATCGCTCGTGAAGCCGGCATCCGGCCGAGTAGGAGCTAAACATACATTTTCTATTTAATGTCCGACTTGGTGGCTGTTCCGTGTGTTTTCATTGTCACACGCACCGCGCGTGCATTTTATCTCGGCTTGACTCGTTTTTTTTTTCGGTCCACCCACCGCTCGTAACATCTATCACGCCCGGCCCGGAAGATAGATTTGATTCTTCATTGCAGTTTTCGGGTCTTCTTCTCGCGGTAGTTGCACGCAATCCAACCGTGACGATGACGACGAACGCACCGAACAGACCGAACGGACAGACATTTGACAGGGCGAGCCCGGCGTTGAAAAGTGGACAGGAAAAGTCAAACCAGATAGCAGCCCGAACCCGGGACACACACACGCGCAGCTCCGCAAAGATGGATGGCCAATCGTTCGTTCCGGGCGAGTCGTACTTTCTAATGGCGAAGATTCGGCCGTTCCATGTGGTTCGTTCCCCGTCCATCATCGCACGCGCGTGTAAAATACTGCATCGACGCAACGGCACGCAACGAGGCGACGATGATGACACCGCAAACATGTCCAACATAAATCTAAGCCTCTCGGTGCATCGCAACCCACTCGTGGGTGCGTATGCGTTTATGTTTGGACGTGGAAAAATAGCGTCGGTGTTCGGCCGCGAGCCGGGAAAGGAGTTCCACGAACGGGATTCCTTTTTCACTCAGTGAATGTCACCAGAGATTGAATGCGTAGTTTTTTGTTGTGTGTGTCTCGCGTGAACGATTGTATAGCTGCAGTATGGCTTCGGTCACGTCTGGACGTATTGATCCGATGTCCTTTGGCATGGCGTAAGGATGTTTTATATTTGTGTGGCTATAAATATTCTGATTCTCTATAAATATCGTTACAGATGTTCAGACAGGAACCTTAGTAGGAAAGCTGGCTCTTGTATGCCTAAAAGGTTCACAGAACCTTTCAGCGCTGTCGATCTTCAATCCTTTTAGCGATTTTATTAAATTTTTTATCCATGTTGGGCTGAAAATAGATTCATAATACAATCATTTGAAGCAAGTTTATAAGGAGCTTTTTTTTCTCCCTAAACACGTTGCTAAGTATTTTTTTAGAGATAGGAAGTTCCAAATTGATGTTTTAAAAAAAATCAAAACAACATTCTTATTATTTTTCTATTAGTTTTTATAATTTGAACAGTTGTTTTTAAATATTTATTTATTAATTTTTATATTATTCTGTATTCTTTATAAATTTATAAATTGTGTATTCTTTACCGTTTTGCGTAATGATTTCTATTAGGTGGTATTTTTCTATGAATTTAACAATTAAAAACGATTATTAATATGTATTGGTTTATTTAACGTATCTGCAGAGGTTAGGAGTTTAGGTACTAGATTATATTAAATTTTTATGACATTATTCGTTGTTTTTGTTTGACATAGAGTTGCAATGAATATTAAAAAAAAATACACACATACTATGCCAAAAAATGCTCTTGTTAATTGTTATAATTTTTTAGGTTCAGCACTGCTTGGTAAAAAAAAATAATTTAACAGTTTTTATAACAACAACACTCGGGTTTAAATTATTTTTTATGTTTAGCAAATGCTATGCTTGATATTAAGTATCCCAAATTTCTGAAAAATCGCAACTGTAAATTTGATGATTATCAATAACGCTGATTAATTTGAAAGAGAGAGAGAGAGAGAGAGAGAGAGAGAGAGAGAGAGAGAGAGAGAGAGAGAGAGAGAGAGAGAGAGAAACAAACAAAATATGAATACTAAGCGCTCGATATTCAAAAATGTTTTAGTTACAAAAAATCGTATAGGCATTATTTGTTTTAATTAAAATTGGATCGATATTAAGTTTATAACGAACAATCCACTAAAGGAAACATTTTGTTATATTTGATTAAAGCTGATTTGATGTTACCAATATAAGATTATCTGCAAAAAAAATTCCCGAAAAAAAATCAGCAAATATAGAATCATGTTTATTTAGCTGAGCCAAATTCGGAAATTAACTTTTCAGTTTGATAATTTCTGCAACAAAAACGAAGAACTTCAATCCAGTATGGTTAGGCACATATTTCCACCAATGCTGGAAACCTTTTTCGGTAGCAGAACAAACCGGAAAGCCACCAAATCTCACGGTGCACGAACTTTTCATGTACAAAGTGGTAAGCACAAAAAACTCACCCACTCAAAAACATCGCCTATTTCCACCGCCTAAACTCTCGTCCACTCCAGTCTCTAGCGTAATGGGGTTAATTTTCCACCGGGTGTGTGATATGCACACACGAGTTTTTCGGCGAAGGCGCTACTATGCCTGCTACTACTACGGTTACTATTCGATTCACCGGCACGTTATGTTTGCTAAATTTGTTAGTTATTTATGATGGCACTCGCAGCCTCCTCGCTGGCTTACTGGCTCCGTGGCACCATACTTTCACTGAGCCAACCCATTATTTCCTCGAGCGGGAGGATGAGGAAAACGAATGGGCTCCCTCGGCTCCCGGGGATTAAGCTACCGGGAACTGGTGGAGCGTTTTTCGCGGTACGTAAAACAAAACGAGATCAGCGAGAGAGAAAGAGAGAGAGAGAGGTTGTACGTTTCGAGTGCAAATGTTGTGGACCCCGGAATTTTACATTAGCTTTTCGGAAAACTTTACTTCCACGCTGCGGGCGTACGGGGTGCCGATCATTTCCACAAAACTATGTGTTTGTGTTTCCCATGCAGGCTTTGTAGGTTTTTTTTGTGCGGTGGTGCGGTTGCGACCAACTCCAACCATGGATGCATTTCGATGCAGTCGGTACAAACCTGAAGGGAAACGATACACAGACGCCCGGTGTTAGCGTGTTTGGATGTACGTTTTTGGCCCTGTTACCGGGTTTCCTTGCGGATCGAATCCAATGTAAAGCTAGCGGGTACGAAAACGGCCACATTGCCGGAAAAAGAATAACTTTTTCATTTATCTTCATTGAATTTACTTCACGCTGCCGAAACGCACGTGCATGGACAACATCCTGGGAGGGAGAGGTGGGTCGCAAAAAGTTAGCCTTCGCTGTTGTCGCTTTAAAAACGGTTCACCAGACGGCTTACCATACCCCACATCTCCCTCCGCCTTTTTAGGAAGGAAATTGGACCGTCCGATTGAGGCGCTCGACCAGCCTTTTCTGGCAGGTTCCGGGGCCGAACCTGTTGGCCGAAGCCACTGACAGGCATTGGTTGAAAATTGTATTTAATAGCCAACTTCCTGCCCACCAGTTTTCCACCGGAGGCAATAGCGTGAAGGATTACGGGTAGCAGCCGTCGGTCGGAAAGGTCGCAGGGAAAATTAGCCAACGCTCTGATTCAACCGCCGGGGAAGCTAAGTAGCTCAAATTAGAATGAATTTCAGCGGTGGTGTTTTCATCGCTCCGTAATGGGCGGGAGTTTTCCACGCAGCTCGAGAAAAGTTTGCATCGTTTGTTTCGATTTTGATTTGTGTGTAAGTAACGTTATCAACAGCTTTAGACTAGAGAGTTTTCAGTGTTCCTGCACGCCTGGTTGTAGGCAACCAGGAAAGGGATTAAAAATATTTAATAAACCCTTTAAAATTTACAAAAGTGTTGTCGGAGATGGCTGGATTAATTGATTTGGATTTATGTGCGAAAATACGGTGCAAGCAGCGTAACCCACAGCTTTGAGTGCTTCTGGCCGTAACGCCTGAGTTGCGGCAGCCAGGGGAAAAGATTAAAAATGTTCCGTAAATCTGTAAATCTAAAATCTTCGGCAAGTCTCAAAGTAGTAAACAACATTTATTGCTTCGATATTGTTTTGTGTACGGAAATATTACGTAAGCGGTTTGGCAGTTGTTGGAAAGCTTGAATGTAGGTTGAATCAGGTTGTAAATTTTAAATTATTTCGAAAATCTTGTAATATAAGTAGTCGGAGCTTCTCAAACTAGAAAGGGACATTTTTTTAAATCAACATTTGGTCCTTCGAACCGGATTTCGTAACGCAAGTGCAGAATTTTAAGCATATCGTGTATAATTTTTATTTTAGAATTATTATGATTTTGTTTATAGAAACGGTTTGGTTTTTTCAATCTTTCATCGAACCTTGCCAATTTTAACGAACCCTGTCTGGTTTAACGATTGGCACGACTTGTGCTCGTCGAGCGTGAAATAGAAACATCGTCCCGTGTGTTAATTTGCTGCCGACAGGAGACCGTTCGGCGGGCCCCATCGCATGGATGATGCAGATCCGCTCATAAATAAGATTGAAATGCTGTGCCGGTCGTCTTGCAGGCCGTCGGGCGTACGGGGATTTCGGCGTTACGATTTATGAACTCTTCATCCATTTCACGCAAACTTTACTCCGTCCCGGTCCCTGGACGCCCGGAACCCCCTCCCGCCGAAATAGGGCGGGTAATCGAACTTTCTTACCGGATTACGATAGCGCGCGTTCGGTTCGGGTCCAGCCAGGGGAACTGTTTTCTCCGAAACGTGTGCGTCTGTGTGCGATATCTTCAGATTGGCCCCGAACGATGGCAATTTATTTCCAGCGTAGGGTTTTTTTTTTTTTACGTTACTGTTGTACGCACACAGTTTCCGCGCCGGATCGAACTAACGCTGTCACTAATTTATGAGTAACGAATTTCGCAGCAAAAGCAGCAGCAACAGCACACAATCATTGAGCGGTTTGGGCATAAATTTGAGTTCCCTTTCCGTTTCACCTCCCATCCGGAGCGTGTAAGGCAGGGCCTGAAATTTCCAGCCCTGGTGGAGAGAAACAGCACGCCTTTCTTGTGGTGCGAAGGTGGTTTTTTATTTGGCTTCCTCCGTCGGCGCTGCCGTTAGTAGTCGGCAATAAATCCTGCATTAAAACAACTTAATTATAATTTACGGAACACATTTTTGCACAGCCACGCGGCGCTTCCTGGGCCTGGGGTTGGAAAATGCGAAATAGTGCGAGAAGGTTGATTCCAGACACGCATCCATAGATGGTAGATGTGTGTCTGGCGAATATGTGTGGAGAATTTGTTCGAAATGCGTCGGTACGGTTTTGAGAAGTGATGAGAGCTAATCGGAATTTGGTTTAACGCGTTGTACCAATTTCACGCTCCGGTGACCTGGAGAGAGCGCGAGTGTGTTGATGACTAAATTCAGTGATTTGCAGGGTGGTGAAATTTTATTCCATACGAAAAATTAATCATTTAAACAATTCTTTCAAAGAGAAGAGCAGTGAGAATACGAAAGTTTTCAACTCCGTACCACAAACACGCAGAGAAAAGTATTACCAACGGATGCTAGCGCCATCTTACGGCAAAAATGTCGAATGAATTGCCGCAGCATGTAACTTGAACCGAGCGAAAGAAAACACCATCAATATAACGAATAAATAAATTGAGGCCTCATAAATTCCCTTGCGCCTGTTCCACAGCTTCCAAAGCACTGAATATTAAATAAATGTCTACAACACACCTCCATGGGCAAACACCTGATCAATCCACCGGGAGGCGTTGTATTGAAAAATGAATCGTCACACACGGGCTTGCACGCTGCTCAAAAGTTCTTCCCTCCCTTGCTTCTTAGCTTCACCGGGGTTTGAGTCAAAAGAAAAAGGGTACGACAACAATGACGATCAACAAACTGTAACGAAAAAGTCACTTGTGTGGGAAAGATTCGGCGTATGTGGGAAGCAGAAGGGGGAGCGCACGGTAATGAATTTTTCCGTCGACGAAGAGTAATGAACGTTCGCTGACAAACTCGCGACAACGGCACGTGGCAGAAGTGGGAAGGTTTAAGGACCTTTTGGCAAGCCTTTGGCAGTTATGTTCTGTCACCCTGGTTGTGACGAAATGTGACGCTGAACGTCGCGAAGCTTTTGATCTGGATGGATATTTCGCGAAGTAATAAAGACTGTTTCTTGTGCTGTCTGGAGAAGATAAATATTCCCTACGTTACATTTGTGTTTCGGCGCCTTCTGTGCGGCTCCGTCGATAATGAAATACCTCCCCGTGGATTTTGTGGCGCACGTACAGTTGTTTGATGTATGAATTTATTTGGAAATTAACTACATGTGACGCGTTCCACCAAAGCTCACAGGGAACAGTAAAAAAAGAATCAAAACTCAAACTCGCCTCCATCGTGATCCCACATCACAATCAATAATGGTTGAAATGCTGTTCCGAGCAGTGAAACTGAAATGGTTCAGTTTGCCCCCGGAGGCAATCCAGACTTCCATCGTCCGTTTGAATTCGCTGCTGAATAAATTCAATTTTTCAATTTTCTCCGCCATCTCGGCCAAGGCGGTCGTGGCCTCTCCGGACGACGTTTCTTCCGCCTTTTTTTCGCCTTTTCCTAGCGGTGCGTGGTCGTGTGTGGACGAGAAGTATTTCATCTTGCTTAAGATCTTATTCGACGAAAAATGATACGGCACCAAAGTGAGAGCCGTCCTGTTTGTTTTATTTTTAGGATGCTTTATTGGGTAGAGAACTTGTTTGTTTTTTACGAGGGTTTGCGTTGATGACACGGCGACGGATAGGTGGATCAAAGTCTGGAGAGGTTTTTTTTGTTGTTTTGGAGGGACAGAATTCGAGTTCCTGTGGTCGGCGCATTGAAGACATGTCTTTATTGATTCGTTTTTTGGTTTTTTGGAAAGCGACGAAGCATTAGGACCGAAGACCAATCTTTGGGTTAGTTCCTGTGGGCGTATGTGGAATCTCTTTGATGTTGGTGTCCATGTACTAACGTCCTGCACCGCATCCGGTGTATTACGGTAATTGAATATTAATCTCATCTGCTCGGGAAATATGAGCCGCGTGTATGTTGGGAATGCCATCCGGGCTAAAGGGAGGTGATTTCTTTTCATAACAAAACCAATGCCTGGAAAAGTCTTGTATATATTACTAATACATTTCCTCAAAGAAGAGAGTTCAAAACTAGCATATTACGGAGGCGTTGCAGAGAAAAGTAAAAATAGCCCCAACAGATCATCTGTTGCACGATGTTCGTGTACGAGATAAAATGACAGATGAAAACATAGTTAGCAAAATAAGAACGGTAATAGCTAATTACTAATAGCTATTAGACTTATGCATATTTGTTGATTTTGAACCCAATTATTTTTAGAAACTATTTATTGAGTACTGGAGCATCATTTGTGGCATCAAGAAACTAGCGGAATATTGAAGCACTTTGTCTTTAAAGTATCGATTACGAAGGTTGAACAACGTTCAATGTAACCTTGTTGACGATTTTATGGAAGTTAAGCGATAAAACACTGATTTTTTCAATTGCTTATTGATAGTTTTGCTCATTTCTCTCTCTCTTTTTCTCTTTCTTTCTGGCTCTTTTTCTCTCTCTCTCTCTGGATGAAAAACATCATGTCTTTCAAAAATCTTCATGCTCTATCACATTTTTTCTGGTTTTATTCAAAATAAAAATCATTCTATTTCTGTCAGCAGCTTCATCTGAACAAAAGCTGCCTTGCGATTCAAATATAATTTAAAATTCAACTTTTGGCTTCTCGCTTTTTTCTCGCTAAAAAATCATCACAACCGGAAGCAGACACTCGTAAACTCGATTTGCGCACTAAGTATCCGTGCGGAAGGAGTTCTCGAAATTGAATTCGACATGAAAAAAAAATCTTTTTTTTACCTGCGTATAACAGCCGTAAAAAGGCCCAAGCAAAGGACACCTTAATGCGCATTTCCCGCTGCTTAGCAAACCGAGTCGGGGAGGTGGTAAGGAAATTATCCGCGCCTTCACTGGGGCAATGATTTCCGACGAATGTGGCTGCGTTTTCCTTTCCGTTTGCCTAGTCCTCTAAACTGATTACGAAATTGGATTTTCTCGATACAAAAAAAAAATAAAACGAAAAGAATTTTGACTGACAGCTCGCTCAAGACACGGTTGACAAAAGGGGCCGAGAGTGGGATTTCGTGGGTTTTATTTCACCGCCAGTGAATGCAGTATTCCCAGATAAGCGGTGTAGAATATCCACTTTGTGCGCGCAGAAAGCGTAGAAAGACAGTACGCTACGCGATTGTGCTTCAACTCCGACGTTTGTGATGAGTTTGGTTGAGATGTTTTGTGCCTGTAAATTATGGTTGAATTTATAGGATTTCTGTGCAGATGGAATAAAAAGATTCCAGGACAAAAGTTAACATTTTTCAATGTCTTTATTAACTTTTCATCCAACGTCTGGTTGGATTCTCCAGTGCAGGCAATTCCGGTGGTTGTATGCTGGATTTATTCGAACCCCCGTAGAACTCCTCTACCATTTTTGACAGTCGATTTAATTCCAACCATGGTGAACACTGGTTCACCAGCTCACAACCAGTTTGAACTATCAGCTGTGGTCGCTCCTGCTCAACCAGGAGTCAATTGACAGGCGGAAGGATAATTGAAAGAAAATATTTGATTTAGTTTCCCTAATCGAGTGTACGTGTAGCGGGCGAGAAATCGATTTTCTCCGATCCCTCTTAGGGCTGGTGAGCTGCTCGTGTTCTGTTCCAATAAAAACCCGTCTTGGAAGTGACTCTTGCGGGTGGAACGCAGCGGCCGTCTTGGTGGTGCAAGACTTACTTTCTTATAACCCTTCCAAAGGGATGATTGAACGATCTCCCAGCGAGACCAGATCCACTTTTCCCTAGCCCACCATCCTGGATCGAAAGTGGATTTTACTGTTTGCGTAGGATTTTCGCCCGGTCACAATTTCATGGATTCATGGCGTTTCGTGGCTCCGTTCCCGAGCCCCCGCATCCGTGTTCCTGAAGACAATCGAACAAGCTGCGCGCCCCAACGGCAGCTTTAACTTTCCCTCGCCGCTCGCTAAGCAGGATGATTAGGAAATCGCGAAAAGCGAAATACGGTTTGGGAGGAGTAAAGTGACGTGAAAACGGTACGGAGCTGCGGTGAGAACGAAACCGGCGAAGGGGCGAACAATATTATCGTTTATTGATTGTTTTCCTTTCATTTGGCTGTTCCCATTTAAATCAATTGGTTAGCGGGGGATATGATAACGAACGCGGAAGAGATGTTCTGCTTGCGTTTTTTTTTTTGTGAGAAATTTAGATTGAACGGAATTCGGTTGAAATTTGCCGGGAGGCGTTTGTTGTATGTAAATGTTTATAAATTCATGGGCATCGGGTGCTATTTTTCGAATCCCGCCTCCTTTTGTTCAGAAGGAATTGGAATGTACATATTGATACAAAAGAAGTGTTTTAACTTGCTGATTGGTTTATTTAGAGAACGTGAGTTATTGTTTCGAAATATTTGATTGTATGTTTGACTATTTCTTATCAAGTTTTCTTAACTATCCTTAGTAGCATCCTTATTCAAGTAAACATACAAGTAAAAAATAACAAGTAAAAAATAAATAAATACAATCTTTTTGATATGTTTGTAGAGCTCATACAGATTACGATATAGATTTTTTATAGTTTTTGATACGTTTAAAATACTTAATAATCTTTTTCATATTTTTTGACGCCTTTTTAATGCTTTTTTGCCAGTTAATATCTTGGTTTGTTTGCTCCTTCACTTTTATTAAATTTTTTTAACAGTGGCGAATTTTAGAGAAGTTTGTAGGTTTAAGCACAAACACATTTTCGATTGTTCGAAAAAATATCTTTTAAGCACAGAAAATTTGTATGACATGAATATTTATAAGAAAATTTAATTGTATTATATAATGAAAAAAATGAGCTTTGTATTGATTAACTTCGAATTTATTGTTTATGTGTTGCGAATTTATTGCTATATGTGTTTAGCTTTAAAGTAAAATGCAGAAAATAGACCATAAAACAATATTCCCGATAATCTCTGCCTAAATAATTATACATAATTTTGCGGAAAAATAATAATTGGAAATAATATAGATTATATTCAGACGTTATGGATAATTTATCTTATAAAACAACTTGGATTAGCAAGCGTAAGCATTTCATCAATTCATCCGATTACTGAACATTGTTAATCCCTTTTTCCGTTTTCGTAGCGCACGAGAAAATATCTAGCAAAACCAAAGCAGGGTTTAATCCATCTGCCGACTACCGAGAAACATTATCTTCCTCATTACAATCGCAAACCTCACTCCCAGCCGAGTGGGTGGGTGGGTGTATAAGAAACGCACGACAATATCGCAATGAATAAAGAACTTAATGCGTTCATGCACTTTCATTGCATCCACATCCCATTTCTGGGTTGTGTTGCCTTTTTAAGTAAGCTGGCGAGGAGAAGCAAGAGTATGAGTATGAAAATGAGAGAAAAAAATAGAACCTCGCCGCGTCTGGAAGTTTGTCGTTGGACGTTATTTTGTTTGCGTTCGCTTGCTCCATAAACAAGTAAATGACTGTTTACTCTCGCACCCTTTCCGAACTAACCGATATTGCTCCGCGCGGGCGATGGTTTGTTTCAATATTGCCTTTTTGGATTTGGATCGGGCGAGTTGCATGCGTATGTGTGTGTGTGTGTGTGTGTGTGTGTGTGAGTTAATGTGTCTCGAACGTTGACTTGAAGACGTCTGGTTCTTGGTGCTGCGTTCGCCCGGTTTGGCCTCCATTTGGGTACGATTGGGTCAGTGACTTCAGTGAGCGAGTCTCGATTAACTTGCGCCCGTAATCATGGGCCAGCTGGTTGCATGGCCGTGCGTACCCCTATCGTAAACAAATAATGTTCATCATCCCGTACCCGGCTGTCGTTTGAAGTATCTAGATGTTCTTCAACTAGCATCGGTTTTTTTTGCTTGCCTTCCATCGGTTAGCTTCGACTTAGTGCACTCGGGGATGGTTTGTTTGAATGTAGGGAATAAACGATCGATCCGATTTCCGGGGAGAAATGCTTGCATGACTAGCTTACACGAGCAACAGTGAGCAGAGTGTGTAAATAATTGATCTGCGTGCATTCTTCAAATAGACGAGATTCCAGGGGGGCTGGAACTTGCTGTCCATTTGGAAGAGAAGACCTGAATTCTTTTAATATTCTGTTCGAACAGACTACAAGGCGTCCCCGGAGCTTTGATGTTGGTCACTTGAAAGGGGTTTGCTTCCAGGAGTTTCTTGTTACATGCAAAAATTCGAATAAATACAAACGTTAATTTAATCCATCGCTCCATCGCATCGGGAACTTTTTGTTTAATTTTGCTCAGAATTAACTTTAAAATCATGTAAAGGTTCCTTAACAGGCACAGGTTAATTGTAAATAACAGTTAAGGTTTTTTTGTCGTGTTTGCTATAGTCGTCTTTTCGTGCAACTTACGCGCCCAAAAACAAACATCGGTAGCCATCTTTCATGATCCATGAATGTTCTTAATCATGAAAGACACATATTTTCTTAAATCACTTTTTTCCTTAACAAACAGGGCAAATAAAAAAAAACACCACAGTGTGTGTTTTTGTTCCTTCGAAGTTTGGTTTTAAAATGATTCTTTTTTCCTCCGCTCGGAAAACTTCGCGTGCCGCGATGAGAGCGCACAAAAGTCGATGAATGATCAGCACCCATGAGCCCATGGTGAAGGGAAACCTTAATTGCCGCTAGTGGAAATGGTGAAAAATGGTTCGTTCACCAAACGCCACACCCAAATGCCAAACAATTCACTAATGCGGCGATGATGTTGCGAATTTTTCCATCGACATATTTTCTGGCACAGGACAGATAGGGATTTTTTGTTGTTGTAGTGTGAGGTTGGGAAGAATCGTTTTTTCTAAGAAGAACCACAAATTGTGCCAGCTGTCACCAAAGTTGGCGCTGCATATTTTTTTGTGGTGAAGAGAACATCCAGGCATGCGTTGCGTTTTTTTGTGTAAATAAAGCAAAATTTAAGTCGCGAAGCAAAGATCAGCAATCCATGAAACATATCGGAACTTTGTTATCTTTTAGCCTTTGTTGTTGTTTTTTTTTTTATTTTTTTATACTTCTGAGATTAATTCATTTAGCTTCCTACTCCGGATTCTGGATCGTCCTCTTTTAATGGCAGAAGCATTTGTCAGCAAATTAAACACTGTTTTTTTTCTCTGTTAATGTTTATGCTGAATGATTAGTTAAATATTTTATTTATTGTAATAAAATGATCAATTTGATTTTAATTACAAAAATCAATGTGTCAGAAAGGGAAGTGATGCACTAAAATAGTATGCTTCTATAAATTTACTAAATCCAAACAATTATTATTGAGTTATTTTTTGCTTTTTTTGCTGTTCCTCTAAATATCATATATACAATATTCCATTCTTCTAATTTTTTAAACTATTGATTTTGATTTTGATTGAAGATGATGAAACCCGAAAATATATTCCTCTACGTTATACACATAAGGTTCTTGCTTGGAAAAATAATCTAGTTTGACTTAACTTTAACTTAACCCACCAACCGTGGTTTGTTTCCTTCTCGTCAAACAATTTTTGCATTTCGCAACTATTTACATAAATTTCACACCCTCCCGCAATCCCACGGCTGGGCGTTAATAGGTTTCGGCTTTTCTTGTTTTACCCAAAAGCCCAAAGCCTTGTTCCAGGCCTTTTTCGCAAGGCCCATTATCAAACGATCCCAAGCGAGAGCAGATTGTTGTTGTCCGATCGGTTATGTTTCGCTGGGTGCGCGTATCGCACTAGAACATTTAAAATCGACTTACCATTTATTTAATTTTCACAACCCAACAGAACGTCTCTAGCACTGGACAAAAGGCTGGACGAAAGACATCAATGTAATGATGTTCTCGGTTCCGGTTTTGCCCATGTTACAGCGCGTCCCAACAACGCACAGACAACGATCCGTCCGTGTCGTTTTCCAATTTCAAATCAACCGGCAGCAAAGCGTGTTGCTTGCTTTATTTAACACTTTTTTTATCGTCCGTTCGGACGTTTTGTTCATCTATTTCCGGCCTTTTTTCCGCTCGGCTCGGCACTGGGGATGTGCGCCAGTACGTCGAATACGGAAACACTTTTCATTAGAACAGATTCAGATTCATTTACTTTAATGTTCGGTAATTAATTTGCTTTTGCGCATCCTTGGCCCGGGCTGCCCGGCTAGTTCCGTTCCCAACTCGAGCGCGCGGTATTTTACACAGCGCCCGGAGCCACCAAACCACCAGCACTATGTTTTGTGCTCAAGAAATACCGTGTACCTTTTTATACTTTGCCTCGCTCCCATTGCGGAGGTGGTAAGTTGGAGGTGGTTTTCTGTTTTGTTCTTCAGAAAAAAAAACTCCCGACCGCTCCGCCGGCACGGGGAAGGAAGTTTTTCATCAACTCCGGACCGAGCGTTGTTTTCATCGTTTCACAATCGTTTTCTGGCTTCGATGTTTTCCAGCACGTGTTTTTTCCTTTCTTTTCTCAAACCGAATGTATTTTTTTCGCTTCCCTGAAATATTCTCCTCGCTGCGTTTGACGCTGCCTGTGGCAAACGAAAGGTTGGTGTTTTCTTTTTCATTCGCTCGTCCGTTCTTTCTTTTTTTTTCAAAAGGATACGCCTTTTGCTATAGTACGAATTCAAACGCCACCGACAGGAGAATGGCTGCAGTGATGCAAATCGTGGTGCGAATGATGCATCGGTGTTGTTGGTTTTGCCGCAGAAAGGTGCCGATGTTGGCGTTTAATTTTATGCATTTCCGAGCAGTTTTTGTGGCGATAGAATGCAACCGAGTGCAGCGTTTTTCGCGTTGTCTAGGATTTTGTCGCTTCTTGCAACATTGTCAACGATCGGTGAGGTTGCAAGGATCGTTGCAAATGCTGTTTGATTTCTGATTGGATGTTGCCTTCTGGCCATATCCTTACACCATTTATTAAATTGCTTTCTTCGGAAGAATATTTCTTGCCAAATAGTTGACAGGGAAGTTTCGTACGTTTCCTTGACAATATGCAAATGTCTGGAATTATTAGTTTGCAGAGAAAAAGGAGGGAAACGTTTCATTCCAGGGCTTCAAAGTTCTATGGTTTCAAAGAAAATTTCATGCCCCACTTCATGGAAAATTGCATCGTTTGAAAATTGAGATTAAATATATTCTGGATCGCATCATTATGCTTGTGAATGAAGCTTCATATTTATATGGCAAGTTGAAGAGTTGCGTGGAAGAGGATGCATCCTTTCTGGAAAAAGGAACTTTGAAGTGCAAAATGTGTATGATTTTACCGCACTCAGCAGTGTTTATAGCAAATGCGCCTGAATGTTTGTACATGACGGCACTGAGAGCACTAAGTGATCGGAGGAGATCTTAGTTGCCTTTTTAGTATACTTCATCTCAGGAAAAACTAAGAAATGACGAGAATGGATGTGATGTTTGTAGTTATTTTATCGTCAAAAATATATTTTTTCGAACTGAACTATGGTTTATATTGATCTTGTAAATACTTCTTTTTCTCAATCGAAATCGTATTAAAAACGCAAAAAAGTGTAAAACAAGCGCAGTGACGCAGTGACTTCAGCAATTTACTCACGCCTTCCTTAACACCATTATTGCATAGCGTTTCTAGCCGGCGCCTTTTCTAACCGGATTTCTCATTTCGCAACGGCTCGTACGCGTGCCCGGACTGAAGAACTGTAACTGTATCGATTGCGATCAGAGAGTAAGCCATCTACGGCCAGTGTCCACACGTGGCAGGTGTTTCGAGTTCGTTCGGTGCTTCGTTTTGAAGGGATTTTCATCGTCACCGTCACCGGGTGGGAGAGCAGAGCGAGCGGTGAAAAACTATTTATTTTATTCCTAATCGAATTCGCTTCTATCGCATTCCGATATCGGTTCGAATCGGTGCTGTTGCCGTTGGCGCTCCAAGGGAGGGAGCATTTTGTCCGCATCCCACCCACCGTTGCCGGTTTGCCGTTGGCAAACGACATCACTTCTTTCTCGTTCGGTGTGAAGTGGTTTCGATTCGAACAAGCTTCTCCCAGTGCTCCGCGGCCGTATTAGAACAACGATGGTCGAAATAAAACGAGTCCAAACAAGAGCTTCCAGAAGGTTTTTCTTGGTTTCGCCTCGGCTCTGGGGGTTGGGGGTGGAGAGGGGTGAGGGATGTGCGGGGCGACCAAAAGGAAGGAGGGAAACAAAAACACACAAAAACTGACATACATACTAAGCGCCCAAACCCCGCCAGAGGGATTGCATCGTTTACGTAATTTAATAGCGAAGCAGTACGAAGCGAAAACGAATTTTCCATCCCGTCGTGGGCGGTTCGCTGCTTTCCACGTCCGGTTTTCGTTCAATTTTTTTTGTGTTGTTTTTTTTTCTCTTCCGGATGTTCGTATCGGCCGAAAAACCGCCGTCCGGAAATCCCGTTCCTCTGTTCACGCCTTTTCCTTTTGTGAGCGTTGGGCACGGGCGGGAAGAAACTCGCAGGATAGCAAGCAAACATGCAGCAAAAAATGTGCTTGGAAAATGGTTCGATCCATCCTACAAAAAAAAAAAGAAAAAAAAAATCAACAAAAGCCATACCGGTTAGGACTGGACTGGCGCAGGGTGAAAGGTACACACCACTACCACCATCGTTGCCACCATCACCATCATCATTACCATCATGAGCAGCATCATTCGGTGCGCAGAGACCATCGGCAGAAGTGCCACCATCAGATCCAGCCGATTTTTGATGACTCCCTGCAGATTCTTCCGGCGAAACGGTGCCGGACAGAAATCACGTCCCTTGTTCGGTGTGCTTGCGACCGTTGGAGGGCTCCTACAGCAAGGGATGGTTTTAATTCGGTCACCCGAAGTACCCCGAACCCGATCGTGCACTGGCAATCATCTTCCATTGCGGTTGTTTTGCTTTTCCTTGTAATTGGACACTCCGTCAGCTTGTCGGGAACTGTCGCTCCAAAGTTTGGTGGAATCTGGAGCTTTAGGCCTACTGTGGCTCTCTGGGAGACTGGGATGGATAGCTCTAAAAAAAAAACACTACGAACAAGTCGGTTGCACGTTGGGTTGCAAGTGGTCAAAAAAGACGAATAATATTTTTCTGCTTTTATGAAGATGAAGTATATTTTTAAAATAATAATCAGTTCGTTGTTTTTTAAATTAAAAATCATTATTTTATTAACTGCGCTCAAAATTAACAAATTAAATCAGGTATGATTATTAAATCAGATTATATCAGATTAAAAATGGTATGATTCCGTTTTTATTCTTATTCAGGTGCAAATAATTCTAATTCTAATTCATCTAATTCAAATCACAAATCAAGAATTAGATAGCACTTGTTTGTTTCAATCTTTGGAAGGTGTTTACTTTATTTTATTCCTTTAGTTTTGATCACACAGTGATCCAAGCGATTTAGACCCTGTCGCCATTATTATATTAGCTGAGGTTTCATGTTGGGAAAATTAAAAGTGAACTCAACATTAACGAAACATGAATTTCAGTGTTTTAATTACCTTTTTTAAAGCTTCAACCAGGTATGATTTCGTTTTAAATCCGAATATTATAGTTATTCTTATTTAGTTATACATTATTTTAAAACACAATGCGCCAGTCAAATAGCACTTTTTACATTATTTTATTCCTTTAACTTTGACCACACAGTGATCCAAGCGATATTGACCCTGTCTTGGTCTTCAAGGTTTCGTCATGAAATGGGCCGCTAAAGCGAGGAACCAGCAGCGGAAAAAGTGTTTCGGCACGTTTGACTTCTTCTGATGAGACTCTTCTGAAATGAAATCTTTTTTCCATTCCGCAAGTCCCCAAAAAGTCGAACCGCCATACACGCCTAAGGTCAATCACTGCGAGCCGCCCGATAGTGTGGCAGAAGATTATTTTGATTCCCTTTTCGTCCGGTGGTTCGGCGCTCTCAGACGCACGGGACCGCCGGGTGGGAAAACAAATCCAACCTCGAGGATACTGACAATTGAGCGCGCTGTCCTTGACGACCCATTTGTCCCATCCCGGCCCCAAAACAAGTGTGTGTATGTGTTGGAGTGTGCTCGTCGCATGGCCAAGCGGGGTCATTTTCGGGGGTCTTCCCAGCGTCTCCCGGTCAAGCTTGCCATTATCGTTTCACCCTCCTTGCAGCGACAGTTGGCGGAGGATCGTGAAAGATAAAAAACACACACACAGAGAGAATGGACACCACCATCACTGACAAAAGAAGCAGCAGCAGCACCAGTGGATGATCAGTGGCGAAGACGCGCTCCAACGCTGACCAATCGATTCTGCTAATGAAAAGCTGCAAATGAAGCAAATGAAATGGCCATAAACCCCTCCATCTCGACCGATGGTTGCGAATGCGAACGCGAAGCCCGGCTGCCGGCTATAACCCCGGATCGAACGGGTACGATATGACCGTTGCTTATTGCTCTTTGGGGAGGAAACGTTCCTCCGGTCGCCCGTTCGATGCCATTGCATATTTAGCAGACGTTCCGTTCCGGGTTAAATGGCACTGGACGTTAATGGACGGGCGAACAGATCCACCGAACGGTCCGGCACTGGAGATGTAAATGAGATGTGTATTCCTGCGGCTGTGGAGAGCATGCGGTAGTGCGGTGTCCTTTTGTTATTCCCAGTTCCAGCCCCTAGTCCCCATGGGGCTATCGAGCCAGACTGATAAAAACTGGGCGGTGACACTCATTCACTCCAAGCATTTACTTTGATGTTTGCTAAAACTGTCATTTCAAGCCCAGCAGCAATAGAGAGAGGGAGAGTGAATGGAAATTAGAGAAAGAAAAGAAGAGCCTGTACGATAGCAGGAATGTTTTGTGTTTGGTTTTCTTCTACCTCGTAACGTTCCATTTGGAGTGAGGGAAAAACTAAACTTTCCCGTTTTACTTTGTCCTCCCTGTTGTTGTACCCCGAACCGACGGTGACATTTTACGATATGCAAAAGGTTACTTTCATGCTGATTGCGGCCATAATCACCGGCGCCCATTTGCGTGATGAGACAATAAGCCGGAAGCCGGATGGTGACATTAGAGGCGCGTTAAAGGATTCGATGAAGGGGTGGTGCGATATGAAGCTATAAGGCACGCACATTTGCGAGGAACTTGCTGTGTTCCGATGCTTTTATGCCTTAGGATATATCAATATTAACATTGGTTAATGTTCTGTTAATTGATCATAACATGAGATAGGTTAGAATTTTTCCAATGTACTGTGCAATACTGTGCTTTTATATTTGATGTCCAGGACTTGCATGAAAAACTCGATATTTTGGTTAAAGAACACTCGTTTTACACTCAAATACAAAAACAAATACAAAAGCAAAACAAAATATTAAAAATGATTTTGAACGTTCCACCCCGGTTCAGAACTTATGAATTACATAAACGAATAAATATTCCTAGGCTAGATGAGTTTATTATGCCGCCAAAGCTGTAGGCTCCGCCCTTAACCTAGTAGAATTGTATGAAGGAAGTTGTAAGTTTAGAAATAGGGTTAAAGTTGACTTAAGTTTAGGCTTTAGTTCTTGAAAATCTATGTCTGGTTGTAAATTTAGAAATAGATCAGTAAGGTAGCAATACATAGAACTCACTAGATAAGTGTAGATTATAAAACATAATTTCTATTCGTGGGTTTGGTTTTTGAAATTTTTCCTACATTCATTATCCCTATTTTCTCACCAACCAATCCGCAAGGAACAGCGCAGCTAATCGAGACCAATGAGGAAAACTCAGGTGCGAACAATTATATAATATAAAATTGCAATATTTCAAATCAGTCCCATTAAACATACATGCATATTACACTCAAATATGTTTTAGAAACATCCAGAACGGCTTTTGGCTTTGAAAATATTGACAAAACTTGCCTTCACACAGAAATGAACAATAAAACTTTGTAGTCTGCGTAACATAAGTTATCTTGAATCTAAGTTTTCCACTTCAAACCGAAAACAAGTCGTCTCGCATGTGACCTAACCAATGATCGAACTTTAATCGAATGCAATAAAGCAAGCTTCTTGCTCTCTGTGCTGATTGGAAAGTAATGTTCCAGTGACTTCTCCTTTCCAAGCACGAGCGTTCCAAGGCAGCACTTCCTCCCGGTTGCTCGGGAACATTAAAGATTCCAATAAAACTCCTCCGCCCGGCATTATGCAACGAACACGAGCCGGCATCGCTCACGGTGTCTATGAATTATGATCACCTCTCGGTGGCATCGTATGCAACCGTTTCCCGGAGCATATCTAACACCCAACGCCCGGGTGTTCGGGCTCGTGTTCGGTAAAGCAGCGTGTCATTCCGTTCCGTTCCGGTTGGTTCCTTTCGGAAAAGGCGCATCTGCGTCCCGTGCACTTTACGTGCGCCAGGGCTGCTCGTGCTGGGGGAAACGGGGGTTGAAGCATTCTAAACCGAGAAGACAACACCAACACCCAGCGGGACGATAAATCTATCCGATCTCGGGACGGACACTGGTTTAAAGACTTTTATGGCGCGCCCGGACACGGCCGGACGCTGCCACGGGCTGCGTTAAAGGAGATAATCTGCGTTTTAAATCGGGATTTATCTCCGCACAACCGGGGCCTCTCCCGGCTGGACTTGTTGATCGGCCAGGATCCGGGGAAACTTCAGACGCGTTCTTCGGGAGGAGGTGGTGTATGAACTAAGCACATTGCTGGTTACATAGGTGGCTGGTGGCCCCCCGAGCTCGGGGAAATTAATGGCCAAAGCAACGAGATATGAGATCGTCCGGATGAATAGCAAAACCCCGGTTGTGTCGATTGGAAAGTGGTTAAATGTAGCCGCCTTGGGTCGGGAGCCGTCGTTCTCTAGCAGCAAACATTCCAACCAATTTCATCTCCAGGTAAAAGGCGCGCATGTATGTGTGTGTGTTCGGCCATGACCCATGGGAAATCAAAGTACCGGATTTTCATTCTAATGTACGCATCGTTTAACCTCAGCCAAGGAAAAGTCGGTGTCGAACTGGGAAACGAGACGTTAGGTTTTGTGTTGAAGCTGGTGCTCACGTGCTCTCCTGAGTGGAAGGAGGTTAATATTAGGTATAGCTTCCGTTTTCGCCACTCTCCCCACGACACTCCAATTTTGTTGTGGGTTCAGGTTGCTAGAACGTTAAGTCAGACACAGACCGGGAGAGAACAGGAGGCCGTACCAACCGAATCCTGTGCATGGGAACGTACACCTGACGCCATGCCAAGTGTTCCCGGCATTTGAATGGTGGCAGTAGTATTAGTTTTCCTGAGTGTGCCCCGGGTGCTGCTCGGATGATTCTGCATCCTCCCGGCCGGTAACGTTGGCTGGGCTGATAAATTACCTGTCCGTTTTGACAGGACGGAAGATATCAGGGGTGGAAAGCCTCCAGGAGTAAGCGGAAGACAGACACGACCTTTTTCTCGAAGCCCATCCTCGAGCATTAGGGCTTGAACGTTGCCAGGAAGCTAACAAGCACGGCGGGTATACATTACACAGTGGCTCCCAGGTTTTCTTTTTTTGCTTTTTTACTTTGTTCCGAAATCTGTACACACGTCGTACGATCGCTGAAGTGGTGCCTACCGCTTGGTGCTGGAAGAAAATGCGGAAGAGGTTAATAATTTAATTCCAAACCATGTTTTGCACGTGCACCGGCTAGTGTTTCATTAACTTGGCCGGTCGACTCATTTATTTTCATTGTGTACGAGCGGAACACGCTCGTTGACACCAAATCGGAATGAGGCGCCAAGAATGGATGTGACAGTAGCTCGGTGGAGCATGCCGTCTTTACTACAAGAGGGTTCCGATCCCGGCGAATCCGGTTTTAACAGGCTCTTCTTAATGATTCCAGCTCGTTTCAGTCACCTATTGGACAGTAACACACACACACACACACACACACACACACACACACATACGCACACATGGTGCGCTGATTCAATTTGAAACATTAAACACCCATTTTCACACCCGAGCTCCCCGCGGACGTGTTGAAGTGCGAATGGCAGATGGTTCCGGCTCCGGGGCTTATTGAAGCTGCTGTCACTTAGCCGACCGACTGGCTGTCATATTTCGCTTCACTCATCCCTCATCCTCCCATGGGGGGGTGCGGGGTTACGAAAGGAAATAGAATAACGATTCCACTGCGATTTTACGTCTGGTTAGCGTTTTTCTTTTTTCGTTCTTTTTTGGTTTCGGTTAGTTCTATTTCGTCGATTACTGGCCCCGGAAAGTTTGTGACGTCTCTCGGCGCGCACGCACACACGTGGAGGACCAGGAGCATTTTTTGACACTTTCTTCGCCGCGTTTCGCCGGCTGCAATAAACGGCTCCATTTGATTGACTGTCACGAATTCGTTGCCGGTCCGGTGGGAGTTTGAATCGCCGAACGTCGTTTGGAAGTTGAAAATAAAATTGAACGAAGAAATTAGCGCTCGCAATAAGACAGGTTAAACGGAAAGGGAAGGAACTTGTTAAAAAGGGCCAAAACCCTGCTTCCCATTTGGGATGCTATTCCATTTGGGATTGAAGTTTCATTTTTAAATTTTAAGTTTAAGTGTGCATCGCAGTCGCTTCTTAGTAAGTCCGATCCCGATGAAAAAATTTCAATTGGCATCATTAGGGACGACGTTGAACCTTTGGCAATCGAATGACAGCTGCCTTTATTCTCATTTTCTGTCATAAAGTAGTCTCCTTTGTGCAAGAGAATGTTCGTTGTAGGCAATCGATTCAGTACTAAGCTGCTCTTTTCTTTTTTTTTATTCTACCTCATGCCGGACACACACACACTCTCTCTACCGAACCATTATATGCTTGTTGAAGATATCTTCCACAAAAAGCACCCGGCCCGGAGTCTTTCCCTTTTTACCGGCTGTACAATATTCGCACTTCACCTTCTTTACACCAAGCGTCACGGCTGGCGCAAGGCTGAAGGATGTTCCCGAAGATCCGCCACGTCAACACGTTCCAGTTGGGGCAAAGTTTGATTGAACACGTATCCTTGATAAAAGCGGACAAGTGAGCTACCCGTTCTGGGGATAGTGCACGAAGGCGAAAGAGAAAAAAGTGAGACCAGTTGGCTACACCAGCGAGAAGTTTGCTGACGTGACGGTGGATGGTTGTGTGAGTGTTTTTTGTGTGTGTGTTTTTCCCTAGCTTCAACAGCAGTGTTTGATGTAAGAAGGCACCGTTGGCCAACTGCTGCGGTCAATTGCTGTCGTTTGGTATGGAAATGAATCGATCCGATGAGACTTATGGTGGCGATACGGTGCATAGAGCAGAGGATGATGTTCTTACTAGAATATAAGAGAGCTTAAAAATTGTGACATCAAAAGTATTAACTACTCTTTACCGTACAAAGAAAGCAATGAATATGCAGAATAGGAGAACATTTTCAAATCTTCAAAAAATTTAACATTTCTTTTCAGGCATTTGCTGATATAAGTTAAAATCAATATCAAACTAGTAACGAATTTTTATCAATCACATCAAGTAAAGAATTCTGAAATTGTTTCCAGCAATTTAATTACTATATTTATAGCCATGCCGAAGATGTGCTGAAGAGAAGTTAGGTAAAATAAAAATTTTCCTTTCTTCTAACTTTCGTTTAAGCTACATTTCATACAATTTTTTTATGAGTATGTGAACTAGTAAAAAATAAATATATAGGTCCGTTTTCTACCAGCTCAATCACATTAATTGAATAAATGCATAGCCTTTACAAGTATTGAATAAATGCAAAGCCTTTTCAAGTAATTTAATTTAATATTTATAATCCGGCCAAAGATGCATTACGATATTTGCGTAAAATTAAAATTTCCTTTTCTTCTAAAGCTCATTGCTTCTATTACTTTATTTTCAATACCCAACTAGCAACCGATTTTTATTACCAACTCACGTCAATCGAAGAAATGGAAGCCCTACTGCTCAAGTAATTTAATTACAATATTTATAACCAAACCGAGTGGACCATAACTTCTCCTCAAAACGTTTGATGGACATTTAAGATCCATAAATCTTCCCTTTGAAGCACACGGGAAAGCTTCAGCTCGACTGCAGCCACGATTTATTCACCGTCGGGCTGCGATTAGAAAGCACTTTTCTTTGATTCGCTTTCGAGAATCACGTCGGGGTGGAATGCGCTTGGAGTCGTTGTCCATCCTTCCACCACCGCCACCACCACCACCGCCGTCCCGGACTCGGATTGACGCGCTCAAATTTACGATCGTTTGATGAAGATAGGTCGTCGAAATAAATGTCCGTGGCGCTTTGCAATGCAGAAAATATTCGACCAACAAATGGCTCTCGTGAGCATGCGTGTGTGTGTGTATTGGTGGCGTCAGTGACGATACTAAACTGCAAATAAATTGCACGAAACGACGAGCTGGGCTTTCGGTGGTAAGGCGTGACCTCCACCCGGCATGGAACTGCGCTCCGTCGGTGACTGCTGCGGAGACTTTTGCAGCGACTTCGGGCTGAGCAGCATAATTCAATCTCAATTCCGCTCACCTGTGTGCAGCTGTGCACCATTTAGTGCTTTGCGGGAATGCATTACCCGGTGGGTGGTATGCACATGCACAGCGGCGCCGAGGCATGCATAAAATGCATTCGCAAGTTTCGCATTTGCATGCACATCACATCCGTCCCGGGTGAGGCAAGAGGCATCAAGCGCTCCCGGCAACACTCCCTGGTCCGTGTGGCTGAGCAGCTGCACAATATCTGCCCTGGCATTGGTTTTGTGGGTTTTCAGACGAGTGGCGAGATATAAAGGAAAGGTTTTTCTTTCCCGCCAAGAAACATGCAAACCGATAGAATATTTTTGAACCTTCCCAGATGATGATGGTTCTGTTTGAGCAGTTGCGGCACGTGGGCTCGGTGGTGGTGGTCGTGGTCGGTGATGGCTGTATCTTATTTACGTAGCAAACCGCAACGACCGCCGCAGGGGTTTGCATTTTACATAAATGTGTACCAAAACACTGCTCTGCATTTTCCCGGATGTAGGAGTGCAGCTGGAGGCGACTGTTTATTATCGTAATTCGAGTCGAAAAAAAATGGTTTTCAATGGTGCACAAAGATAAAATAAGGTTTCAAATTGGTATGATGTAGCAGCACCGTTCATGGGTAAACTATATGAAATGTGAGACTTTTACATACGAACTCTTGAACTCTTGAAGGAACATTCTTTCTTGATTGAATAATTTGAAGAAAATTTGAAATCTATGATATTTTAATTTTCTGAAATGATTGTTTTTGATAAAAAATTTCTGGTCATTTACGGAGGACCTTTACATTTTTTTAAATGATAATCCTGTTCGAAAGGTGCCTACATTTAGGCGTTTGTTCATATTTTCCTCTAATACAACCAGAGCCTTTTTTCTAAGTTTGGTTAAGTAAACGTATCGTTTTCGGTTTAATGTTTTTTTCAACGACACTTTTATCCACAAAATGGGAAAGCAATAAAAACACAAAATACCGGATTAATGTCACTTTTTGCCTCTCAGAAAAACCTCAACGACTCTGAATTTCCATTAGAAATATATTTCATCGGAACGGTGATGGTTCTACGGTGCGAACTGAAATTTTATAAAAAATCCTCTCATCTGTGTTTTTTTTTTGCTTTATACCTTGCTTCACTCCGGACTCCATTCATCCCGTTTTACGACGCACCTTTCAAGAGCTCGCGAGCGATCGTTTGTCAAAGCTGGCGCGGGTCTGTCGGGTCGTTTGGTGCGTCGGACAAATTCCAATTCCGGTCGCTGCCGCCATCGCTTCCACTGCTGCTGCGGCTACTTGCGGATGCATGAAACGATTCCGCGAAACTGCCATAAAAAGCACCATTTTCGGGAGTGAAATATTACGGCCGGCCGGTCGCGAAAAATATTACCACCACCCGGGCAAGGTGTGAAAGTGTCGGCCCCTGCTGGTCCATGCACAAAGGATGAGATGTAGAGTCGAATGGAAAAAAAATCAAGAACAATCTCGAGAGCACGTGCGAGAAGCGTAGGCTTAATTGAAACGCCGTTGTGGATGGTAATGGTTTGGTTGAAAAAAAAAACTTAAAGGTTTCCCCGTATAAGTAGGGCGATATAGTACTTGGGAATATAAATAGCGAATTCAAATCATTGCTGGTCTTAAAAAAACATGCGGATAAGCGTTGAAACACAATTTTGTGGCAAGGATTGCATACTTTCGGGGTATTTGGGCATTTCTGCGCCTTAAAAGTATGCAATTGAGGTAATATATCTTTTAAAGCAATTTTTACGACATAAACATAACTTGAAAATCGTTTTTTTATTATTTTTTAATATTTTTTCTCTCACTCTCATTCCAGGTAATGACCAACGTCGCGTTTTTTTAAGGATAAAAGGTCCATCGGAAACCCTCATCACAGTGGAAGCAGCGAGCGAGCGAGCTTAGAAGCTTCACCAACAAAGCAGACGAATTTTCTTCGCATGAGCGATGCGTTGAACAAGGTCAACCCGAATGTCACGAGGTGTAAAGGGACACTGATAAGGCTGGACGGTTCATCAAAACAGCATTAGCTCACTTTGACGTTTTGATCGGCTCAATGTCATGCCGCTGTGACATGCCTGCTTCGGTCAAATTATGCTTTATTTCATCTCGGGTGCTAAGATGTGTTTTTCTTACCGATATTTTTTTGGGAACAAAATGTTAGGGTAAAACTGGTTACTTATTTTTTCCTTGACTCGCTTCATATAAAATCGCTTGTTTTTTTTTTATTACAAGAGATCAAAGGTTTGTGGAGCGAACAAAAAAAGTGTTTTTATTAAATGAAAACACAAAAACATCTCTACGAATAACGCCAAATAGAAAACAGAAACGGCGCCTACAAAATTAAGAAAAAAGGTGCCTATGAAAGCGGCGCGTGTGAAAGTAGCAAATAAGCACCGAAATAAGAACGAGCGGAGGGGCGGCGATGGGTTCGGTGGGCGTGTGCTTTCTTCTCCAGCGAACAAACGCTTATAAAAGCGCCCCGGCGCTCGAGCTGCGTGTGAGGGTGGAGGCATTTTATCATTTTCATCTTGAATAATGATTCCGTTTGCTGAGAATTTATCATCGCTCCTAACGGGTGCGAAGGGGGTGCACCGTTTGCGGTGACGCCTACGAGCCGTTTCTCTCTCACTCTCTCTCTCTCTCTCTCTTTCTCCCTCTCCTTAACTCTCTCTTTAATGAGAAAGAGGCCCACACACCGTGCCGTCATCACTCTTTTCCACCCCCCGAGGGCGCATAAAAAATCTGCCTCGATGGAAGAATGGTTCTGCGGCTTTGTAGCCTGGTTTTGGGCGATGGGAAAGGATGCTGCTGAGGACGGTGGGAGCAATTGCAACCATTAGTTGAAAAAGGGAAGATATACCACGCACACACACAGACACAAACAGGCGTAGGTTTGCGACTGAAAATGCTTAGATGTTAACTCTTGAATGATTCATTCTAGAGGATATCCGGAAGTTTTGCATCTTTTCCATACTTTTCATTTTCTCCAATTATTTTACTTGGAGTTTAGTTAGTTTTGTTAGTTTAGTTTATTTATAAAAGACTATTTAAATAACTTAATGAAATTGAAATACAATTATTTTACTTGTTGCTTTGAACCAAATTTCTTTGTTTTTTACAAAAGATAGATTTACCATATTTCTTGCGAATAATGATTGATATATTGAAAACTTACTTGTGTAATCGATAAAAAGTTTGAAATATGCTTTTTTGTTACACTTTTTAACATAAGTAAACAAAAACAAGTATGAATATGAAGGTGTGTTAGTCCGATATTTTTAAGTTTAATAAGTGTTCGGTTCTTTATGGCAACAATTTTAAAATACCCTCAAATGATAGAAAACGAAATTTACTGTAGATTTTCTCTAGATACATATTATCGGAAATTTTCTTAGCAAATTATTACAAATCAACAAACAAAAACAGGAACATGATATGCATTAAGCTCGAAAATACATTTGTTTTAACGAAATTGTTGATGCAAAAAATGATAAATCTTGGTCGATCTGTTCTGTAAATGCTTAGTATTATAATAAATAATCGCCCAGATTGTATGCATTTCCTCAATAAGCTGATGTGTGTTAATACCCTTCTTCATTTTCATGCATGACTCCATGCCTTCGACGGCGAAATCCTTCCCGTAAACCATTTAAAAAATCCCTCAAGGGTTACCGTAAGGATAAACGAGCAATATATTCGTATAGTGGAATAAGGAAGCACACATTTCCTCAAACTCATACTATTGCTCGAGTGCCCGCCAACCCAAAGGACACTCTCTCTCCCACACACCAAAAACCGCCCTCTACAGACGGTGATTAAACCAACAGTCATCCTCGCCGTCGTCGCTGTCACCATCATAATCAACTTGATCCATCCTGCTGGATGGACAAATAATGCGAGTGGCGCGTTTCTCCCCAGCGGGAGCATCTCACCAAGGGCAGGGAAAATAAGGAGCCCCTAAAACTGGCAGGAAGATAGTTGGTTTACGGTTGACACGGGGTGACCCGAACTTTTGCACGCCACCGGGAAGTTGGAATCTTTGATAAATTGAAATAAGCTGTCGGATGGAGCGGGGAGCACAGAAGATTGAAATACTTGCAGTACGACGGCCGACGGTGGAGCGATCTAATTGTTTCATCTGCCGATCTGCCGGGGAGAAGTTGGGCAGTGTTTGGGTACTTGTGCCCGATGTTTACGGCCGATAAGCATTATTTGCTGGGGAATTACTTGCGGACAAGTTGGGGAATGAATAGGAGTGGAGCGCATTATGATAAGCAGATGGTGCAGAAGTTTCCTGTCCCGAGAATGGAGTACTTTTCGGACCGAATGGATCTTTAATTGTGATTTGAGTTTTAGCTTCTACAGTAGAACTTCCAAGGAGAGAGAGCTACATGAAGTTATTAGACTTATTTCGTCAGTTAAGTTTAATTGCCACGTCCTGAATTAGTTCTTGTAAGGAGCTTTTTTTTACCCCTTAACGCCTTTTCAATCAGTGTTTTCAATGCAGGCCATTTGCTGTAGGTAACAATTACGTCAATCATGAACAGCACGCAACATTGAAAAAAGTTTGTTTATTCTCTCCCATCACGTCACAACGAACTCTTCTGCTGGTGGGCAACCGGAAATCGGAAACAAAAATAAATTACATCGCCGACACCATCAACCCAGCGCGGTGATAAAAATACACTTCGCTCGAAGCGCCCTACACACGCACACAGTTGCGGGTTGCCATAAGCAAAGCCATAAGCGATAAGCGCGCGGATGATTGATGAGGCCACGCGGATTCATTGATGGATTTCACACGTCGTTCGAAAAGGGCCACAAATGCTAGCAAGGCTCGCCCCAACAATCGGGCAAAGTGGGCGATGGTCAGCACCGGTATCTCATCTCATTTGTCACTTTGTGGTTGACAGTTGATCGTAGAGATCGTGGGTGAGTTTTTTTGTTCCGTGTGTGTGTTATTTGTTTAGTCGATACTACCGCTCTCGAATTGCTTTCGAATCGATTAGGAGGAGCCGGCCCACACAAGAGAAGGCTAGAGCCAGCCCGTGCGTTAATTATCTCCTCGAGTGGGAGCGACCTTCCGTTTGCTTTCCCTCCCCCTTGGTGTAAGGTTATCGGTGGAGGGTTTTTGCTCCGGTTCGCTGGTGAAGAAATCATTCGATGGAGGCCGATGGTGCGGGAATCGATCAGGAAGTTCTTGGCCCGATTGCGAACGCGTTTGCAGCCGGTGCAGACGCATTCGCAAGCGATTGAATCGACCTTTGACATGCGCTTCTATTGCCCGTTGCTTACGCTTCAAGTGTTGATAACGAGCGGGTGAAGTACTACGTTTTTTGCAACATCGAGATAACGACGTTCTCGTTTTATTTCTCAGCTAGATTCGTTTAATGTATTTTTTTAAATATGTTCTCTCTATAACCTCTCTTTGTTTGCGGTTGAAATCCTCAAGACATCTGAATCCATCCTGGTGAGGTGCTTTTGCGCATATGTCTGACTTTATTTCATTAAGTCAATCAAAATGCGTGCTTCATGCTCGCGTACATCCATCAAATCCGGCGTGACAGAAACAATTTTTTTGCGCAACCACAATGGTAGTGGTGGAGCACCCACGCTGGCCATCAATTGTTGGTTTCATTCGCACACCACCCACACACACCCACACACACACACACACCCCCCGCAAACAGCAGTGGCGGCAGCAGCAACAGATAACGAGTAAAATTTGTGATGAGTCGCTCACTCACAGCCGCTTACCTGTGCGCTCTTCTTGTGCGAGATGAAAAACGCACCACGGGATGCCGCCCCCCCGTACCCTGGAGCATGGAACCCCCGTTCGGCAGTGGAACGACCGGAAATGAGGTTTTCGGTGCGATGATTGGATTTGTCATTGTGCGTATCGAAACGAATTTCGAGGCGAAATTGCTGCTGCAGATCTTTTTCTCGTTGTTCGCTTGATAGCAGCGCCAGATGAATCCTTTTCAAATGGAACAAATTTGGTATTGTTTAGAAGGTGAGTGGACAATATTTTTCTCTCTAGGTTCTGGAGCTAAAGCGTACTATTTATATCGCAAAAAAGGTTCTTATTTACAGTATATCTCTCTTGAAATGAGAATCTGTTGTGTCACACCACTTTACCATCATGAAATCAATTTAAAAAAAAAACAAAAAAATCGATTTATTGCTAATCATCATATCCAACCCAACAAAAATAAAACATCCACCATAATTTACCAATAAAAAAAAAGTATTGTTTTTTTTCGTATTTCTTACAAGCTTGCTCTCTCTCTTTTTCAATAAGTCATTTCTGTCGCATACTCGATTTTTCATTAATCGCTTACAAATGTCGAACTCGATTAAATGCCTGTTTAACAAAGATATTTTCTTATAGTATTCATTGTTGTTCTTTTGAAATCGTGCAATATGCATTCAACCATCGGTAATTAGAAATTTTCTGACACCTTTCACGTGATGATTTCCTTCAACGTCCTACTTTAGTTTTCGTCACAAATATTTTACACATACAGAATCTTTAAAAATGTGGTCTTATTACTATTATTTGTTATTGAATGTTCCAAAACATTAAAAATAAAAATCTTAAAAAGCTAAAGGAAACTCGTACTACCTAGAATCATAGACACTCTTCTTCTCTTCTCTTCTCGTACCTCAGTTGATGTAATAAAAACATACTTGTTAGATATTAAATTACTTAGCTGGAAGTAACATTTATATTCTGCTTGCTTTAAACAATTACTTTCAACACGTGGGTTTAATAGCTTTTTCAATATTTTCCAATAAATATTTTAATTTTTTTTCAAAACTCACTTGTTTTATATTCCAATCCTGCTTTTGATAATAAATTCAATAATCCTAATGCTCTGTAGATCCAGAAAATGGTATCAAAATTGTGTAACCATCTCCACAAATATTGTTCGTTTCAATGCCAGCAGTTTATTTTCGGCTTGCCTGTTTCTCTTACAATAAATCATCAATTTTTCTTAAAGCCCTATGCAAACTCAGCGCATTTCAGCATCCCTCAAAAGATTGCTGAATCGAAGATCTGATAGAACTAGGTAAAAAAAACTAATCATCACTACCCTTGTGACAAATGTGCTAACCGTCAGGCGTCAGAAGGCTCTTCCCTGTCGACCGTTTTGCTGAAAGTCAAGCAAACACAATGCATGCAGCTAACTGTCGGTTGCACTTTTCATACTGGCTGTTGATACTTTGCTGACAGGTTTCGTACGTATGGTGGAGGAAGGAGGTACGGACATCATTTTTTTTCTTCTTTTTTTGCTCCAGTTTACTAAGGCTCCCGGTGCCCATCTGCATCGACGCTGCGATGAAGAGTTTGCAAATGGGTTTTTCATATCACCATGCCCCGGCAACGGCAACGGTTCAGCTCGAATCGGAGTAAAGATCCCAAACGGGACGAATCGAAACAGTTCGATGATGAACCGTCCGCCGTCTCGCGCCGGGTTCAAAAATATGTGCACCGGAACCGGATCCACAGCGGCACACCGAGACTGTCTTGTCTTCAGTATCATCCCACGCCCGGCTTCCGTTGTCGATCGATTATTTTTCTCGCCTTCGTCCGCATCCGCGGCCGGCGTTTTGCATCTCATCGAGCGCCACCGGGCCCGGCCATTCGGGTGAAAAAATATTGGCACAGTGGTACCACCAGTCGTGATCAATTGACTCATCGTCGGTGTTGTGGATGGAACGCTTCGCTTCAGACAATGTGCTACCATTATTCTGCTGTTAGTGTTTCTTTCTCCGAGCGAAAACAAGTGTGCTAACAACAGAGGGGTAAAAAAACAACCTTCACGGCGGAAGCTGGCGAAGGTGTGACTGTTTGTACCACGACTGTGACCAGTTTTACCCTTCCCCTCCCCCGCAGGGAGGAAGATGATTTTGCCCGGGGCTTCCACTCGTATCTCGTTACACATTTACACTTCCTGTGAGCGTTTGATTGGCAGCGCAGCGCTCGGTTGGGTTGGAGATGGTATGGTAAAATATAACGAATGCGCACTAACGAACGCTTTTCTATCATTCATGATCTTGTTATATGAATGTGCGTGTTTTATAAGTGTATCGATAACTGTGAGATAGGATGATAGAGCTGCAATCGATTTATTTTACAAAACGAGATCGTTACAGAAAAACATGGCTAATGCTTGAATGATAGAAAAGCAAAACAAAAATGTATTAAATATAATATAATAAAAATAATAGAATATATATAATCTATATGCGATGTTTCAAATTTTATAATACAACCTTCATCAAAGTGCTTAAATTTTCCTAACCTCTGAGGTGTTGGGAATAATTAATAAATAGTTATTAAGATAATAGGAAGAGTATTTTAAGTGAACCAGATCAATTTACAAAAAAGTTCAATTTTGAATATAAAATGATTTCGACTGAATAATAAACTCTTCTTAGAAAAATTTTGTTTGTTTTGTTTCACACACAGCCTCAAACAAATACCTACTAAAAGTTATCGAAAATTAAATTTTAATGAAAATTAACGAACTTTCAACGCTCCAAGGCACCTCAAAGCCAAATGATTTTTTCGAGGGATAGAGACGCTGTTGAGATGAAAATTGAGTTTTTTTCTTAACCTTAAAATACTCTTCTTAATGGTAAAAAAAGAGTTCTTAAATACAAGTAAATGACAATTATCAAAAGATGCGCTAAGAGTCCTAGTTAGACGTTTTAGACCATTGAGATATCTTAACTTCGTACAATCGTCCTAAAATGCACATCATGCAAATTACAAGATTTGATTCTTTTGATAATTAAGTTGTAACCTTTCTGCTGGTGTTTTATTGACTCAACTAGTTCATGGTGCACATCCCATATTTATATCACTATGGTTGCTATGTCGAAACTAACTGAACATATCTACTACGATTTCCAGTAGCGGTGGCTACTATGATTTCAACAGATTCTCGTGATGTAAAAAAATGACCGAAATTCTATTTTTGCACCGTTTGAGATCTTGTTTACCGAACCTTACTCGAGTTTGAAATAAACAGCTTTTTCACGCTAAAAATAGTTAAAAGCTTCCACAAAATAAGCTCTCTGATGGCCTTTCGAAAAACTTAACATAATTCAAATCCGTCCATATCTGTAATCTATCGCGGAAAAAATGATAAAATCCAAACATTCAATTAGATGCCGGTGCCCAACGCAGCATGTTTACGTCCGAAGCACCAAAACAGCGTAGGATGCGGCTGTTATTGCCCGGATTGTACGTGCGGCAAGTACCTTATCCGGAACGAGACTATGAGGTGCGTGCGTCCTTCTCACCAACTGGATTGCTGGACAAGATACTTATGCACGCTGCGAAAACAAAATGATGATGTTTATTTTGAGATGATTGAGATTGAACGCGATTGGCACCATTTTAAAACCGGCAGAGTTCACATTTTGAAGAAGCTCTAAAGACGCCCGGTCCGGCAAGCTCTAAAGAAGCTCTAAAGGGAGGTACGGCAAAGGATGGTATAAAATATTTACAAATTCAACTGCGAGCGAGGGCGTGTGAATTCCCCAATCGGTGTGGAGCGGCTTATCCCGGGTTTTGGAGCATCAAACCGAATGACTTCATCGCGGCCGGGATGGAAGGACGGAGGGTAAAACATTTCAAGCATTCTCTATCGCAGGTTAATGTGACTCCCCGTTTGGGATCCTTTTTTGCCGTCCGGTCGAAGAAAGAAGCCACCGAAAGAGCGATTCGTACTGGGCACGTTTTCCACAGGCGCCCAATCAGGCGGGAGATTTTGAAGAATTTGGTTCATGAATTCGAATTGAAATGTAGGTCGCTTGGCCGGAAATGGAAATGTTCTATCACTGGGTTTTTTTTTATTTAATTTTTTCTCCCCCCATGTAAGGGTGCATGATCCTTCGACATATCCCTCGTATCGGTCGTGCGCCACCGCCAAAAACGTTCATTTCTCCGCTCCGATGGCGCTGGACGTTTGACTCGAACGCGTGGAGGAAATATTCCTGCGAGCCGCCGAACCAACACATCCCCAACCAAACCACCGCCGGAACGTCGTGCTATCATCATTCAGATTATTTCAAGCGTATTTGCATTTTCCATGCTTCGCTTCGGACCGGAAAAATGGCACACCATCACGACCGTGATGAAGATGATGGTGATGATGCGGTGGGAGGCAAAAAAGAAGAATAAAAAAACAAAATCCATCCTCTACCCGGGGTCAGATTGTTTGACTCGGGGAACGGTGGATTTCTTGTCCCATGATTTCTTTTTTCCCTCTGTTCCTTGAGCGCACTCGGGCGCGCTTTATTTAGAGAAACATCGGTAAAATATGTTTCACTATATCACCGGGTGGCCACGGGGGGGATGGTGGAAGTCACGAAACCGGGCAAGGGGTAGGGCAGGAACGCTTCTTTATTGCTGTGATTGTGAGCGGACAGGCGAAGTAGAAACCAGAACCCGACGTTGTTTGGCGGTTGTGGTCGGTTTGGCAGGAAGTGTAGCGTAATTTCATTACTGCGCTCGAACGTTTGTCCACCGCTGGGAACACAGTTGACCTAGGGCGGGTTTTCGCTTTCATCATTTGCGTGTGTTTTTTCCCCCTTCCGGCTGGTTGACTTTTTGATTTTTTATTTAAAAAACCCCTTAAAGATGTTTGTTGATGAATCCACAGCTAATGATTCATGGCGAGCATGGCCAGCTAGGTGAAGTAAGAAAATGTAAAAAATAACTGGATAGCTAAAGGACCTAGTAGGCAATTAAAACACAGAAGAACAAATAAATCAACTTATATCAAGGAAAATATCAAGCAACACGATTGAATGATGATGCTCTCACAATTGTAAAAAATGGCGTTATAAATTTCCATTTTTGTGAAGAAGTTTTTTTTCCACAAAGATTCGTTTGTGGGACGATCCCGCATGCTCGATTTAATATCAGAACCTCTTAAGGACATTAAAATATGCTTCTTCTGCGAACCGTACGCGCTTCAAACCATGACACCCATTAAATCGCTCTCGTCGCTTTTTGCGATACGATGAGACTCTCGGTGCGCTTTGTGCGACGTACATCAAACGAACCTCGAGCACATCAAGCGCACTGTGCATGCCTGGCGTGCGGTGGGCGAATCGAAAAAGAGGGGAAAAAAATCCGACCAAAAACATGCTCCCTCGACTCCACTCTTCCTCGTTCGAGCGCGGGAAAGTGTGAAGAATGAAAAGCTCTAGAGCGAAAGCACCACGGGAGCGGTGCTCGCCAACGTGTGCGGTATGAAATTTGCATAATTTTTTAACGACTTTACCGAAAACTCCCAACGCACACGGAAAGGAAACTGGAAACCGAACTATTTGCCGGAAGTTCCGACGTTGGGGCCTTCCGGTGGCCTTGGTGTGTTGGTTTGGTGGAGCGTTTTGTAAGGCAGGCGCTCCGAGCAGCAGCAGGACCGGGTCGGTGTAAAGAAATTAAACTACAAGTGTTATTGTCGTATGCAAATTGTGCCCTCTACACACACACACCGGGTCCCGCTCTTCTAGGTCGTCCGGTTGCAGCATGCTCACTTTGCAAAGGTTTCCTCGTTCCCCGCAGGTGGCTGATGTGTGTGACATCATCAATCTGCATTTGTTGGCCTCGTTCCAATCGTGTTCGTGTAACATTAGGGAGCACATATTGTCCCATTTACGGCCATGATCGTGGACTGCTTTCGCGACTGGGAAAACAAAATTTCGACCCCAGAATCGATCAGAACAATGGGAGTGTTGGTGGGCGTGAAAAGCATTTCATCCTGAGCAGGAATTTAGAATTAATTTCTAAAGTTGTAGATTTTTTGCTATGGAAAAATATTTATATCCTTCATCTTATAAAATATTGATGTAAGAAAACTTTAGTGAAACAACCACTTTGAATTATTTTGAACTCACTGTGCGTCCCATAACACGAAACTAGCAGCAAGTCGCACCGTTAACAGCTCCCGGACCCGTCCCTGGCGGAAGTGTCACACTGTTTATGCAAAGCAGGGACGTGTTGAAATACTTCATCGCAACAGGGGAGATAGAGTTGAGGCAGGGGGAATGTGGGACCTACGACTTCCTCTTGCTACCGGGTCTGGGTAACACATCTTAACGGGCTGATAAAAATCGTATTATTGCTTGATCGCTTGTCAGGTGGGGAAACTGTCGCGTTGGTCTTTTGTTTGGACGCTTGCTGAGAATGGCTTGTAATCGTTTGTGTTCGCATAAGATAAGGTGATTACAACAGGGCCTGGGGGGAAAGCAAATGTTCCTGGGTGTTCCAGGAATGGTATCGTAGTAGAAGGTTTTATGAGATCCGATTGGAAAGAGGTATAGTTTTAGGTTAGTAAACCTGTTTCCTCTAACTTGGTTCAAAGCATTCGAATAAACAAACGAAAATATTCCGACTGTTCTAAAAAATTCAAATGATATTTTCACATGTAATTCTAAACGTAAAAATTTAGAAGAATGTTTAGTAAGAATGAATAGTACATAGTAAGAATGTTAGAATAGTAAGAATGTTTGTTGGACGATAACCTAAATGAAGATACATTTTCCCGATAATTACTTATTCTGCACTATATCACCAACCACTTCTGACTTTTAGCGCCATCTACAGGTGAATTTACTTCACAGTATAGAACCCGTTGATGTTTTTTTAATCGCTCAGTTCTATCATAACCAAATGCAGCAATTTCAGCAGAATCACCACATTTCTGCTCGGAACAACGAAATTGTTATTTGTCTACAATTATTAGCGTTCCACGCAGCGCATGCAATGCTGCTGTTGTACGCTTTTTTTATTATGCTAATCGATCCGCCAACCAAGCGTATCGCTCCGACCTCATTTCGCAAATGACGTCAAAATATTTACCCTTTTTTTCGTGGAAACCCAACCGCGGCACCCACGACAACCGAAAGGGTTTCGGTTGAATAACCGACTTCCCCCACGCGCCATACACGCTCGATCGTGTTGTTTATTGCGCGAGCACCATCAGCGAACTCTGCCATCCTTATGCTCTCTAGCCCGGGTCTCGGGAGCTTTCGCGGTTTGGCTCGCAGGAAAGGAAGATTTAATGAAGCTAACATGACACCGGATAAAAGAGGCGAACGAAACAAACAACCGAAACCCACTAGAACGGCGAGAAGGTGCATGGGTTTGCCCGGTGCGGTTTGTTTATGGATTATGGGTTCTGCGATATGGAAAAATGGTTCGTGTTGTTATTTTATTTTGTTCTTACTCATCCAAATGTGAACCAGTACGTGCGATCCATGGAGACGAATTGGTGTGGAAGAAAGTCTTTCGCCAACGCTCGGTAGACAACACTCCCGGCAAGGTTACGGTAAGGAACTCACGTTTGTATTGCGTCGCCGTCGCTGTTGCAGCGAACGATACCGTACGGACCGAACGGAGTCACGGAATGGCACTTCATCGAATTACAGAAGACGGTTAATCTTTGGTGCTTTGGTGAACCGGATGGGAGCGGATCGACGGAAAGTACGTGACGTGCTGTGGAAAATTTGGTTCCTCCCGGGCAAAAGCCGGCAAGGGTGAGGCGAGGTGCGTCCTGGTGATGATACAGTGATGATACGGAGATATGGTCAGGTTTGAAATATGGTAGGATCTGGGCGGATATCTCGTGCCCGAGACTTTATTAAATAACGGCGAAACGTGTGCACAGCGAGCGAAAGCACCAGTAGATTAAGTGGAATAAAGTGTGTAAGAATTTCGACCAATTCGTAAAAATCCAGTTGTGGATTTTAAATTCTTGAACATTTTTTTATTGTCGAATGTTCTTAGAAATGGTCTAGACATTTGACATTTTTTAACTTCACATTCATGACAGCTGTCACATATATTGTTATGATTTATTACTTGACAACTGTCACCGACAGTGGTATTAATAACTAATAATATTTGTTATTAATTTTCTTCTGATGGAAAAACATGTGTTTTAATTTATTTATTAATTTTCTGTTGTAGATATTTCCTTAGAAATTATTGAATATATATTATTCAACAAGAAATGTAAAACACTACTTTTACATTCTTCGTTCTGCTTGCATCCAACTGTTTTCGCGTGAGTAATTGCTAATCTTCATATAAATAAATTACTCTGCATCCAATCGGAAAGAGATGGAAAGAAATGGGAAATCCATTTCACCACCATGTTTGATTTACTTAGTACCATCTTATGCTTCACATTGCCTTCTTCAAATCACTCCTTTTCGAGGGTTCTACCAGGCTTCGGGACGTGCTTTCAAACCCGTCTTAACAGTGCAAATTCCACCCTATGCCGCTTTCGAGCTTGAAAGAAAGGCTGGATCCACGCGATACTCGCCGGATTCTAATTGATTAATATCCGTACAAATATTGAACCAGCTTTGTCGACTGTGCAGCCGCGTGCGTGTCGAACGGTGGAATGTTCGCCTCATGCCTCCTGAACGGGGCACGCAAATTCTTGTTGAGGGTGAATAAACACCCTCCCGCCCGCTGGCCAGAGCAGAGCCAAACGGATGTGAAAATAATCCACCACCCGCACCATCCTTGGTTGGTTTGTGCTTTGAATTTGCATTGCATTAAATGTTTCCAGCTGAGAAATGTACCGGAAATAACGTTCATTAGTATCGCGCGCTCCGGTTGCCGTGGGTGTGTTGCGTTTGTTGTATTTTTTTTCGAACTTTTTTGTCGTCGAGGTGCCAGCGAGGTCTTGTTTTCTCTCCGTGCCTGATGCTGATGCTGCTCGTTTACATACACGCGTTGCGTTGCTCTGATTTGCAGCTTGACCAATGATCAACGAGAGGAAAAAATGGGAAACAAAACCCCATCCGCGGTTTCCCTCAACGCGGAATTTGTGAGCATCGTGTTTTTGCTTTTGTTTGGTTTATCTCGAGCTTTGTTATTCCCTCACGCTCTAGCTGTTTTCGCTTTTTTAACATTTGAACGATAGTAAAACAACAAACGATCCTAGTTCCCGACAATAAAACTTCACCGCACGGACGCAGCCAATTGGAACTGCGTTGGAATGCATTTTTCATCGAGCAAATATTTGATCATGCAAATCTTTGCAATTCGACGAAATTATTCCAACTGCACGGGAAATGATTGTGCGACTCCGCGGATGCAGTTTTAGTGGTCCGTGTTCGGGCGGAAATATTGCAATGAATATTTATTGCGATTTTCTGTGGTGCACATTTCAGCGTTGTTCATTCGCTGATTGTTTTAGGTTGAATATTTTTATTGACTTTTTAAGTGGTTTTGGCGCTTCGAGCACATCCTAAATTAGCACCGAATTGAACCATTAAAACTAGTTTATTATTACTAAGCAGTCTCGGTATTTTTTTCAATTCTCATAAAAAATCTATTTTTAATTTTCTTCTTTCGTCATATCCATTTTAAAATCCACTTGCGGTATGCATCGTTTTCCTTCAAGTGCCCTTAAAATCACCCCAACTCGAACCCTACAGGATCGAACATTTCATGCTCGAATCCTCTTAAGATTCCACGGGAGCGATATTTGGAACGCTGCATTCCACGCGGCGCGGAATATTTACGATCCAAACTCGCGCCGAAGCCCAACCGCGCTCACAAACGCTAATTGGATCTTTATTAGAATCGGCGTAAATCGCTCATCGGGTGGTGCGATCGTCGTTTTCTTCTGGTTGGCCCACGACCACCACCACCCCAGACGGACTGCTTCGAAAGCGTTGCGCTTATCGACGGTTTGAATCTACGCAAAACTCATCAAACTTGCAGGAACGTTGAGACGTGCAAGACACGCCACGAATCGATCGCTCGGAATCAAACGAAATGCCATTCCGTTGCGGGACTCCGCGCGAGGTTCTAATCTGCTTTCCACCCGGTAAGAGGTGATGTCTTTAAAAACCGATGGTTATAAATTTGAAGCTTTATAGCAGCGCCACCACCACCACCGTCGCCATCATCACCCGAGAGGGACCTAATTTCAGGCAGCTACGGTTGCAATCCTGGGGAGAGGTTTAATTTGAAGCCATCGGATCGGAGCAGGTTATCGGTTTGGGGTGGTTGGTTTGAGCCGTGCAACCGGGGAATCATCGAGAATCGGACAGGAAGATATATTTCGGGTGATTAAAGTGGAGGAATTCTCTTCATCAGCGCTATGCGGAGGTTATTGAAAATATTCAGCTGATTGAGCGTCCGGGCGATCGTTTGGTTTTGTGTTACCTATCAAAATTCTAGCCGCCATGCGAGGATAATTTTGGTGATAAATTTGAAATTTTTTGTTTTGTTAGATACTATGTTATATTAGAATTAAAAAGAAGAATAATTTTTAATTTTCTTAGAAATGAATTACAAAACTTGTTTTGAATTTCGCTTACCCAATACCCTGCGAGGATATTTATGTTATGATAACATAACATAAATCAACATGAGATATGATCTGAAGAAACGCTGATGAATGTTAAAATTATGCATTGAAATCACATTGAATATTGTAAAAACTCTGTCCTATAGGTGTCAGTGAATTATCACTGTTCAATCCTGAAGTTTTGAAAATACATAAAAACTATTCAACCTTATTAGTGTGGTGCGAATGCTTTAATTTAAGGATTTATGGTTTAATTTTAGTCTAAGCCGAATGAGGAATGAAGACAAATTTTAATTAAATTAATGAAATTTGAAGCCAAATAGTATGCAATATGTACTGAACTATTTTACTCTGTTAAATAAATAATACGCATTGAACATTGGAAAACGTTCTATATATTTCCAATTCGAATTGTTCGCCATGAAAATTTAAAAATCCTGCTTTTGCCTAAATCGACCCTAACCATCCTAGCCAATTTATACAAGCCATCTGCCAAGATAGATTCGGTTCTTAGCTCTGTCGTTTAATCAATACGATCAATCATTTCACCAACAACTTATTAATTTTTTGAGCTCTTATAATTGAAGATTGATACCGAAGACCGTTTGGTAGGACGCTTTTTTCTCTTCCCTTTTTCAATTCGCTCATTCCGAGATTGTCACGGAATGAGCGATAAAATTTCGATTAAAGCATGGTTGATTAATTTTTCCCCGCCTTTTCCCAGTTTTTGAGGCCCACGCTGACCGCGAACGGTCTCTTGTCAACGGGGTGGTTTTTAATATAATCTGATAATCCGCAGCACACAGTGCGGAAGCGAGCGATGCGATTTGCCTGTACTGTCTTGTTTTTTTTTTTTGCGAACCCAACAATCGTAACCGTACCGTGAGCTTGAATTTATTATAGTTAAGCCTTATTTATAATGCCAGTATTGATTCTTCGGATCAACCGCCGGTTTTGCCCGCCAACTCGGTTCTTCTCGAGCGAGAGAAATCATCGTTTGCCCGTTTCCCGAGCGAACAGATTCGATTATTGGAGCAGTTTCGTTTCGTGTTCCGTGCTGCGGGATTGAAAGAAGAGCGTAAAGTGGTAGTGCCTTTTTTTGCAACGAGAACACTTTCGAGATAGCGCGGTAGCAGCAAATGAAAAACGAATAACTGAGCGCCGGATTCGAAGAAAAGGGGGCCGCACCCCAAGCAGCTGATAGAAAAGCGGAAAAGTGGTTAAGGACAGCTCGTTCGTGTGATTAAATGGTTCATTTGTGCCACTGGAGAGGCGTGTTTCCTTTCCCATCCCATTCTGGCGGCTTTTTTTTATCGCTCCATCTCTTTCAACTGCTCCTTGAAGGACGCACTCGTTGTAGAGCCTCGAAAAGGCGGCCGCTTTTGTTTTGCGAGCGCTTTTCATTCTTTCTGTTCCATTTTGCACACGATTTTCTAGCGTTTTTTTTTTGTTTTCTTTGTTATGTTCCGATCGTCCTTGTCCACTCAAGTGAGTTTTCCGAGTTTTTCATTTTTTCATTTGAATCTGCTTGACCTCCACCGGACCAGGCACCGTAGATAGGCTGAGTGGATAACCATCGCCCGCCGTTCGTGGTAATTTTCCACTTCATTGAAATATGAAATGTATTTTTCATTAGTGTCCCCATTGTGACCGGCTGAGAAGACGCAGCAGCTGATGGTTTTAATGATCGGGAGCACTACGGTTGCTAAGCAACGCTGAAAAGCAGAGCGTAATTGAATCTCATTATCCGGGAAAGGTGTAACGGAACGGATGATCTTGTAAAAAATATACAATATGGATAATATGTTTTACCTATAAAACCATATTTGTAGTTCAAAATTTACGTATAATTTTGAAATTGAATAATCTAAAATGCACCTGTTTTTTAAATATATATTTTTTCTAATTTAAAAAATATAAACGACAAAATAAAAATCTTACTTTGTATTCTAGAATAGTTGTCATGATATTATGATTAAATTGAAAAAAAGCAAGTTGAATTGTTAGTGTAGGTTCAATTCGAAACAAAAATTTCCAGATAAGCTTAAAAATCCTCCTATTATCATATTTTTTTCTATGTAAAATGTAATTTTTTTCCAAATACCGACGTAATTATTGAGCAAAATTCAATCGATAGTGTCGAAATAAAAAATTGTTTCAAACATATTCCCCGCAGGCTAGATTTAATACTCGCTGCAACTTAATACTACAATCAAGCGCAAAGCATGCCCGTTTCCTCCAAGGCTCACGTACCGGAAATGAAAGCATCCTTAGAGCTTATTTTTCTCGCTCATAATCGCTACGCGAATGCTCGGGACTCGGGACACTCGTGCAATTACCAGTGTCCTTGTGAGCCATGCGAGCGCGTAGGCCTCCCGGTCTTGGCTTGCGCGAAACAAGCACTTCCGAGGAAGAGGGCCATTTATGCGCTCATTCGCTCACTACACTTTCCGCTTATTATCTATCATTCATTCGAAATGATTCGCCGATCCGGATGGGACTTAGGTAGGTGGGAACGGAGCACGAACCGCCGCCCGCTCGACGAACTGTTCTCAAATGGTGCAGGAGTTTTTACTACAAAAAGAAAAATAGAACTTTGAATAGAAGGAGGAACAAAAAAACATACAACGAAACACCCAAACCGGGAAGGTCCAGTACGGCAGCGACGTTCGTCATGATTTATTCAGTGTTTCGCTCGTTGGATGGCGACGGTGCGGTGAGACACTGAGAGAAGCCAGCCCGGAAGCGTATGCCTCTTTCAACGCCGCACGGTCAGCTCGGGCGGAAGAGGAGCAGACTTTCCGGGTGGCTGGAAAATTGCTTGCCTGTCCTGCCGTGCCGGTTGGCAGCTTGCTTGAAGCCGCGCCCTTCAACGTCCACAGCGAAACGATGAAATTGTCAGTAATTTTATGCTCATTTCATTGCACCTTCCGGGAGGCGAAGATGGCCGACCGGGAGTGAACCGGTCACTCGCCGTGCTGTCCCTATGGTCCGGCTGGGATGGCCAACGAGCGGAACCGGTGCGGAATGTTAAGCGAATTAACAATAAAGCAAAATTAAGTGGTTTTTCGGTACTCGAGTATTCGGTTCGGCATTGGTGGCCCGGGTCGTCTGTCATACTCTCCAGGCTACGGGAACAGATTGCTTCGGCCTTGTACAAAGCGCTTTGAGCACTTTCATTAAGCGGTTAAGTAGGTGGAAGATGTATTTTTCGCGAACAAATGTCGTTTTCTAAGGCCACTGTTTATCTGTTGTGTGTGTACTTGTGCTGACCAATGAATTAGAGCGAACGAATATTTATCAAACTCGGAAAGGGATTCTAAATGGTAGCCTCAATTACGATGTGATAAATGATCCTGATGGTTTGAAGGAAATTGCAATGAACAGAACAAGTGTTATTTATTACTGCGAATATTATGTTTTGAGAATCGAGTCCTTTTAAGAAATATTTGAAATTACTTAAAATCCAATAATTGTTGCATGAAATAATACACTTTCTTGGAAAGATATTTATTCAAAGCAGATAAATTTAAGGTAGCATTTCAATATATTGCATTTTTAATTGCAATTGCATTGCCAAATAAATTTTAGAGACAAATATGAAAATTTTCAAAACTGAAGGAGAAATACAAATCCCAAGATAAGAGTACACAAATAGGCTGGAAAAGATACAATAATAATTTTTGACTAGCTAACTCTTTTGTTGGAAACATCTGTGCCTCAAGTCTTTAACATAATATAAACAACATCGAAATAAATGAAACTTGCAAAAAAAACCGTAAAATAGAGAAATCGATGCTTATTTATAAGAGCAATGTGATTTTTATGGAATGTTTTTTTAAACATAACAGGTTAAAAAAGTCGAAACAATTTTGTTACTAAGTTTATAAAAATTCTTTTATTTTTGAAGCGACATGTTCAAAACAAAATGTAACGAAAAGTTTAATAGTTGAAATGTCACGAAGAATATATCAATGCTTCAGCAAATTTTATTTTTTACTTTTTGCTTACTTGATTTTGTGCTTGTGATTGCAAACTACAGACAAATCCTTGAGTCACAACATTACGAAACATTTTGAATTCCCTCCACTTGCTTAGGTAAGTTCTCGTCCAAAACAACATCCTGCCCAACCACCAACCTGCAGAGTCAATAACGACATGTTCAATCAAATCATTGCACTGGGAAGAGTAAATTAGATTGTGCTTTCTCGTATGTTCGCTTCACCTTTTAGCGAGCATCCGCTGGAGATCGTGATCCACGGCTTAATCAAATACACGTGTAGTTCAATTTACGATGCAACCTCGACGCGTGTATCATTCCAACACCGAATCACGAACGGTGGAAACCCTTCTTCCCGGTCGATTTATCGGTCGGTGTTTCTCCGGTGGGAACCGAGCTGCTCCTGGCTGACTGACTGCAAAACGTCAAGACGTCTGCCAGCATCCATCTTACGTCAGAACCCCCGGACGCGATGGACGCGAAGATTGAAACCATCAATCCTTCGACTACCGTTGTCTTACAGCGCTTCGGATGCGGTTTACCTGCCTGCCTGAGCGATGGCGAGCGAGTTTTGCTGGAACAGTTTCGGTAGTCGCGCAAGAAAAACGTGCCCAAAAACAGGCACGGCTGCCTTCGTTCACACTATCACAAACCTCGACCTCGCTAGCGCCGGCCGAATTTAATTACAAACTCATTAAAAATGCGCGCAAATTAAATTTTCCTCACTTTTGTGAAGCAACCGGGAATGAAGAAATGGACTTTTAAAGTTTGAACTGAGCGCCCGCAAATCATTCATTAGATGTGTTCAGATTGTTTAAGTTGAGTTATTAGCTTCTAAAGTGAAGTTTCGACTGTACCAGCACTGGGCTCCCGCCCCATCTTGAAGAATAGCGAGTCGTAAAGAGTTCAAGCTCGAGAGAAAGTTCTCCACTTGCGTGGAATAAAGGGAATTTCCACTAAATGTCTTGAGTTTTTTTTTGCAAAAGATTGGATCCCATTTTGGTATTTGCTCAACCTCACACGGTGCACTTAACAGACACTTCGCGGAATTCGTCGCCTTAACTGATTTATCATTTGAAGCGATTCAACTCTAGCACGAGCGCTTGTTTCACAAGGGGCTGCAGTCTGCAGGAGAAAGTCACATTGCGTTTGCCCGTGGCGTCCCCGCCGCCACTTCGGACGATTCGCAGTTGATTCTGAAGTCTTGCCACTCAATTACGATGCTAATGGCAGCGTGCAGAAGGCGAGGGTGCAACATTCCGAGATCATCCGTTCGCATGAAGCTCACGTTACGACCCGGAGGACAAAGTAATAGCAAAAACTCACGCCGGGCGAGACACGGGGACGCTGATTACGTCAGGGTTGCTTAGCGCACGGTTGCCACCCCTTCGCCCACGGGATTCCGAACCATCGCTTTGGCGAAAGAAGAATCTCGATTTCCTCCCCTCTGCCACACCTGCCGCCGCCGTCGTTAGCGAGCACTTTTTGGATTTAATTTGCATTTTCACCTTTTGCCTGGGCGTCCCGGTTAGCGCTCGGCTCGGCTGCACTGATTGGTTTCGCGAGGTGTGGTGCAGGGTCGCCGACGCCACTGTTGATGATCGAGGATAACGATATGAACGGTGCGCGGTACTTGATTATGCCGGGAGCTGATTGCGAAAGCTGATCCGGCTGCAATACTAATGACTGCGCTGGAAGTACTGATGAGCTGTAATCCGGGAGAAATTGATTGCAAAGTGACCGGCGGAATCATCTCTTGTTTCTGAAATATATTCGATATTTGTTAGAGTTTGTTCTTATTTTTGGTTTTTGTCCTTTTTCATTCTTTAAATTTTAAAATATTTTTAAAATTTGATGGTAATTATTTTTTGAAATTATTGAGTTTAGTATTTTTTAACATGGCTTGAACCTCTTTTGGCAATATTCATTTTTTTCACTCCATTTTCAAGATCTGTGGTCTTCATTTCTGTATGATTTTGAAATATTCTGCCCTTTTCCTCTTATTTTCGACGAATATGATCTACAATATACGTTCTCGCACAATGTTATCATTCGAAAGCAGATCAGAACGACATTCTCTAGTTATGCAATACTTAATGGGATAAACACAAACAATTTTTTCCGAATGATGGTTAAGTTATAAAAAGAAAAACTTTAAAAATCCACCGATGGAATTTTCCTTAACGTGTTTTATATTTCAGTTTTTTACTATGAACTTTAAATAAATGTTGAAAAATCTCACTATTTTTTGTTTATTTCTTCTCATATTTCAGCAACACTAGCTAGCTGGTGATAGCAGTATCATTCAGAGCCCAGGAAACAACTGAGTCGAAAAAATAGGTAAGTTTTTTTTAAATAACTTTTATTAATTTCATATAAATCTGGTTAAAATAAAAACAAATTTTGCTCATCTCTGCATACAGCATGATTTATGCTCGCGATAACAAGCACATTACTCACTCCTAGTGACGAAAGTTGACATTTTGCGAAACCAAGCTCATCACCTTCTGAGGACTGGCTTTTTTTTGTTTCGTTTTGCGTATGCTACGTCCTTGTCCAACGTCCGTAAGACTATCGTTTAAATTTAATTGCTAATTTAATTTGGCCGCGTCCAGACAAGTTTTCACAAAACCGAACCCCGAGCAACAACGCGAGGGTGGATGGGGAAAGCAAAAAAAAAACGCCGTCTCCATTATATTTTACAGCATCAAACTGCCGAAAAAAGGTCGCCAGACAAATGACATTTTATACGGTTCGTTTCGTGGTGTGTCCCGCGCCGGTGTTTAAAGTGATATTAATTAAAATAAATTATTGTCGTAATTATGATCCATTTCGGGCGGGCTGGATGAAGGGGGACAGAAGTGAAAAATGAAAAAACACACACACACACAAAACTGCTGACCGAGAAAAGCCTCACCGACGCTGAGACCAGAGCGTAGCCATAATTGGTATCCGGTTTTTTTTTTGTATCCTGCGCTGAACCGGAAGGGAGGTTTGAGATACGAATTTTACGGGTTAGACACTAGTTTAATGAGATATTTTTCGTCTAGTGGAGAAAAGCTTTCTCCGGGTCACAGGATAAATGGATGAACCTGGACAGGCTTTAGGTGTAGGAAACCGGTTGCTTCAGGTTGCTGGAGGATTAATGTATCTTCAGCTTAATCTTTAGCCTTTGACCTTTACTCCGGTCGTTTAACTCATGATTTGTCCATTTTATGCCTAGCTCTAAGGCCAGTGATACTTTTACAGATATTAAAAAAAATCTTTTCGAGTTTAGAAATACGCAGCTGTATCTGATTTCTTTTATAAACACCTCAGTGAAATGTTTCAAAATATTTCCTATTTTTTCCAACTTTAGCCTGTGTTTTATTTTATTCCGCATAAGGTCGATTTTTTTGTTGCTTCATTTTTATGTTACTCGCATTCCTTCCCGATCGTATTGATCGCCTAGATTCCCCTATCTAAGTCCCATAAACCTGCACGTGCTGATTGTGACGCTTCGAAAGTGAGTTTACGACACACGGTATCATCGTCTCACACGGTCCAAATCGTGGGTAGATTTTCCCGGTTTTCAAAATCACATTTCCCCGAATGCTGACTCATCATGACCACTGAGCGTTGTCCCTGCTTCACACACGACCAATCGAACGGAACGGGTCTTCCTTCCTTCCTGGTGTGCTTAAACTGCGGAAAAATAAAATTCGATTTCCTGCTTCCGATACGCGCTCGCCCGCGTCCAACCATTTTACGACCCCGGCGTTGATTTCTATCTGGACGTATTCTTTTTTATGTGTCTCTCACGCACACGTACATACACGCCGAAAGGGGGCTAGTTGTTGGAGGGTACAATGATTACAAAACTTTAAAAATCCACCGACGGAGCTTTCCATAACGTGTGCGGATTCTCGCCCTCGGAAGATAAACACTTCCCCAGTGCGACGCGATTTTATGATGCCACTGTTGCCGGACATTTCGCTCGCCTTCACTCGCCCGGACGCTCGTTTTTCGCTGCGTGAACGTGGTTGCGTTTCCTGAGCAGCTGAAGCAGAATTATGTTGAATGATTTCCTCGTCAGTTCGGTGTCGTTTCGGGTCCCTTTCGGCGGGCAAGAACTTTACCGAAGGAGATGGGGAACGTTTAAAAAGTGGGAAGCTTCCGAACAGAGGTCACGTCGTGTAGGGACTATAAATAGGCCGTGTCTGCGCGAAAGGCGAAAGGCGTGAGCGATAGCTAATGAAGCACCATTAAACGCAGCCGGTGCGCGCTGGTCCAGCTGGTCGGAATGGGAAATTTATTGACGACTGGGATGGGACGGGGCGCTGTGAGGCGTCAGTTTTTACGACCCGATCCGGGTGGTTCGTCATGGCAATGCGATTTTTAATATTGTGCCCTGTGCTCTTGAGCCTCTTTTCTCTCGCCGGATAAGAGCATCGGTTGCGTAAAGGTTATTTCAAGTGGCGAAGGCGTGTACCGAGCACCCTGGAAATGATGATGAATTTGTTACCCGAAGGAGAGCAAACGATTTATTTCTCTGGCGATTAGTGTTCGTCCTGATTCCGGAAGGTTTCTGGCAATGTTTGTTAACAAATTTAAAATATTTTTGTAACATGTGACAATTTTCTATAAAATTTTTCTTAGCCAGCAAACTATGATATAATTTTTTGACGTGATATGAATTTAATTTTTAAGTCTATCAGTATAAAAATTCATAAATTAAACATTGTTCAGCATCATATCGCAACGATAGATTCGTCCATTGGTTACTATGACTTAACAATGCACACGATTGTGTTTATTTTATTTATTTCGATTAGTTGAAAGTAGCTGGCTTTATTGTAGAATACAAATTATTTATGATCGCTACGATATTCAGGGATTCTGATTCCGAAATTCTCTTTCAGCGATTGTTTTATTCCTTGAATACAGTTTGTAACAAATAATTTAATGTAAAATCAATAAAATCACAAGTACTGGCCAAAATTCAATTAACGCTCCGGGTATAAAAAGCATCTTATATATATTTGAGCTGAAATTTATTTGGTAAAGTTTCACAATTATGAAACAATTGTTCACAATTATGAACAATTATGTGAAAGACCTAAAGGGGAAACTTATATTACTTTCATTATACACTAATAAACGGATGCATCCCATACAGAAGCCGTCATCATCACGAAACAGTGCCAAAAACTACAAAAGTACACGCAACACGACTGGACTGGACGACTATAATGATGACAAACGATGGAAACAAAAAAAAAACAAAGCAAACGAGCTTACAAATTAGCCATAAAAATCAACCGAGCCCACCCGGGATAAGGTGCTGTTATGTGTAATGTGGAGGAAATGCCCATTTGTAACCATTGTTTAGTTTTAAGTATAGTTATAAGCAATACGGCCTGGCCGTTTCTTCTCTAATTAAATAAAATAAATAAATAATAAACGGATGTGATGATTTCTGATGATTTTATCACCTGCATATAGATCATTCTATACGACGTACTTCCCATCCCAAAATATTCAGAATGTATCGTCATGAGTGTAAATTTTATAATAGTAAGATGATAATTTGATTGAAAGATGGTTTGGTTTTTAAGCAACCCCTAGGTATCATATTTAAGCGTTATTTATTCCAATTCACTAGTCAAAGAAAGCATTCATAAATTCACCCAATGCTTGTATTATTATGCACCAAATTTTGTATCCTAATGCATCAACCCGTTTTCCCCATGAAAATAAAACCACCTGAGAAAATGTCTGCAAATTCAATTTCGAGTTTCTCCGCATGTTGCCCAAATGGTATGCTAAGCGGATTTTAGTTGACCATTTTTTAATTATTGAAAACCGACGTTCCACCAAGGTGTGCGGTTCCTATCCCCAATAGAAATATTGCCCACCATTGAGCAAAAGCTTAGCCTCGGCGACAATTACCGCATCCGGCCATGTTTACTGGTGCTCGGTCGCGGCGGATTGCATAAATACGATTTACATTTTATTATATTTCACGCTTTATACGATCCTCACGGGCTGATCCGCTCGCTTATGCGCTCCTGCATTTATATGGCGAGCCGCCTTTTACCGCGCGAAACTGTGAAGCATATTTTAATTGCGTGCCGAGCGGCAACGCCGAACGCGTCCTCGTTTTCCAGGTAACCAGGCTAGGCTGGCCAGCCAGACGGGTAGAGCGCATTTTTATCTTTATAGGCAAAGTTGTAATGGTTTTTATGGGAGTTAAAAATATGTTCCACGAGCATAAGGTAACTCTTTTCGCGCGACTTCCCTTTTTCCCCTTCTCACATTCATCGGGTGAGATTGGCCGCTATCTTTTGTGCGCGGATTATTCAATACTCGTAAAATGGGCAGCGATCGTGGGGCTTGCGGGACCGAGCGCGGTTAGGCTGTGGGCGGTGGGAAAAGAAAGGATGTTTTTTTGTTATCATCCCCGCAACGACCGTTCAGGTACGGTACGTCCCGCACAAACCTCGATTGATAGCGCAAAAGTGGTGCGCGAAATGTAGGAAAATAAAGCGAAACGAGCGTAATAACTCTGATCCTCACGCGGCGCGAATGAATTGCTTAGGCCGGGAAGCGGCAATAAGCGGCTCGGTCGTAAATTTAATCATGATTGGGATACCGTTTTCCCGTTCCCGCTCCTTTATTGCACTCGAAACACAGTTGCAGTTAATAAATGGGGCTTTGGTGCTGTAAATCAGAAATGCAAATCGGTGACATTTATTTCCACAACCGAGGAGAAAAGTGGAATCGCTTTTCGAGCCGGAACTGGAATCCTCTAATAGAGTCATTCTCACATCACAAATCGAACCGAACTTATCGTCTAATTTCTGTACCGAGGGTGCAGAAACTTGCACGCGTGGCTTTTGGCCGGCTGGTTGAAGTTAAGTTTTCGCAAATTCGAAAGTCAGCAAGCGCTACGTGTCACGGTGGAAGTCTCAGTATATGGGAATGCGGAATTAATTCCATTCAATTTCCTCCCTCCTCCTTTCCCATCACCATTAGCACTCCTGGTGGTTCAAATAATATCACTTGACTCGCACGGAATATTCATAGATCACAAATAGAGAGAGAGAGAGAGCGAGAGAGAGAGGGGGAAAGGTATACCACCACCAGCAAGTATGTTTAATTTATTGGCATAAGTCGCCGTCTTCCGTCCGTTTCCGCTGCCCGATTTCAACGGAACCGGAAAACCGTTTTCCACACCTTTCGAGTCGTGCTGGTGGTTGGTGCGGTTGAGTAAAAACCCCCGCCCTCCTTCCCGAATCGGACCGGGCGGGCTTTTAACCACCAGTTTGTTCCTGTGGTTTGACTAACAAATTGCGAAGCTTTGGTTCTTTTGGAACCAGTTTGCCAAGGGACTTTGGCTTTGAGACTTTGCTATGTATGTGTGTGTTAGTGTATGGAGGGAAAATCGGCTTAAGGGTATCATGAAGCTTCGGTTGTGAGCTGATTTGGCGCTCGTCTAATTTGAATGCCATTTTTCAGCGTTTCTGCTGGATAATGAGAGGGTTCCAAATGGGCGCCCATGCCAAACGTATAAAAATAAAAGAAATTTATGTGTGGATTGTTTGTTTTGCTCGATTCTTATTTCTATCCTTAACTTTAGTTAAAACGTCATCAAATCATACAGTAGAAATATAGAAAAATAGATTCTATTTTGGTTATAAAATAAAATGAAAAATATACCCAACCAGCCCAAAACAGATTACTAAAATTTTGGTGGAATTTCAAACAAAATCATAATTATGATCCTTCCTAACTCGATCACTTCTTTCCTTTACAAAATGATCTTCTTTGGTGATCTCGTTCCTTATGTTTCACGAACACCACTAGGAAAACTTCCATAAATATGATACGTTAATCGAATTACCGGTTGTAATAAAAGCATATTAAACAGTTCCTACTCCTACTCCGCCCTCTTTCTGGTGGGAATTCGCAAGTCACCGCGATCTCTGTGACCCTGAGTCTTAACTCAATTAAGCAAAATTAAGTTCGACCAAGGCATCAAACGCTGGTGACCACCAAGGAAGCAGCTAGTGGAATCGCAAATAACGTTCTCAATGGGGAATTGTAAAGGAATTAGTTCATCATCCCGATGGGGAACGATGGTTGATTATTAAATGGAGAACAATATGTGCAGGAAGAGAACATAAACAGAGCATGATGTATTTTATACGATTTATTCCAATGTGTGCTTGAGCGTATAGTTGCGACCGATTTGGAACGCTTTTACTCATGCCCTTCCCGATGCAAATTTTACGATTGTGATCTTGCTTTTTAGGGAGGGGAATAAAAACCTTCTCCCGTTTCCGTTCCTGCTAGGTTTCGCTCATGCAAATCCCTTGCCCGATGTATCACCATCGTCTGATTTCGTGACAGCTTCATTAAACGAACCAGAAGCCGAACCTGTGCCTGATTGCAAATGCATGTAAATTGCCAGTGTGACAGTGGTCGAGGCAGATACATTCAAATAAGTACGGATCGTTTAACATACGATTTAGCATAGATTAGGCCACCCCCTACCACTAGATGGTGCTAAATCTCCACCAAGTGACTGCATTCCGGCATTCGATGCTGCAAGAGCTGCAAATGAACCCTTCCTCACCCATTGCTCAAAGCGAACTCTATTTGCATTTTGAGCAATGGCGAATGTACGAATGTCCAAGTCGCCGCAAGTAGCATCCGGAGCGGCGGATGAATGGAAGCAAAAGCGTCCAGGAATGCTTACGGGTGACACCTCGTCCTGGTGGTTTTTCTTCAACAGTGCGCTTTGCTGCGCTCCTTCTGCACGTGAGTGTGAGAGTGAATGCACACACCGACACACACACCGACACACATTGCAACTTTGTATGCACCGCCGGGGACCATTTATCATGCTCAAAGCAGCCGGGCGCGTCGGCGGCGTCAAAGACGTGGGAGAAAACCTTCACCTTCTCACCCATCATCGCCATCATCGTCTCGGAAAAATATGTGCCCCAGTCCTCCACCGCAAAGGGTGGGCGGGCTGGCGGGCGGGAGGGCCGGTGGAAAGCGAAACAAAACGCAAACACAATCCTCTGACGCGCTCCGCATTCCCTCCCACCATCCACCCCTGCTACCATCGGTAGCTTTTTCCGTTCAATTAAGCTTTCACCCACAAATGGCTCCCAAATGGTTGTTTTCCCGGCGTGTGGCTACGATTCGCTCGTGTACGCTCGATTTGAAAGAAACACACGGGCTGGGGATATTTTTTTTTGTTTCATTCGTCTCCCTTCTCACTACCATGCCCGTCCGTTCGGATCCGTCCCCACAATGGGGAGACGCTAGTGGGGGGGTAGGTGGCGCATGCCGGCGGATGGGATGGTTTTGGTTAACCTTCGGACAGGATGATTAATAGATTGCGAGCGCTGATTTTGGAACGCAAATGGAAGTACGGGCGAGCAGATGCAGGATGAAGCTTTTCAATTAGACGCTACGCTTCGCTGGGTTTGAGATCATATTTTTTAGATAAATGTCTCTGGAATGGATGCGGAGTGTTTTTGTTTGGATCTGACCGGTAATTTTTTTTTTTTTTATTTGCCTCAGAAAGTGATCTGCTACTTGCTTTAAATACTCCCAAATCGATCGTTTCATCCGGTTTGAAGGACCAACATAAGAACCCAGCGTGCTGAGTAGATAATAAGCTACTATTTGAAACCTACTTTGAATATGATTTTAATGAAATAAAAACCTTTCAATTAGAAGCAAAGAAAATTGTTATAATTTTTTTGAAAAAATAATTTATTTTTTTTATTATTTAGAATTGTGCAATCCCTTTCATACCCTGTAGGCTTCCATCATAAATATCATCCCACAGAAAATACTGCTTCATCTGTTCAAAACTCTGACCGAGAACGAACAAATGCTAGTTGGTTTGGAATCACAATTTTCATACAGTCCATATTTTCATACGGAACTGGTAGCATCTGCTGCAATAGTTCGCCCTCAAATCATCGATCTCTCAGATCACAACGAGCTTTTGTGTGGAACCGTGCAGAAACTACTCAACCGGCGAAACTGATACCCGGCCAAAAGGGTTAGCGCTTGCGACCGTCACCCGTCCGAGTGCCGTGGAAAGCCGAATTCGCACATTTCCCGGCGTTGGAAAATCCGGTTCGAACGACCCAAAATTTGCGTACCAGCTGTGCGGCTTGCCTACCCAGCCCTGCTGCGGTCAAATTTGTGCCGGGCTCTGAGTATGATTCCGAAATTGTCATTTTTTCGCCCCCTCGTTCTCTCCTGGTCCTGGTGCTGGTGTCAGTTGCATCCCCGGGTGGGGATCGCGGACTCAACCGCACCGTCTGCACGCGATTTCGTGCTAATGCGCTGATGGATGACATACGGCAGCGACGCTGCGGTTTTGCGAATGCAGTGTTGGAGTTTTATTTTTCCACAACAGAGCTCATCCCGAGCTCATCGTTCTGTGTGCGCTTGGTGCTGCAAGATGGATTGCATGCCAGAGTGGGAACATGCACCGAGAAAAAAATCGAACCAGATTTCCGAAAACCTCGTGCAAAAGAGGAGCCACAGCTGATTGAATCTGTGAATTGAGACACACGTCACGAAGTGTTGTGATATTAAAAATGAATGCACGGATGGTTCCGCCGGTAAACAGAAATATTGACGAGCCAACAGGGGTGAGCTCGTTTAAATTGCCTCAAAAAACGTGCCCTCTCGTTCGATAAATAACGAAGATAAAACTCATTAAAAATACACTTTTCAACGGTGCTTCGACAGTGGTAATGTTAAGCCCAGCACTACCGGGATCGTAATCCTCTAGGCTGCCACGGATTCCGCTGCCTATTTTATTATTTCTCCCAACAAAACGCCATCCTCACGCTGACGCAGCTGGCGAACAGTAGACCGCTCAAAAACTCACCCACACAAACACATCGCGTGAAAGAATAAGCATTTCGCCCCCCCCCCCCACCCGCGGAAAGGGGACCCGGTTTGGGAAGGGAGACATTGCAATTGCCGCGGGCTTAGATAATCCAACCGAACCGGTGTCGTTATGAGGGCGCTGTATCATCATCCGCTAAAATAAATCAACATCCAGCGGCGGGTCGAGCGTCGTGCGCGCGTCAAGTGCCACCGATAAGTGGCAAAAAAACCAAAAAAAAAAGAAAAACATCCGGGAAAATCAGCATCAGCAACAGGATGGTCGAGATGCAACATTCACAGCCGACGGGTGCGGGAAAAATGTAGCCCCTTTTCTATGTGCATACGTACATACACGCGAGCTCCGCGGGACTTTACGGGTCTACGATCCTTGAAGTGGGTTTTGCGTGCTAGCGTGCATGGGGTTTCCACTTCTTTTCCACACTTTTCATTTGCCACAGCAGGCAACGCTAGCTAGCTCGCAACTCTCGACAGGTGGGTGGGGACGGTGAAGTTCGTGCGGAGAAGTTCTGCCCTATTGTGGTCATAAATGCAACTCATTCACCAGTTGGATACATCCATTCGGAAATGGGTTTGAATGCAAACACGGTGCATCATTCCTTTCATGCCGTTGCTTTTCTTCCCGGTTCGGGGTTGTTCTGGGAAAATGGTTGCGCATGTGGGCGCACGTTGGCCTGCGGCTGTGCCGGCTGCACAGTAATATTTGTGTTTGATTGGTTGGAAAAGGCTTTGGAGGGTGAGCTCAGGGACTTTTCTTAACGCCAAAGCAACTATGTTACCTGCAGGAGTGCGAATGATAAGTACACTGGTTGGGAAGAAATGATGAATATTTTTTAATGCTACACAATTGCATTACAAATTCATGCTTAAAAAAAATGGTAAATGCATAACAGTGAATTAGTAATTTATTTTACATTTGAAAAAATCTTTTTTATTACTAAACAAAATATAAATTACTGAAATAATAAGCAGTTTAAATTTCGATTGGCTCATATTAATTTTTTTTCTACCTTTAATCTATTTAATACAACTGTTCGAAATAAATTATGAATACAACTTTCATTGAAATATATATTTTTTACACAAAACAATTCAAACGGATTACGTAAAAATTAGCACAACATAATATATCAAACTGAAGTTGTATAATTTAGCCAAAATGCAGATCTGTTCTGCCATTTTCGTAAACATTTATGATCGAAATATTTGTTTTGTGATTTTTTGCGTATTATTTTAGTAATGAAATTGCTTTTTTAAAGTTGGTTTCAAGAATGTTAGAATGTATCATTCTAACAAATCCAAATAAGTGGAGCTAAATTGAACTATTTGTCAAATCACGTTTCATTCAAATTCACGTTTCAAAATTAATAAGTAAAAGCCTGTTCTGTGGTCAAACTCAAGTTGGTTTCGTCTTTTTTGCCACCGATAAAACGTGGTCAACACGCAGACTTTCTAATTAAAATAAAACATTTACTTAAAAGCATTGCATACATTCAGGATGATTGAGAAAAATGTGTACTTAAAGGTATGCCATGTGTATAAACTACTGCGAAACTTTTTAGAAATATTATTATTGTGTATATGCTATCCATTTCGTTTTCCCTTTGCCAATTTCTGTTGTTATTTTTACCTTCCTTTACCGATCTCATCGTCTCTTCTTAATTGTTACAAGACTTCTTTTTAATTTTTTATTATTATTTTTGCTACCTCCTCCTTTTTTAACAGTGTCATGTCAACAGCCTTACAACAAATAACTCAATTTGTATGAAGCCAAAACAATATTTGTTAAATATTTAAATAAATAAAATTTCCCACATATCTTAAACCTACTCTTCAACTCAACTTAGAGCTACCGTTGCGGGTCAAACTCTGTGTCTCTTTCTCACAAAGCACCGGTAATGATGCACTTACACCACCACCAGCGGTAGGAAAGAGGAAGAAGGTGGAATTGGACACGGTAGTTGCACTTCTCGAAAAAGAAAGTTGTTATTCTGCACATGTAAGCACCGTGCGCGAGTGTAGCGCCATTTCCATTCCGTTTCCGCTGCCGGCCGGCAGTGAATGTGGTTTTTTTTCACTGCCCGCTTCGCTCGTGAGCCCGAGATTTAGAATGCACCCCAGGATTGCGCACATTTTTTGCCCGCCTGCTGGCAATGGTGGGAGGGGGTGGAGATGAAGGTGGAGCTTTCCTTCGCCACCGCCTCCGACGCCGCCACAGAAGTGTCCGTGAAGTGCAGCAGAGCGAGTGAGTGTCTGAGTGTTCGATGGGATGAAGATGTATCTATTCGGTCGGTCCAAGCGGGCGGTGAGTTGCATTTTATGTAGGGCGGAGAGCGAATTTTCTTTTTTTTTTTCGCTTCGTTCACCTCACCTGGTCTCGCTGCCCCCGAAGCGGTTAAACCATTCGGAATGCTGCTTTTGCCGACTCGGGTTCGGGACTCGGGATTTTGCCGACTCGGGATTTTTCTCTATTTGCATACGGAACCGTCAGAAACGCAACGGGTGGAAGGTGAAAACCCTTCTTCTTTGCTGCCACTTGCCATAAATACAATTTGCACCCGCGTGTGCATGTGATCGTGCTGCGGATGGATGCGAGGAAATTACGGGCGGAAAGGGCAGAAAAGGATACTAAGGAAGCGAACCGAAACCACCGGCTTGTGTGTTGCAATCCGTGTTCGCTACACCGTGCTTCTTTTTCTCCGTCGTCCCTTTTGGCTGTGGGCTGCAATCCTTGACCTGATACCCGGCTCCGACGCCGGCACTGCGCATGTAAGCCTGTCGGAAAAATGTATCTCAACCTCGCGCTTAAGAGGCCTCGGTGGATTTCGGCGGAAGGAGCCACGAATGCAACGATAGGAAGTGCATTAGCATGTTTCCGGGCTGACACCGGGGAGTTTGCGCCGGTGGAGGTGGGGTGTGTGGAATTGCAAAACTATATGTATATTTTTTTTCTCGGTACGATTCTATCTCAAAACGAGGGCCGCTCCAGTGGTGTGGCCCCTGTGCCGGATTTGTATTGCGCTCCATGCTGGAAGGAACGATCGATTCCGCTTCGGGGCTGAAGCAACCGGTTTGAGCCACAGAGCGGAAGCGGAAGAATAGCATATTTCGGTCGTTATTGCGCAACACCAAACCGTCGATTGGAAGAAGTAGCATTCAAGTGGTTATGATAAGCTTCTTGCTGCTGGTAAGTGTTAGGCAGATGATATTTGGCAGATATTCGATCAGGGTAAACGGAGCAAGGTTTGAGCGTAACTAAATAAAAACATTTTGAAAATATTTATAGGTTAGGGCGAAGAAAAGTGAATGCTTATTTTACAGTACGGTTGAAATAATTTTATTAGCCTTTAAATTTTAGTAATGCGGTTATTAGACGAGGGAAAATACTGTCAAATGATTTTGGATATTTTCTGTAAAACTAGGTTCCGGCGCGGTGTTTGGCATAAAAAAATCTACCCGTACGTGAATAACGAAAATTTAGCGCAGCGGTTATTTTGTGTAATAATGCTTTTAATAATGATTGTACAATGTATGGACAAAATTGTAGGTGAATGCCAAACCACAGGAAAATCAAAACAAACCGAAATGTAAATAAACAACCATTTTGACAGAAAATATCCAGTCTGAAAAAATCAGAACTGAGCATGTCGAATTCTGATTTGCGGTTTGGATATTTTCTGTCAAACGCGATTGGGCAGAAAATATCCCAAACCATCTGACAGTATTTTCCCTCGTCTAATAACCGCATAACTCACATAAATTAGTTGCAGGAACAAACTATAGGTATGAGCTGAAGAAAAAAGAACTTCCAATTTTCTATATATTTGGTTTGGAGATTTATTATTTCAATGTTCTTTGAATTACTTTTTTGTATTTTGCTTATTTTTAATTTATCTGTGTGTTTGTTTTCGTTATTAATTTCGTGGTCATCACTCTATCAACAAATTAAATAATGAATACGTTTCTCACCTGTGTGGGAAAAATATTATCGTAAACAAACGTAACATGTTTTTTTTTCATATTTGAGCTGAAAAGATTTTTACTACACCGCTCTGTAGCACCAATTAGTGTGGCCTTTTAAATACGAATTTTTAACGCAATAAATCTTCGGAAAAAACCAATAAAATAAAGCTTCTTTTTCAAAGCATTTCCTGTTTAAAAACATAATATTTGTAAACGAATGTAACGTTTTAATATAGTATCAACGTTTAATGCTGAAAATTTTTCCAAAAACAAACCCAATGACGAAAATTTTACAATTTTTTTACAATTTTTACAAAATACAATTTTTTTATTATTTGGTATCTAAGCCATCGTGCAAAACTGTTTGGAAAATAATACGATGTACAAAACAGCATGTATTGTTTTTTTTGGTGTAGGAAAATGGTGAACATAATACAAAATTTCAATTTTAGCAATGAAATTGAAGTAATTGAAGTACTAATCCTATTGTTCACCCTGTTTTTAATGATGTCTGAGAACCTTGTCTCACTTTAACCAACACAACACAACATAATGTTAATATTATCGATAGAATAACTTATAAATAATTTACTGCAATAAAACACAAATCAATGTTTTAAAATCATATTGAAAAACACTCTCAACGATGCTGGTAATTCTCCTTCTCGACATAAATTCTGAATTGTCATAACTAAAGGACTACTTAATGGCCAAACGCAGTTGAAAAAATGTATCGCTTTATTTGCGTTGTTCATATCAAATTGCTCACTCGCGATTATAAACAATCCGGAGCTACAGCTGGCCACGCAACTGATATGGCTTAATTTTTTTGTCTGTTCATAAAGCCACTTTTATAAACACATGTCTTGGCGGGGCGCAACAGTCGGATTTGTGCTTGTTTTGTTTATATTTAGAATGCGCTGCTCGCCACAATAATTGCTACCGTCAGCGCAATCGACGATCGGAACGGCGCAAAACATAGCATGCTCTCGGAAGCGGGACGTAATGAAATCGGTTCCAATTTTTAACGGTTCCGTATGCCTCCGCGTGCCTTGGTAAAGTGACTTGTGCTTTAGACCAGAAAAGTGCTCTGCGGTCCGAAATTTGAATCCCCGACCCCAACTAAAAAACCACTCCCAGCCAACTGATGCGCGCTTCGGTTGCATGGTTGCATACTAATCTTTCGTTTTTGTGTTTATTTTTCCAACGGCGTGGGGGATGTTTTTTTCTTCCATCTACCTTCTGGCCGTCAGCTCGTTCTTCTTCAGCTGGTGGGTAGCCTTATCTGTCGGAAGACAGCACAGCCGCTGGAAGCACTGGAGGAGCGATGTTTTGGAGTTTATCTTATCTTTCGGATGGGTTCTAGACTGTGTTTTTTTACTCCCTGACGCCGTTCGCTCTTTTCCAAACAAAATCACGAAATAAATAGAACATACACACACACGGGTTTTGTGGTCGTTGTTTGGTCCTCGTGTTTCGTGAATCTGGAGCACTTCTTCGCCGGAATGCACTGAAACGGAAAGTGAAGCGGATCGAGGAGGGGAAAAGAACCAACAAACCATCCAACAATCTTTAAATGCGTTCATCAATTACTGTTAAAGGGCAGCAGGGAGGTTAGGGGAGGAGTGATCATAGATACCGCGATGAAGCAATACGAGGGCTCGAGTGTTCAATGAAAATTGATAAGCGAAACGATACTCTTCACCAGACGCGGAAGGTGTTATCGGCCTGCTGTTGGTAACGACGAACAAAACTTTTAAATAGCCTTTGAAGAGGTTGCTGGTTGTTTGCTTGTTCAATTAAATAGTCTCGATAAATCGTTTATTGTCAATCAGCTACAGACACTTTTTACACCAAAACGATGGAGAAACTAATGATAAAATGTATACCCCAAAGCTTGCATTTGCTTCTAAACTATGCAAGTTTTTTTTTCGATTTAAATTCCAAATTGTTTAAGCTTTCAAATTCAATCCTTACTACCGAATAACCCCATGATAATAACATAACAATATTTTCATATTATTACAAAAGTGTTAGTTCGAGGTTATTGAATAATACCACGAGTAATAATAATAATAATAATAATATAAAAGCTTAATAATAAACTTGTTTTCATTCTTTGAAACGCCATAAATAGAAAGTGACGTTTTCTTATAGCAACAAAAAAACTGTTTACTCAAAAGGCAAAAACAACAATCATAAATTATTTAAATCTTTAAACATCATTATGAGAAATGGAGAACAACACCCATACCAAGCAACTGGACAAGAATCAATTGTCTCTCCAATCCAAAGCTAGCCAGCGCCCGGTGGTACAAAAACCAACAGCGCAAAGGAAAATCTCGCTAAGAAATCCCCTATTCATCGATTTGTTGATAATTTCTGCTGACCTGTAGGCTAAACCGATCTCAGCAGGCAGGCAGGCAGGCAGGCCAACAAACCCACAACGTAGGACCGGGTCTTGCCTACCCACAACACGTTCGCGGTAGGCACGGGAGTGAGCGAGAGAGCGAATGAAAGAAGCGAAACAGAGACGGACGGAAAGCAGGAAAAAAACAAAGCCCACTATGTTGGCTATGCTGGCCGCGTACGCGATGAGCATAAAACCGGTACAAACACACACGCACACGTTGAGGGTTAGCTCACAAATACACACACACGCATGATGTGCCAGCGGCTCGAGGCGGCGCGGATCGGTCTTTCCTGTTCTGCCGCACGCGCAGCCCAGCGCCGCCCGCTCTACGTTCAGTTGCATACGCGCCGCGGTTTCTGTCGAAGGTTTCTTCGCCCGTTCTCCTGCCTGCATTCGCATCGGTCTCGCTCGGTCGAGTGTTTTTGTGTCGTGTTTCGTGTTATTTTTTGCCTCGTGTGGTGAGATTTGTTGCGAATTAGAAGTTGTATGCTTCATCCCACAGGCGTGCTATTTCGTGAAGTGCTTCATAAAATCGGGTTTCGAAATTGTAAAAGTGGGTTCCGTGTGGGTGCTGTAGCGTTTGCTGGAGGTGCAAGCTGTGGCGCGGTTCGGTGGAAGTTGGTAGCGACGCAGAGGTGCAAAAAAAATTGCTCGCGGAAAGAAAACGAGCGCACGGTGAGGCAAAATCGCGAAAGAAGAGTGATGAATTTCGGTGTTTTTAAAGATTTCATTTTCAAGTTCTAGTTTGCATTTTATCGAATCTTTTATGTGTGTGAATGTGTTCGGTTGTAGAAAGCGACGGTGTGAGGTGCACCTTTGTGTTGCTTCCTGGAATCCACTCAGCACCAGCAGCTGCTGCATGCATTGCTGGCAAATTGATGCTGTGTGCATCGAGTCCAGCTTCCGTGCGCGTTTAGCACGCCCGATCGAAGAGTCGAAGATCGAATGCGTGTTTGTGTGTGGCGGTGTAAAGGCGAAGGGTAGCCTGCTTTCGGTGTGTGTTAGTGTTGTGTGATGGTTATGCACCAACATCTAAACCGGATTATGCTACCAATCGTTCGCCAGTGTGCGTGCCCGTGCGTGTTTGCGGCAGAAAAAGGCATGTTAAAGAACATAAAAAGAAACGGAGGCGCTCGTTGATTGTGTTTCCCGGGGCTTCTTTCTCCGCCCGTGCTTTTGTTTACCGAAATTCCGTCCGGCTTTCGAAACAGATGTTCACAGCGAGCGTCCGATTTCGGTGTGTTTGTATGCTGGAAATTAAATTTCCAAACTTAGAGGGGTCTTTTAAAGTTTCATTTAACCTTACCCCGGGTGGGTGGTGGTGGTGTCACAACGAGTTGATAACGAGCTGTTGATTGAAATTTGTGTTTTGTGAAGCATTTAAAAAAAAAGTTTGTCAAAATAAGGGCAAAACGAGCCATTTGTGTGTGCGAGCGTCTTTTCTGTGAGTGTTTGGGTCCGAGGGGTTTTTTCTTTTTCTCATCGCTTTCAATTAATGTTATCTCGGCAAAGGTGCTCTAAAGTGAAGCGGAAAGGTGTGTTTGTGTAGTGTGGAGTGTGTTTGAACAAACAGAAGTTGGTGGTGTGCGCCGAAGAAGCAAACTCGCGACCATTCTTCGTCCCCGCTGGCGGCCCCCTGGAGGCGTTAATAAAGTGGGCCATCGAACCTAAGAGGTAAAGTGTCCGAAATGGCGACTGATTTAAATCGATTGATGAACTGCTTGCGAGTGGAAAAAAGTGTCCACACACTCGACCGGACTGTTTGCTTTGTGTCGCGTGAGCAGCGATGCGACATTTATACTTTCGTGCGTCTTAAATGTATGCAGAAAATGCATCACCAGCGGAAAACCATCCGAGCGTGTGCCGATTTAGTTTACGTTACGCTTGGGCAGCTCTTTAAACGATGAGTTCTGTTAAACGGCTGGCAAGCGAAAAGGGGAAGTGGTGGAAGAAAAAACGCCCGAACCATATGGTCTTCAAATTGGGCAGGAAACGAAATTGCTTGACGAGACGATTTAAAATTTCTCGATCAGTTGAGCATTAATTGTAAGGGTTCGGAGAATTTGAGGAGCTGAGAAATCGCCGGGAAATGCATTCAGTTTGTTTGCAAGCAGGCGAGTTCACAGAAATGGCAGTTACACAGAAAAGTCAGTCAACAAATCCGGTTCGAAGGACCAAATTTTGATTTTTTAAAAAATTTTGTAAATTATTGGAAATGTTGGTTTTTATTTTTCAAACATGACTTTAATTTGTAGAAAAAATGAGGAAATCATCACTAGTAAATTAATAAAAAAATCCAAAATGAAAATCTTTCAATACTGATAGATCTTCAAGCCATCTTTCTCCTTGAGTAATATCGAATAATAAAAAAGGAGCAAGAAAAATAGTTCAATATTGCAATCCAGCTCCCATTCCAGGGCGAACCGAAGTTGTGAAGTAAACTAACCATTCGGGCAATTTTCCCATCGACCATCGCTCCCGTCACCAGCATCCTCCAGGACATTTCCAACAAAATGCCCGCTTTTGTCACCCTTCCCGCCGAGAAGCGTATTTCGTAAACGTTTCGATAATGGAACGATTACTTTTCCCTTCACTTGTCTCCCGGGTGCAACATTGTCAAGCCCAGGACGATATTCCTGCTGCTGCTGCTCCCATTGTCCGAAGATAGACTTTCGTGCCCGTACAACCTCCTGTCGTTTCCCCTCCCTTCCCAAACCACCACCCAAAAACCAATGATAAATGGTCAACCAATTTTATCGGACAATCTTTCCGCAACCCGAGGCCGCCGGTTTTTCGCGCGAGCCAATCGCACCGATGCTTTCTTCGCTTCAATAAACTGCCGATTTTCCGGAGCAAAAGGTTTCCTCCGTGACCGTGAAAATCTGTTACGCCCAACTGTGGTGGCAGGGGGACACAGTGGGCGACCAAGGGAAGAACCGATCCCGGAAGACGAATAGCCAATCAGAGGGAGCACACTTTATTTGCAGCGGACGTGCGAGATGATCGATTTGCTTCACGCCGTTGATTTTTTTCCCCCCTGAAGCGTATAAACTTTCGAAGAACATGAAGTTCGATCTTCAATGTCTCATTTTCTATTCTACAAATAAATAGAAATCATGATTTGATATTTTATTTTGTTTCTAGAAGCTCTTGCGTCAATGTTCATTCCTACAACGCAGCAATTTGGATTTTCTTTTCTCATTATTGATCCAGGTTTGGCAATAAACTTTTGCTTCGTAAATATTATCTTAAACTGTTCTCTAAACTCAAAACCACACTCTCTTTCTCTCTACCCCACCCCCACCTCCCCCAAATCCCTCCATTCAACGTCATTTCGAATGGAAAGAAAAACATTTGATTTGCTATCCGGTCGCAAAGTTTTTAAGCTGTCGTCGCACAAACTTCCGGACAAACTCCTGTCAGTCCACGTCAGCCTCCGTTCGGGCAGGGTCCGGGGCTACCTTCGTCTTTGGAGGCACAGATTTTTCCTCCCCCGGATGAAGATGTCAGTGTGGCTAAAGTGTTTCCCGGCCCGAAAGTGTCCTCTCCTCTATTGTGAGTATTCGTTAGAAGAAGCGCAACTAACCAAAAAAAAAAAAAAACAAAAAACAGAACAAGACGCCTTTAAAGAGCAAAAACTCCGATGGACGAGCGTGCAAACGAAACCGTACGGCAGCCATAGCAAACACTAGCATAATCCAACCGTAACGCCGCTGTTTGACTGCCATCGGAACATGGAACGTGCCGTTGCCTTGTTGGGGAAAGAAAAATAAAACAGAGCGCTCGGTTTGTACAGCGATACGGGCTCGTCCGGAGTTCAATTGCAGACACATTGTTGGAGCAGGAAAAGTTGCAACAAACACAGACCACCCCATCCACCTCCCCTTCCCTCCCAAACACTCACACACACTAACAATGGCCGAAGGGTGGATGAAATAAAAATCTGTTCCCGAGAAGTGACAATTTATCATCTATCCATCTTGTTTCGCTTGTTTCTCGATCGCCCAAGCGTTCGCTTGCTCCACCAAACAAAGTGGAAAAAGTGCAAAATGTTTTTCGCAAAAGTTTGATCCCTGCTGCTGTTTCTGTTTTTCTATTATTCCTGCTTTCCATTTCGATGCCCTCCGTGCGGAGACAATCGTAAAGGCGAACCGGAAAAATGGTCCAAAATTGATGAATGCTTTGGCACGATCGGGATCCAACCGTTCCCGCGGAATGTGCAAGAACCCAAACCGAATCGGGGCGAAACGGGGGTTTTTGACCCGGTCAGAGAGAGAGAGAGAGAGAGGGGGAGAAAAGTTAAAAAATATCTTGTTCCTGGTCGTGTTCGTGCGGGGACGCATCGGTTTCAAACCCGTCGGAGATCCTTACAAATATGATTTTCGAAGCGATATGTGGAACGCGCCTGGGGGATTCGAAGGACATATTTGGACGCAGCCACACACACACACACACGCACGATGGACACTTGCGGGGATTCTCCCAGCGAGCCGGAAGCCACACTTCGAAGCACCATGTATCGCCTTCCCTCCCCCCGGAGTAGAAATGAAGAAAAATTGTATACGTCCACGATTACGAGGATAACATAATAAAGAAATATATTTGTGATAATAAAATCGCCCGAAGGCGCGCACGGTGGGGTTCGATTTTTTTAGGATATTGATTTCTTCGAACGGAAGTACAGTGGGCTGAAACGAGCGACATAGCTGGACAAGATTTTTATTTTAATTTCCTTCTTAAAGTCTCCAGTTGCATACATTTAGGCGCTTAGGTTATGTGTAAATATTGTGGAATGAAGGTACTATTATTCCTTATTTATCAGTTTGTTCTGCAGAAGCAGCTAGAGGTTCTTTTCAGCGAAAAAAAGAATCCCACCGTGCTTGTATATATCATGAGCATACAATCTTATTAGAGCCCGTTCGTTCTCGGTGGTCGTTGGTTGTGGAAGCTCCACTGCTAACTGGACACTTTCGCACCGCACGCCGGCCATCGGGTTCCATGTTTTATGCTGTCTTATCTCGTTCTCCCCTCCCCGCCCCCAACGAACCAGTAGCATAAAGCGAGGATACGAATAAGTGAGTGTATGTATAGCGTGTGTGTTACCACTTAAACAGGACAATACAAAAATAAAAAGGCAAAAAAAAACACTCGCACACCCAAAACTAGGACGCGGCAGGATGCTGACTAGGAATAACTACATATCTAAAGAGCGGAATGTGGTCGATTCTTTCGATTTCTTTCCTCGCTCGCTCGCTCGCTCGCTCTCCCACATTCCCGTGGCCGCATAATCATGAAGGCATTTTCTTTTTCGTGTCGGGCTTTTGTCGCACGCCAGAAGAAACATAATTTATGTCCGCTCTGGTCCGTCCTGCCACCTCGGCGGAAGGTCCTTTTCTTCCCCTCTCGCCCTGCTTCGGCGAGCTGCTCCTCCGGGTGATCGTGTGACGACGATAAGAAGTGGATTTGCCTGCTCGGAATTATTGATTGTGGATGTTTTTCGGTACGCGAAGCGGTGGCCGAAGCTCGCACCCAGGAATGGTGTGGGATGGTGCGGCTGCCGCTCGTTAGTGGCCATGATTAAGAGGCAGTGCTTGAAAATCCCGAATCCATGTGTGTCCATTGATTTCGACGCTACGGAACGACACGCGCGGGCACGTTAGGGAACGCTAATGGTCCTGACATCCTCGGGCGTGTTCAAACGATGTCAATCGAGCGGGCTCGAGTCGGGAGATTCTTACATAAAAGTATTCATATATTCCACGAGTGAATTCGTGTGACGTACGCGCTGCTTCCCTTCCGTCGAGAGTAATTTCGTAGAAGTGAAAGTTAATTTGATTGCCACGAGAGTTGTGCTAGGTGGCACACGACGTTCTTTCAGAGGAATCTGGCACAGAAGCAAACATCGATTTTAATGAAACAAATTGTTAACATTGGTTGTTGCTCACACCCACGTTTCCAAAGAAATTGTCTATTTTTTTTTGGCAGCTTGATGGTTTCATTTATTTATTTCACTCAAATATGGATATTTTTACAACGAGTCGTTGTTTAAATTCGGTAATTCGACCGAGCAGGTCAGGCAGGAAATGATTTTCCCGTTCCTGGAAAGCAGCGGAAAAAAACATGGTAAAAATGTAATTATTCTTTCACGAGAAAATTGGCGATTCCCACGCCTTTACTGCTCACTGTGAGCTCCTTTTCTGGTTCGCCCAATTACTTCATTTTGCCCGGAGGCTGTGCTCGGTTCCACCCAAACATCCATTTACTCCGAAAACACATAACCGCGTTTTATGCGCCTTCAAACATTTCAATTGTCAAAAGGCGCGTACGCCTATCAAACGGATTTTTTTTTTCGGCCCCGCTATTTGGCGGTATTGGTCCATGGAGGGTTATCCTGGTGAAACGTGCGTGTGTGCCGATGTGCAGCTCGGTCGTAACCGTTTAGTGAGTAATGGGTAGATAAAATTACGCGATCCTCCCACGGTGGAGGCGCTGCGATGCGAGAGCCGTATCGTAACCGGATTCCGATGGAAGGCAGCGTTCGTTTGTGCAATAAAGCTCCGACACATGGCTACGGTCCATTCCGGTGGGTTTTGGGGGAACGGCAAACGAAACAAACGTAAACATCGTTGACGCGGTTGACGCGGTGATAAGATTTCATTTATCAATTTCCCACAATTAATGTTGGCCCGGGTGCGCGCGTGGACGAGATTGAGTGTACGTTGCACAGTGGGTGTGAAAGAGGACAATTTAGCAATGAAGTAACCAAATTTAATTTTCAATAGTATAAATGTTTGTCCTGAAATTTTAGGAAAATATTCTTCTATGCTGTATTTAGTCAATCCAAAGCAGCAGGTTTCTTGATTATGATACGAATTTACGAACTCTTCTTGTAATATTTTGAATTTTGTTGTTGTACATACTATTATTACTATCAAATTGAATATGTTTTTCAGTTCAATTTAAATTACAAAAATTTTTCTTCAGCTCAAAAACTGAAATATTTCAAAACAATTGAAAAGATTAAGCTTGGAGCGCTTAATTAGTTAAGAAATTTAAGATTTTTGAACAATTCGACGCTTAGTGATATGAATGAAACTTTTTCCTCAATATCAATGAACTTCTTATTTATATTAAGGATTCTGTTTTGTATTTTAAAGGGCACCAACAAATGCTATGTGGAAAATTAGACCTGAAGTGTCGGTTTAAAAGTCAACAAACATCTTAATCGTAAACAGGAAAGATAATATGTATTAATTTGAAAAAAATGCTACGTTTCACTTTCAGAAGCATAAATTGTGGAGAAATATTTTATAATTTCTGTTAATTTTAACATGATTTACAAAATGGTTCCAAAACGGTTAAAAAAACTGTGTTGATCTTTGGAATATTTTTCTTTTGAAATTTCATTGTTGGGCTAAACACAAATAATGATTTTTCTAAAACAGCTACATGAAGTTGTCAAAAAGTTTGATACATTCATTTATTTCTTGCCAGGATTTTTTTATTGGCAGCATTTTACCTTGGCTTCTCTCATCAATCGAATCTAGTTCGAAATTGAAAATTCGAAAATCGAAAAATTAAATATCCGAAAAAGTTGACTCATTTAGCAAATAACGTTTCTTACTAACAGACTCCGACCGAGATTTTCATATGTGATTAATTTTTCGGTGTCTCAGCAGAAGTCGTCCAATCATATAAGAGCAAAGAAAAAAATAATTCTTTTATTTGACCAAAAGCTATCCCACTGTGTCTGTCATCCTATCCGGAAGATACAATATGATGTTCGTCACTGTATTCTTGAGAAATTACGAGGCATAGTACTATATTGTTGCTTTCTATCAAATTATTTCGTGGAACTAGCCGACCAGGAAAAGCTCTCAGTCCATAAACACATATCGTATTCTTGTAATCCTCGTGGCCGTACGTAACCAGTTGACTAATTTCTTCCCTTTACTTCCCTTTTCCTTTCCCGCAGATGCTGTGCTGACGTTCGAAGATGAGTTAACGGCTAGCTGAAGATGATCCCGGGTGTGGGCGGAGTGCCACGAGCGCGGTTACTTGCACTTCTTCTGCTAGCGCTGGTGGAAGTGATAGCGCGCGCTCTCGGCGACCCCGCTCCCTTCATCGGCAGCCCCGGTGCGGCAGCCGCCACTAGCAATGACGTTACGAGCACGGTTGCCCCCGTGGACGGTGGGCCGGCCACGCGGTACGAGCGGTCGACACCGCGCACCGTCCCCTACAACTTTCACTTCGCCCACGCGGTCTACAACGTGTCGATACCGGAGAACAGCGTCATCAAGACGTACGCGGTGCAGCCGCCGAACGAGCCGCGCATGGGTCTGCACGTGACGCCCGATCTGGAGGTCCGGTACAAGATCGTGGCCGGCGATAAGGACCGCTTCTTCAAGGCGGAGGAACGCACGGTCGGAGACTTTGTGTTTCTGGCCATCCGGCTGCGCACGAACAACATCGTGCTAAACCGGGAGAAGGGCGACAGCTATCGGTTGGAGGTGAAAGCGACCGGTACGCGACGGGAGGGGAAAAGCCGCACGACGCTCGAGGCGGACACGGTGATCGATGTGCGGGTGCTGGACGCGAACGATCTCAGCCCGCTCTTTTATCCGACCGAGTACGCGGTCGCGATCACGGAGGACACGCCGCTGCACAAGAGCATCCTGCACGTCGTGGCGGAGGATGCGGACCTCGGGCTGAACGGCGAGATTTACTACAGTATACTGGACGAGACGGAGCAGTTCGCGGTGCATCCGACGACGGGCGTAATCACGCTGACGAGACCGCTCCGGTTCGCCGATCGGGCCCTACACGAGCTGACGGTGGTCGCGAACGATCGCGGCATCGGGTCGACCAGCCGCAACCAGGCGAGCAAAGCGCGGGTGAAAATAAAGGTTTTGCAGGTACGGATGTCGCAGCTCGCGTTAGATGTATAAGAAAAAAAATATTATTTTAAAAATTCACCTGTAAAACATCGATCGAAACGGGGATGAAACGAAGGAAGATGAAACATTTCCGAACCGCTAGCGTTGCGTTTGCGCGTAAAATTAATTTATTTCTCCCGCTCTCGCTGCGTGCGACAGTCGGAAAGCCATTGCAACGAGCGCAATCCAATTATTTATCACCCCTTTGGGAATGCTAAATTAGGATCAGTTCAGTGGGGCGATTTTTTTTATTCGTCCACCATATTTCACTCCGTGTGCTGCGTTCCGTGAATGGGGCATTTCATTTCAAACCCATACATCATCCTTTTTCGTATCTGGGTTTGTGAGTTTTAAACGCATGTCCCCTTGAGGAATTAGCTAAACTGAGCCGCCTGGAACTGGAGCTGGAAGCTTTCGATAACATCATTCGTTCGATATTGGAGATTGGGAGTTTTTGGAAAGGAAGGGTTGTGCATGTTTTGGAAATATTTACTTCTTAGTATTTTATGCTTAAATTTCACGATTAAGCAACATTTTGTCCGTTGCCATCGTTTACAAAATTTATTTTTTTGTTTCTCAACCCTTGGTTTGGTATGCATGAATCGATATAATTAATATTTACAACATATCGTTTGCTGTTCAACCCAGAAAATAGACCAAAAGATTTTGCTCCTAAACAAATCTCCACAAAAGAATGTCCTCTGGGAATAGTTACCCATATGTTGGCGACCGGAACGGTCCGGTTTCCCGTCCACTTTGAAGCCGTCTTGCATCACACATATTAAAGTGATATTTTATCTGGTTTTGCAGCGAGCATTCCGCTGCCTTACGTCTTCAGCCCACTGTGCCGACGGCAGTGCTTCAATGAGCGAACCATTTCATAAAATGGGTCATGCCAATTTCTCAAACCCGAAGCCCAGCGACCGCCACTACCACCCTCCCAGAGGTGGTCCGAAGAAGGAATCGTCGGTTCGCTTTGTCTGGTGCATCGGTTCGGTGGAAAAAAAAGATGAAAGGAATTTCAATATTAATGTCCCCTCATGGGCTGAACTTTGCGCCGAGGAGGAGGAGTGTTCCCTGTTTCCATTACTGGCATCGATCGATACTGTCATACCCTGGGCCGGGCTGTTCTGGACACTACAAGCATGAGGTTTTGAGAGTTCTGCTCCAGAATGCCGTTTTGCGTCATTTTTTGCCCATTTCAACGAAACGGACATGCACAGACAGCGGTGCGACCAAGTTATCTGGTCTAAATGTTTCGAAATGCATTTCTTTCTCGGCGCAGCAACAAACGACGAAGACCAGCGGTCGAGCAATCGCGTTGAAGGATGAAAGAGGTGAAAAAATATTGCTCAACGTCAGTTTCGAAAATGGACTCCCGTCGTACATTCCATCCATTTTTTTGTGTCATTCCTGCTACCGAACTGCTGGAATTCGTAGTAATTATTGTCATCTGTTTAATTTCGTAACCCAGCCCCGGGAAGCGCCGGTGGGAAAACAATCATCCATTGGCCGGTGTCTGTGGTGGGTGTGTGGAAACCACCATATCGGAGGCCACCGTGTCGTGCGCACAAAGAAGAGAATGCTTCATTTTCATCCCGAGCCCGAGGACCAATATACCGCAGCGCTTTGTTCGGTCTCGGTGAACTCCGGCCATCTTCCCGTGGTCCGAAATGTGCCAAAAAACCTCCATTGTAATGAACGTCACATGGGACGCAGTTTTCCGCCGGTTGGGATGAAATAAGACTAGTTTTCGATGGTGTGCAGTGGGTCGTGTGATGGTGGGATCGTTGAATTCTTGGAGCCACCAGAGGGCGCTGGTGTGTGGTTATGATTTTTTTATAATTGTTCAAACACATCAACGCAATGAATTTTTGAGTTTCTGCTTTGTTTTATGTCATACATTTTTACGAAACGTCCTGAGGCATTTTCTGATTCGATGCTAGGCTTCTACATGCCTAAAAATTGAAATTTTGATGATTTTGAGCACTTTTTTCTCACCATTTGGTTGTGATACACGTTTTTCGGTCGCTTCGCTAGTGGCCTTCCCCGAAAAAAAAACAAAAAAACCAACCGGGTTTGATGTGGTTTTGTCGTCGCACGACTCCACCGGGATGCCAGTAACAACTACCGGGATTTCTTGCCCGAGATAACCTCAAACTTCTCGCATCCGCATCGCATGTACAGGCATTTGTGCATGTTCGTAGGCAAAAATTGCATAATAAATTGATTTTTATAGCCTACGGTCGACCGGGCTTTTTGATAGGGAACATACCGTACGTCCATCCCTTCGCTTCACTCACGGGAGGAAGTGGATGTTTGTTGTTTCTGGGGGCACCAACAAAAAAAATCCTATTCCATACGCTAACAAAAATGCATAAAAGAGGAGATAAACGGCTTTAGCCGTTTGTGTGGGGGGCGAGTGTTTGAAAGGATGTTCGAGCGGCTAGAACTGCAGTGCAGTCAAATGCACTGGCACCCATCATCATCGCGATGATGCGCAGGGCACACCATAAAAGAGTCTCAAATCTGTTCGCTTCGCCCGCGCGGAAATCATAACGAACGCCATAACGCACCCGCTTGATCGTAAAAATGTTTTATTATCGTTTCGTTGCGCTCAGCGCCGCTCCGTTCCGATCGTCATCAGCGAGGTTTAATGGGTTTTACATCCTGCTGGCGAGAACCCGGTCGGAATTAATCAAGTTTGTTTTTTTATTGTTGTATTTATCCCTTCTTCTTTTCCTGTTCGGCTCCCGCAGGTGAATCTGTTCGCGCCGGATATATTCGTGCGGCCGCTGCCGGTCATCCTGGAGAACTCGAACACAAACATCTTCGGGATTGTGACGGTGACGGACAAGGACAAGGGTGTGCACGGTCAGATCAAGAGCCTCGACATCGTGGACGGCGATCCGGACGGTCACTTCCGCATCAAACCGACCGAGCGTCCCGGGGAGTACGTGATCGAGGTGCACCGGCTGCTCGACCGGGAGACGGCCCCGGCCGGCTACAATCTCACGCTGCGTGCCGTCGATCGCGGGGTGCCACCGAAGCAGAGCTACCAGGTAACGTCGGTCCAGCTGGCGGACATCAACGACAACGCGCCGGTTTTCAACCGGGAGATCTACGAAGTGTCGGTGCCGGAAACGTCACCACCGAACACGCCCGTCATACGGCTGAAGGTGACGGATCGGGACGAGGGCAAGAATGCGAAGGTGTTCCTGGAGATAGTGGGCGGCAACGAGGGTGGCGAGTTCCGGGTGAACCCGGAGACGGGCATGCTCTACACGGCGGTCCCGCTCGATGCGGAGTTGAAGGCGTTCTACACGCTGACGGTATCGGCCATCGATCAGGGTAATCCCGGCACGCGCAAACAATCCTCCGCGAAGGTGAAGATCAACGTGCAGGACACGAACGACAACGATCCGATCTTCGAGACGTCCAAACTGACGATCTTCGTGGATGAGAACGAACCGGCGGGCACGTGCGTGACGAAGGTGGCCGCCCGGGACAAGGATCTCGGCGAGAACGCGTACATCTCGTACAGCATAGCGAACCTGAACGATGTCCCGTTCGATATCGACCACTTTTCCGGTACGGTGCGCACGTCCAAGCTGCTGGACTACGAGAGCATGCGGAGGGAGTACGTGCTGCGGGTGCGTGCATCCGACTGGGGCCTTCCGTACCGACGTCAGACCGAGCTGCAGGTGGTGATCAAGCTGCGCGACGTGAACGACAATCGGCCCCAGTTCGAGCGGATCGATTGCATGGGACGGATACCACGCTACACACCGATCGGGACGGAAATCTTCACACTTTCCGCGTTGGATTTCGACTACGGTAGTGTGGTTACATATCGGCTGCTGTCCGGGTTTGAGGACGGTTGCTTCAATCTCGACTCGGTCACCGGGATCATCTCGGTGGGTTGCGATCTGAACGACGTCGGGGTGGAACAGCGCGAGCTGAACGTGACCGCCACGGATGGGACGCATTTTGCGGACACGGCCCGGATACAGATCAGCTTGGTGCGGAACAGGCGCAACTTGGGTGCGAACCTGAAGGCGGAGGACGGTGCGACGTTCGAGTGCCGGGAGACGGGTGTGGCGCAACGGTTGACGGAGCTGATGGCGGCCGCCGAGCGGAACAACATGCCCGGTCGGGAGGCGGGCGCCGGTGGGACGGCGGACGACTTCGCCATGATGCCCAGCCGGTACGGGGAGAACGTGCACGCGCCCGAGTTCGTCGATCTACCGCTGGAGGTGAAGATCAACGAGTCGGTACCGCTGGGGACGACGATTACGTGGATAAAGGCGCGCGATCGGGACCTGGGCTACAACGGGAAGCTCGTGTTCGGTATCTCCGGCGGCGACGATGACTCCGTCTTTCGGCTGGATCCCGACAACGGGGAGCTGAAGATCATTGGGTACCTCGACCGAGAGCGCCAGGACGAGTATCTGCTCAACATCACCGTGTACGATTTGGGCAAGCCGCAAAAGTCGATCTCCAAAATTCTGCCCATCACGGTGCTGGACGAAAATGACAACGTGCCCAGGTTTGAGAAGTCGTTAGCGAGCTTCCGCGTGACGGAGAACGCCCTGAATGGAACGGTCATTTTCCGCGTCAACGCAACCGATGCGGATCTGGGGCAAAACGCGAAGGTGACGTACAGTCTCGTGACGGACACGCGGGACTTCCGGGTGGATCCGGAAACGGGCGTGCTGACGGTGGTCGCACCGCTCGATCGCGAGCGGCAGGAGGTGTACGAGCTAAAAATACGGGCGACGGATGGGGGCGGCGATCAGAACACGCCCGCCCTCTACTCGGACGCCCTGGTGCGCGTCACCGTCGACGATATCAACGACAATGCGCCCGAGTTCGCGGTGCAGGACCTTACCGTACGCATCCGGGAGGATGTGCCGCGCGGGACGGTCGTGACGGTTGTGTCCGCGATCGATCTCGACAGTGGCCCGAGCAGCGAGATTCTGTACAGCTTCGGTGAGAACGGCGACGGGGAGGGTTCGTTCCGGATCGACAAACTGTCCGGCACGATCCGGACCGCTCGGATGCTGGACTTCGAGGAGCGGCAGGTCCACAGTCTGATCGTGAAGGCGATCGACCGCGGTACGCCATCGCTTTCCTCGGAAACGTCCGTCATCGTGGAGGTGATCGATGTGAACGAGAATCGCTTTGCGCCACAGTTTGAGGACTACGTGCTGACGGGTGCGATCGCGGAGAACAAAGCGCCGGGCGCGCAGGTGATGCAGGTCGTGGCGAAGGACGCCGATCTGCCCGGGCCTGACTCGCGCGTCACGTACTCGATCAAAGGTGGCGACGGACTCGGTATCTTCACGATCGACAGTGAAGGTAGGTGAACATATTGGATTTTATTTTAATCTACTAATAGTTCAGCTTTTATTGATGGAGTCGGTGATGAAAATTTTGTCGCTAAGCACTTACTTCGTCCGTACTTAGGTTTTGGTGAAAGAGACCTTTATTTTAATGACAAATTGGTTTTATATTAACGTATGCCACTCACGCACGATGAGTTTCTCATGCTATAATTTGACTTAACCCTGTCACTAATCTCAAACAGTCGGTTAAGAGTCATAGTAGAGTCATATAAGGAACTTTCACGCCCAGATGTTCTGTAGAAAGCAAAAATGGCATTTTGAGATTTATTCTAGTGATAGGATGTTTATGACATAGTTTTATGGGCTCTTTCATACCAAATAAACTACAAAAAATCCCATAAATTCCTTGCAAAATGCGTCTCTATAAACGCTTCAATTTCAGTTTCAAAAAGGAACCAACCGGACATTAAATCAACCCATCTCGATCAAACCACTCACTTTCCAATTCAAATTATCTTCTACAAAATTCAACAACCATCGATATAATTAGTTCCCCCCTTCTCAGCGGAATGAAATAAACATCACCAATCCGGCCGCCGCTCGAACGTTTCGAGGCTGAAAATCGAATCGAAGGTTCATCATCCGTCGGTCACCACCCGACTCCGTCATGTCCACGTTACGTTTTGCCAGGCTATGAATTTAGTATTCGATTTCCACTAATTCCGCCGTTTACCCACTCCCGCCTGATCGAACTGCTTCCAGGAAGCGGTGGCACATTAAAATCGTCAGACAGAAATTAAACATAAATTCATCACTTTGTTCTTTCCCACCTCCTCCTCACCCTCCCCCAGCCAGCTGGTTCGTTTCAACCCCCCCCCCCCCTTCCCCCACGACCCGCTGGAGAGTTTTATCTTTGATTTTCCCTTCGATTTGCTCGTACCATTTTCCCGCACGGGGCAAACTTTCACCCTCTCATGGCCGCCGGAGTTTGTCACCGGGGCGTGGGAACGCTTGCAATCCGACCAGTGCCAAAGTTCAGTCCCACGGGCACGCAAATGTCTTCATCGTTTTCGTCGGCGTTGTGCCGATCCTGGTGGTAAATTAATTTCCACCGAAATCGAGACGAAAGTTTCCTGTACCGGGCTCCTGCGACTGCCGCAGCTGGCAAATAATTAAAACAATCTTTCTCTTCTATTTTTTTTCTTCTTTGCTGATTGTCGCTCACCTAACTGGTTGGGACGATTTAAGTTTCTGCGGTTCTCACTATTTGCGGCGATAGTTTTTTTTCTTTTTCTGTTTGTTGACGATTTTTCTCTCTTTCTCAAGAAAGAACCGGAAGCTGGAACAGAACGCTGTCATTAAGTTGAGCGCTGTCTTTTCGTCCGCCCTACTGCTTGTGCCGCTTTTCGGCGTTCTTATCGGCGGTCTGATGTTTGGTGAAGAATTTGCATTTTTTATTCATAACTCATGGGCGAATGTTTTATCGCTATCGCTTCGTATCGCTATTTATTGTGCAGCGATAGACAGCTGGGAAACGCGGCCGCCGCCTTCAGCAAGGTGAAGGAAAACTTTCGCAAATATTCTCGCTCAATATTTTGTCGCTTTTTGCTCGCATGCAAAGCGAGAGAAATAAAACTTCTCTTACCTAAGCTTGGTATAATAGCATTTAGCAGCCATTTGTGACCCAATTCATTCGCGTCCCGCTCCCATTATTGTTTGGTTTGTTTCACGTTTCACTTGGAATTATTCCCAACTTCACCCTATGAAGATTTTGGGTGGAAATAGATCAAAAGAGCAGACGATTGCTCACGGGGCAGGCGAAAGTTTTAGTGCATACGGGGGTTGGTGAAAGAGAAACGCAAACGGAGAGGCAAACGTTACCCATCACACGGGAACGACGTACACAGGAAACCGGTGGAAACTTATCGTGTGCCTCCGGTTCCTGCCGGTACTGCTCGAAATTCAATTGCCTAGCCCTTAATCGAGTTTGTGCTACGAACCGGAGCGTTTCTTGCTGCCGTGCGCTGCGTTGACAGACGTTAAAGGCCATTTAACATCCAGCTCGCTTGTAAAACACACCGCACGGAGCTAAATGGTACCATTTGTACGGTCTCGTGCGATCGCACAGGTCGCGCAGGAACTCCTACGCGCCTCGTGAGCCAAGGCAACCGAGCGTGTGAAAGTTTTTGTGATTTAATTTTCCACTTTGCTTATCTAATCAAGTGCAAATCAGTTTCACTTTAGTGTGCTCTCCTGTGGGAGGAAACCGATCTCCCGCCACCGGTGGGAAGAAATCCGGGAAATGCTCCAGGATTTCTTTATTTGGCTGGGAAGAAGGACGACAACTGCTCGTCTCTCATTTCTGATTTTGCATTGCGGTTGTGGGCGTTTTTTGTTTTAGGGGGGGAGAGAAAATTCTGTCAGAATTTCGGAGAATAAACTAATTTCCGGAAAGTTTCAAACCGGTCTAGCAGTTTCTACTGAAAACCGGTGATTTGGATGTGCAAGTAGCTGCTTGGGATCTCCCTTTGGATGCCCACCCTAAGCACTTGTGACGAGTGTGAAGTACTTGCCTTAACGCTTTGACCTCGCCCGCTAAATTCCCGGTGCCCGGTCGGGGTTGAAAGCTACGTACAATCAGATATAAATCTTGACCGGCGTTTCTATTGATTCATGATTATCTTCCACTCACGAATGAGCGCTCATAATCGTGTTCAGCCGCCACCATCGCCAACCTTCCTCCACCCATGCGAACCGTGTCTAATAGAGCAAACATGCCGTAACCCGTCTGCAGTTCATAAATTAATCCCATCGGGTCGAGTTTTGTATGCCGGCCGGCATGTGACCACCACGCCCGGATCGGTTGGTTGGGATGATAAATCAACCCGGAGGGCACCACACTTGGCATCGAATTTCCATACACCACCGTCTTCCGGCGGCCGCCAGGATCGAAGATGCGTCCCATCCTGTCCGGGTCCTGTCCAAAACTGCCAGACCTCATCAAGCCAAAGCCAAATCCTCGGTTCTGTTTTGATGTGCGGCCGTTTCGTTTCACCGCAGCCCGCGCAACGGGAATGGGATTACATGCAGCCAGCCGTGGTGGAAGCGGTAGTAAACAGTAGTGGTAAACGATTGTGTTTTGCTTGTTTTCCGGTAAAATTTATGACCGCTCCCGCAATGGGCCAGGGGAGGAAAACACGTCCGACCGTCCGCTCGGATCTTCATCAATTTCCGAGCGGCTCATAATTGCTATTGACATTAATTATTGCTCATAATTTACGACGCTCCGAGGGATGATATAAAATTTGGCGTAGCGTCGGCGAGCAGGCCGGGCTACATTTATGAGCAGTATTACGTCTGATTGTGAGTGATTAACTAGTGGGCAGGCAATAGCCGCTCCTCGTTCGCAAGGGTTGTCGAGCTAGGCAGAAGGAGTACTTTTTTATCACACCCGCACTAGAGGGTTCTAAAAACCTGTTTATTAACACCTCATTGGTACTTTGAGTGATTGATTTGGATTGAGCAATCCTGACTGCGGATGTGGGTCAAAGATGTAGTTTCAGTAAAAGATTATACTACTCCAAAATCATTACTCACAAAAAAATGGTTTACAACTTTATTCTAGACTTTTCGATTCCGATCCAATCTACATCTAGAGTAGTCGCCTGGATGACATTGCGAGTATTTTCATTTTAATACCTCTCATGTACTACCGAGTAATTCTATCCATTTCACTTAATAAAAAAAACCTTCAAAAAAAATCTACTCACCGCCCGTTCGCCCGGAAAGTTCTTATCGAATTTGTGCGCTGTGTGTTGTTGCGCGGGGGGAAAATTACCCTCAAATGGCTGTCGGCTATTCAGCCGGGATCGGATAGCAGCGACCAGATTGTTCATCAGCAGTTTGCATATCTAATCTTGTGGAAAGTTAATACACGCGCTCCGTTTCGGTGAGCGAAGTGGGTTTACTGTGTTTTTTTTTGTGTTGTTGTTTTGTATTATCTTGCCGCTGGTGAAGAACGTAGCTAACGACGGCCTGGGCGCACTGGGAGCAACAGACTATGCATTAAATTTTAGAGCAATCTCGCCTGCCGTATCATTTACCGGCCAACATTGGCTCGGTGACCAAAATATGCTTTCCGATTAGCACGAGCGAGCCGGCGATGGAGAAAAAGGCACTCCTGTGTGTATCTTTAATAATGCTTTATCAGTGGCTCCCTGCTTCTTCTAATCCAAATGCAAATGTTTACTGCAAAGTTAAGGATAAATGAAGGAGCTTCCTAGCGCGTGGAGGGTTTTTCAAACTTCACTTTCTGTCTGGCTCGCTCATGCCATATTTCCCAGCTGTGTAAAATACTCAATCGTCATCGATTCTCGGTGCTGCAGGTGCTCCTTCCTCCCGGGAGACGAATTTGAATATTTCCATCCCACTCCAATCGTATGCATAAAATGCAAATTTCCAATACTAGATGGAGGAAAATTGGGGCGCAGCTACGCACGCAGTCGGCTGAATGAATAATTCATTTTTCTTCACTCATTTCTGCTTCAGCTCGGACCGAAAATCGGGCCAGGCCGGGTGCCGGGTTTCTAATGGATATTGGGCCCTCTGACGTCGGTAAGAAGACGCTCGATGGCCGGCCCAAACCAAAGGTTGCTACTGTTTTAATGCATCTAGGACATGTGGATTTTATCAAACCCTAAAGCCTTGACATAACACGTTCCAATCGATCGAACTCGGTGGAGGAGATTTTTAATTTGAATATCGTTATCTGGGAGTTTGAATCTCATCCGCAAACATATTTAAACTTGAACATATTTATTTTAAGGGGATTTTTATCTTAGTATTGGTGAGAGTCTGAAATCTACTTAAAGATCTATAAAGTCATAGCGATTACTGTCAAATATTGTGATTAGTTTTATACTCCTGATTATATTTCCTAAATATGAGCTATACGACATGACACTACTAAACAACGCGTGATATTGTCTACATTTAGGCGTCAAGGTGTGTTTATCCCTTGCAAATCTCTAACCATAAAGTTTAACACCAAAAGCCGTCGTAATGCCTGCTCATATCATAATGCACTCACTAATCAAATAATCAGGATGTGTTCACTTGCTAGGTGCAATAAGAAAGGATATCATGCTCTCGTATGCAGTAGCAGAGAGAGAGATAGAGAGAGGTAAAAAAAATCACCTGGACCAAACCGTATCGCATGCGGCTTTGTGTTCCAACATGAAAGCATTTTAATAAAATTACCTTCCCCTTTCGCGGTGGCTGGTTTTTCAGCCGAGCAAACCATGCCTTTTTATCCTCCGTTCTACGCAGCGGAGCGCTGATTAGCGCGCGTTCGCATTGTGCGGCCACACCGTGTCTGCATCCGCGTTTGGCCGGCTTCGCAAGAAGTCGCAGGTTCCGGCCGTATCCGGCTGTTTTATCGCAACGGTGGCTCATTTTCTTGCATGGTAATTACAATCATTATTTTGTAATTTATTTACTTTTTCGCCCGTTTCGCGCGACGTCCATTGCTGAGTGCGTGTGTGTATGTGTGTTCGTCCCCGGGCGGCAGGCAAAATCGAGGCCAGCCAAAAGGCAACACGCTCACACGGTGACCGAACGACAACATATTTATCGGGCCACAGTCTAGACGGGGCTTCCTCGTGGTGTTTTTATTCATCACTTTTCCAGTCGAGCTTCCTCTCACTCGTTCGCTCGCTCGCTCGCTCGCTCGTTTCAACTGAGAATATTGCATTTTTATCAAAACCATACGCGCACTGACCACCGACGCCCTGGGGAGGCTCCGAGCAGTAAGTGAACTGAAGTACAGCAACCGTACCAGCAGGCCCAGTTCGCTATGGTAACTACTGTCGGACATAAATTATACACGCTGCTGGAGCGTTTCCCAGAGCGCTCTTGCTTCCATCATCACGTATATTCCTTCTGGGTAGGTAATGTTCGCTGCGGTTCCTAAATATCGTCCTTTTATACTGCTTTTTGTTACTGTTGCACTGTTCACTGTTCCTCCATTGCCGCCTCCGGGGAAGTTGTTTCTTTTTTCCACCCCACCCATGAAATAATGGCGATGCAATCGGTGGCAATCATACCGGCTAGGAAGGATGGATGCAGTTCCCGAGCTCGTGTGTACGCTCGTCATGGCGTGTGTGCATGTGTTCATTTGGCCCGAAAAACCAGCCAGCAGCGAATGCCACATGCCGCGCGGTGGATAAATAATGTTGGGTTTTTTTTCTCGTCGCCTGATAAATGTGCCGGAATTCCACACATATCCGACCACTCTGGTGCTGTTTAGCCACCAGATGGAGCTGCCAGCGGTTCGGACCAATACTAGCTGCGCCTAACAGTATGCAGATCAACCGGCACATATCCGACGACTAATGATATGGACATTTAATAGTGTCGTTTTTTTTCCTTACAAAATTCTCTTTTTGTAGGCATTTTACAAGAGATTTTACCCTGCAAGACCGAGAGCAATTGAAAGCATAATAAAATTTATCTACTCCATAATAGCCGCTTATTTCGTGCTTTGCATACATTTAGGCGCCACGAGGAAAAATCGGATACGATGCCATAATTTTACTTTTAAGTTAACAATCGCTCTAAAACAAAAAATAAATAAAAGACGGCACTTATTTCCTGTGCAACTGCATGTAAGGCATCATAATTAGGTACACCAATTGCGACTCCCAAAACAACCGCGTACCTTTCCGGCTGGAAACCATATCGCATAATCACAATCGTTCTTTTGTACCCTACTTTACCACCACCGAAAGGAAAATAAGCCTTCGTAATTTGATCTAATTTATTCGTTAGCCTCTTCACGGAAGGCGACTCCTCTTCCGTGTGTGTGTGTGTGTGTGTGTGTGTGTGTGTGTGTGTGTGTGTGTGTGGCACGAGAACCAGAAATCGACTTCTTTCGCTCCTCTTTCGGGTTGTCCGCGTTGCCCGTGCCTTAATCCTGTGGCATCGCGCGTCCACCTTACCTAAACCAGCTCCTAAACCAGTTTCGTGGATCGTCGTAATTTGTTCCATTTGTGTGTTTGTGTCTCTCGTTCTCTTGGGTTCTGTTTTTGGATTCGCCCGACGAAACGATTGCCAAATGTCACGAGGATACTTGGCTTGATTTCCACTCTTTCCCCCTGCTTTGGCCTGTCTGGTGTTCGTTCCAGCAGGTGTGCTTTGGATGAACGGAGGGAGCAGCAAAAAAACAAAAAAGTAAAGCAAACTGCCACCACATCGCAGCCAAACGTGAGCAAATAGGCCATCAGATAGCGCCAAATCAAAGCTATCTAGTTGCATTCCCCGTCTTCGGTGCTCCATAACTCACGGCAGCGGTAACGACAGCGAGAAACGGCGAAACCATGGCCGCCCCGTTACCTGGGACACGTGTTTTTTTTTTCGTCCGCCACCAGGCGTCTCCATCACTCTTTTCGGGTGCACTTTTTATTCCTTTCACCCACAAACCCACACACGCCCGGTGGTTGGTATTAATATAAATGCGATCGAATCAAATTACAACAACAACAGGTACCGGGCTAACGACGTACTTTCCGGCCCGACGACGACGACGACTACGACAACGGGACGGATTCGTTATGTCGTTCGGGCGACATCGCTGCACGGCCGTGTGTGTTTTATTCGTTTACTACGACCAGGCCAACTCCCACGGGTAACAATTTTCCCGCACAAAGGCAATTTGTTAGTGAAATGGACAAATATTGCCACTAATACACCCTCCCCCTTCCGTGGTGCGGGCTGCTTCGCCCGGCAACAGACACGGCGCCGGTGGGAAGTTCGATGCTGATGTGCGTTCGGCATGAAAAAACGAAACGATACGTTTACGGCAAGGCCTATTTGTACCCCACTCAATCAGTGGCCGATTTTTGCCTTCATTTGCAGCGCGTGATGAAAAGATAGATTTGATGCCATTTTCTTTCGGTAGGGGTTTATTTATTAGTTTGTTTTTCTTTGGGTCTTGAAAATGTGAAGCAATTATGTTTTTGCTTGTATTTTTACAAAATAAATGTAAATTTTTATTTTCTGGGAAAAAAACCAAAATCAAGCGCAGTTTAGGTCAAATACATTACATAAAAGATAATCATGATGATGATGTCGCTTTCGTGTCTTTCTTTCTGGAAAATGTGGTGTTAATGTTTCATTTTGAATTTTTGAATTTAAAAAAGATATAAATGTTAAAAAATTTTTGTTGAATATTTTTACTAACATACATTTTACCTTCCTTAAAAGCTTTATTTTGATGTTTGTAATAGCAAAAACTTAACCGATTTATGAACATAATCACAGCTCCTGGTGATACCAATGACCGATGCAAAAAAGATACCTGCCAACAACAAAATTTCGTCTTGGTAAAAAATAGTCGATAAGACTCATTTACATTTCAAACATGATGATGACGAATGAGCGGAACCAGTCGGTGTGCCAGTTTCTGCTAGCAAGTGGATCGATATTGGTGCCAAAGTACTTGGTTCCAATCAATCTTTGATGTAGTAGTCGTTTTTATCTTTTTCTTTAGTCTTTTTTTTAAACAGCTTCGCATCATGTTCGAGGAGCTTTATTTCCTGATGTCACAGCGTTTCTGTTCGCCTGCTGATTGTTTGGTAGCAGATGAAACGAGACCCGAAACGTGACAATGGTTGATTTTTTATTCACCCAACAAACGATTTCCATTTCTCGCGTACTTCCGTGAGCGCTTCCTTTCGCGTGTAGCTGACAGTGAATGTTGAATTCTGTCAATTAGGAATTCAAAAGTATTTTAAGTCTTGAGTGGAGCCGTTGTCGCTGTTGGTTGTCAGAATCGAAATTTCTTACCAAAGCCGTCCGTGGAGACCAAACTAAAGATAGGTTAATTACGAAGAAATGAACCGAGACTTGCAAAATAGCAGACGGAATTCTGAGTCAACTTAGAAGAGTAAATGTGCTAGAGGCTGGACATGAATAAAATAGTTCGAAAGTTCAATTTTGGTAATGATGCTGCGGAAGCCGTATTTAAAACAGTTTTTGTTTGTTCTTCAGGTGCTTTTTCATACGTTTTTTTGTCCCTAACGAGCTTGTGCACCCTTCATATTAAATAACCGAAAGGTTGGCCGGAAATAAGCCACCTTCCAGCAGCAAACAAACATTAAAGTCGGGACTTTATCCGTCCACGGTAATGCACCCCATATTGGGCTTACCTTTCTGCCGCACATTAAATTACTCTACCGAATAGCTCAATTTGCTGTGGTTCAAATTTAAATTTAACTTTTAAAATCTGGCCCACCGGTTCCTGGGGCCGGTAAACATCATTTCGTTTCGCAGTTTACTGTACGGTTTTAGTGCGAGCGTAGCGCAGTGGGGCACGTTTGCTGGCGATGTGATAAAGTTTTCGGTTTGATTATTATCCAACTTCACCGAGGCGAAGTGGAGGAGGCTCGGAGCCTTACTTGAGCTTCATTTGCATTTTGGAATATGCACTTCAAACTAACTTTTCCACACTCCCATCCACAGACGAAAACGCACGCCCTCATGGTATATTTAAAGTGGGCCCTGCTAATGGGGTAGTGATTTTTATTTTTGTACGAAACAGAAAGCACAAAACGCCAAACTCTCGACGAGTGTGTGAGCGTTTCAAAACGAAAAAAAAGTTCTTACACAATTACCTCCTCTCCTACGACGCTCGCTTTTCCTCCTGCAAGAAGGCATAAGGTCGATCGGCCAATGACCTTGCCAGTATTATTGCGCCCGCAACGATGGTAGCCATTTTCATTCTCGGCAGCCACTTCCTGGTTCCTAGCTTCCCCGATGCTTATCCTTGCCGCTCGGTAAGTGCCCGGAACGCGTACCGGAACCAGCTTTCCCTGCCCGGGCGCCGTTTTCCTTTCTCTTTTCTCCCGGGCAAATGTGGGTAATGTTCGCAAAATTAGCTTCGAGTAGCGCGTTTCATGTGTGTATATGTTCCGTCCCGTGTTTCCTCCCATCGGCTCCGGCAGCAGCGACCTTAGTCGCCGTTGTTACCGTTTTAACCACCGCGAAGGTAATTCGCTCGAAAGCTTGTTAAAGTCTGCTCCATACGTGCGCGGACTCCGGCCATTATTGGGAGTGTTGGTAACTCCATCACTTCACTGTAAAAGAAAAGGAAGCGTGAAAAGACAAAGAAAGTTTTATTTACTCGCAAAAAGCACCAAAACCCAACTGCGAGGCGGATCGAAGCGCGAGATGGTACATACGTTTACACTTACGCGACCGAGCGGGGTTGAATTCGCGCGGGCTAATAAACAGCTCCATTAGCAGTGCCGTTACCGTTAGCTCGCGTACTCGCTGGTGGCTGACTTGGACTTTTCCACCCACCACATAAGTGGCCTCCTTATCTCGCAGGGTAGGATTTTTTTTTGTTATTTGAGGTGAGCTCATTCACCTACTCTGGGCACGTACCGAGGACTAATTTGAAGTTGGGTTTTTACGTACAGATAGAGCCGGAACCAGCCGAGAAATTACTATCCGGTTCCACGTGTGCCGCGTAGAACACGACGCGGGTCGATTTTTCAAGGATGTTCAAGAGTAATGAGAAGGCTAAAGTGAAGTGAAAATGGAATCACGATCGATAGTGAAAAGTTCTACCTGAGATGCATGGAGTTGTATTAATCAGGTCAAGGTTATGTGTACGTTAATTGAGGTTCCAAAACATAAGCAGTAGTTGTAGCCAGGATTAGTTCAGTTATCTTGCTATAAAACTATCAGAATAGGTTTTGTTTACCATAAAATGTTTTAGTCTCGAATTTTTATGGCAAGAACACCATAAAAATGGTGTCTCCACAATTTTGTTCTAATTATTTTGCCCACTGTCATGTTCTTGTTTCGAGCACTAAACACCGAGCTGTTTGGTATTTATAGAAGAAGAAAAAATAATAAAAAAAACTTCTATTCCAATCTGTAACGATATTTGCTCCCGCCGCTGGTGCCGCTGCCATAATCCCAAAGACATAAGAAACACCGCAGGAGGTAGCCGCCACCGTATGCTTGTCGGTAACTTCTTTCCTTCCCCTGTGGCTGAAAAGGATTTAGAAGTTAACCTGCCGTCTTGCGCTCGTTAATAGAAAAGTTTTACCTCCGCCGACGCGTGCACTTTGAGCTTCGTGCTCGGAATTAAGGCTCGGCGGAGCGTTGGCAAGGGGAAGAATGCTGAACCAATTTGCTAAAATGCTAGAGTACTCCGTAATTAGAACATCGCTCACGTAGGCCTGGAGTGGGGGAAAAAAATCACGTAACACCGAGATCGATTATACGAACCGAAGCGAAGTGATAGTGATGAATTTTGCAACACCAGCGCTCGATGGGGATGTAATGTCAAAGGTTTCGCCTCAGTGTATATACACGAGACACTTGTGTGGGAATGGTGTGCAAATCAGTACGCTGATTATTTCTTCCTTGTCCACACTTATTATCCCAACAAAGTCCTTGCCTACAAGAAACACAGCACAAAACGCGGAGCAAAGATCCACTGCAGATGATGATTATTTTCTTTCGCTCGCTGCAAAACAAAACTACAAAGTAGCTCCCGATTGTCACTGCAGCAACGAAGTAATTATGGCAAGTAGGTACCCGCCTTGCCTACATTCGGGCGCCGGGGGATAGCATGCTTATTGCCGTCTTATCATCTGACTGCAATAACAACCATTACCCGGTGAAAACAGGAAGCAACTTCTTCCATCCTTACCCTGGCGTCGGTTTCCCATTGTGGTGCCTGTGTGTGTGTGTGTGTCTTGTTGCCGTTGGCGTTTGTAATGCGGAATGCCATAATTCTAAGGCCAAGATCCTGCTTTTTGAATTGCATCCGGAATGCATACGAGAATGCTTGCTTTGTTCTTCTCCCGCTGTTTATCGCGCTGGTTCCCTTTTCTTGGGAAGGTTTTCGTTCACTTCGTTGCGTGCTGAGTCGACGGAACTAAGCTGTACAATGTATAGGCCCGCTAACTACTGCTTGTTTTCTTCGTAAATAAAATGTAACTTTTGGAGCTAAATCTTACGGGAGTTTTGTTAGCTGAGCGCGCGTGGAGTGGAGTTGAGAAATGATAGCGTTTTAAGTTGAATCGAGGATAACTTAATACGCGGTTGGTTTGTGCGAGCTGCTTTGGCTCGGGTAAACTTTAACCATAATTTAGCGAACAATTTGAAACTTCAACAACTCGTGTTTCTTGCTCGTCTAGAGAGAAAAAAAAGCACCGGAGCACTAGGATTTAAGAATCTAAACCGAGAGCTTTCAGCAAACAAAAAAAAGGACACCCTAGTCGTTTCTTTCCAGCTCCTCAATCAACTCCCAGCAAGACAAATAAAACAAACGTCACTTTAAAGTGGACCACGACGACGACGACGACGGCACGGAAAGTTTCGCCGTGGTAGCGACCGTTGAATGCAAATGAGGCGCGCGCGATTACGCGAAGACGAAAAATTATGCCCGAAAGGGGGAAGCGAAAATAAATCCCACCAACCGAGCGCGAACGCAGGACGAAGTGTTGAGACTTTTTAGACGTCGCCCAAACGGCAACGTGTGTGATGCAGAATGGGGTGGGAGGGAGGGGAAGGGCGGGGCGGGCTCGGAAAGTTTGCCGAACAAAAGCTCCGTGTCAGAACTTCACGGCAGCAGGGGGAAACTACTCCTCAGCAGAGCGCACAAATCTTGGGACATTTGTTTTTCCACCTCCCCCTCGCAGCGACGGTTCGGTGGAATAATGTTTCAGCGTTAGAGCCGTTTTTGTGGATCTTTTTGAACGTTGATGATGACGCCTGACGGGAAAACGTCCGGGTGAGGGCCGACGATAAATCGATCGCTCGCAAAACGCGAGCCTCCCTTTTGCCGTTTGCCGAGGAAGTGTCTCCGGATATTCACTGCCACCGGGACGGGAAACCCTCGGTGCCGGTGATAGTTCCCGGGCACTAATTCGATCAAAACTCACAACGGTGCGCAAAAGAGGAGTTTTGGTTTCGCTGCCGTCGGGATGACTTCCTTCTTCCCACCGCTCCCGAAAGATGTCAAACTCATTCTCGTTTGATTCATTGGACGGGGGAGGTGAAGTTTTCTTCGGGATCGTTGCGGAGTGAGCTCGAGGGGCAGCAGAAAAGTGCGAAAACTATCTTCATCATCGAACCGCAGACTTTCGGGCAGAAGCGCCCGCGGGTGACGCCACTGGTACGACTTCATCCGACTTTGATTAATAATGATCGTATGCATACTTAATGCGGAAGAAATTGCATTTGCATCGCAATGAGTTTCTTCATCGGGAAGATGTTCGTTTTTTTTTCTCGTTCGCTCTCCTTCTCTCGCTAGTTGGTGGAGCTAGTGTGCTCCGTACAAAGTTTCGAGTACTTAACTCTCTCTCTCTATCTCTCTCCAAGAAGTGCGCTTCCGGACATTAGCGATTGGAGTTCGTACGCGAATAAACCCAACGGGGATGGTGTTACAAATGAGACTCGTTACCAAGTAGCCTCGCGATGATGTAAGATATCAGCGACACAGCGTTGCGTAAATATTATCAACACCCAAATGGTGCCTGGGACAACACCGAAATGGAAACGATTGTTCCTCCCTCCCGGGAGTTGATTTATAATATTCAGTGTCGCACCACCGCAACTGGACGCAGTTCGACGCTGACGATGATTTATCGTATACTGTGTCGGTGGAGAGAGAGAGAGAGGGTGGGAGTGAAGGGTCGCATTTGATTTGATTGCTGACAGTTTCAGTTCCGTTGGCGCGAAATGCATCTCGACCCCGTCCCCCCGCGTGAGTTACGAGTTTCGCGTGGGATTTCGGTTTTGTTTTCCTCTCCGATTTGTGCTGCTCGCCCGTTTTGACGGATGGGTTACGCTCGAACGCTGGTGCGTTGGGGGTCAGCAGGACAAAACTAGATAATACACGACGCTGATGGATGTAGTTAAATTACAAAATTCACCGTGACGCTTATTTGTCCCTAAAGCCGGGTGGACGTCGGCGAGTGTGTGTGTGTGTTCGGTGGTTGGGTGTGACAAATGTGTCCTTTCGCATGACCGATTACTGTGGGGTTTCTTGTTGCAGTAAACAGTGGAATTTCATGCCATAAAGATTGAAATAAATTTGCTGTCACGTAGATGTTTAGATGCAAGTTTTAGAACTGGATGTATTTAGAATAGCAAGGAATGGATGAAGTTGTCCCGTCCCTCTTTTCTTTAGTTTTTCATCACGTTTTTCTAACGTTTTTATAATTTAGACAATTTTATCAAACATTAATGTAATTATAAGATTGAAAATTTCTTCCAAGGAGAATTCCCCTTCCTTCCAAGAACCGTTTGCCGAAAATTTCAGTTAAATGTCATCTTAAACGAATGCATAAAAGACATAACGAATGCATTTGTCTTTTCAATATTCTTGTCCCATTACTCGTGAAATTTTTAACAGGTTTCTCTGATGTTTTTATAATTTCGACAATTTTATCAAACTGTATTGTGCTTCAACCTAAAATTTAAAATTCCTCAAATAAGGCAATAGACCCCTGAAAACAGTTTAAACATCTTTCAGGAACCATTTGCCGATAAAAACCCGTTAAATCTCATCTTAAACGAATGCATATATTAGTTCATTTCAATGTTCTTGATCCAATTTTCATAAGATTTTAAACATTTTAGCAGTTTATAATAGTGTACTTCTGCCTAAAAATTGAACATTCCTCCCAAGAGGCAATAAACCTCTGAAAATGGTTTAAACATCTTCCAAGAATCATTTACCGATAAAAATCCGTTAAATGTTATCTTAAACGAATGCATAAATTTGTTCTTTTGAATGCTTTTGTCCCAATTTTCATGAGATTATAGAAGTTCTTCTGACGATTTTATAATGTTGACAATTTTATCAAACATATTGTACTTCTGCCTAAACTTGGAAATTCCTCCTAAGCGGCGATAGACCCCTGAAAATAGTTTAAATATCTTCCAAGAACCATTTGCCGATAAAAATCCGTTAAATGTCATCTTAAACGAACGCAGCAATTCCCCCGTGCCGTTCGGCAAAGGTTAAGCAGCGGTACCATTGATTTATCGATTTCCCACCGGAAACCCCCGTAACGAGCATACCGAAGCAACGCCGCCTCAAACATCCATACGGTGTGTCATGTACGTCGATTCCACGCTCGATGCACATGCACGGAAGAGAGCCCTTTGGCGGGAGGAAGCCCGGAGGCAGCTCGGAGGTGAACATTTTATAAATATATCTCGTACCAGCCAACCCGGACCGGCTTCCTGCCTGTCGACGAGCCCCGTGTACGGCCTTGAGTGCAGGAAAACATAAATCCCTATTTAAAGAAACGTACCCCGGAGGGTACGGTGTGGCCTCATTAGGACGGTGGTGTAGGGTCTATTAGAGGCAACGAAAAAAAAAGAGAAGAGAAAGAAAAAAACAACCCACTCAAGTGTCACACTGCAAACCTTCGGAAGAAGTGCCGTCGATAGGAAGGCACACACCGGGTGCGAAGTGGTAATTGAACCGACCAAGGGGTAAGCAAGGCCCGATAAAAAGCCGTCCCGTACCTGGGGAAGAGCTCTCGAAGGTCACGATATCGCCCCGGGAGAGGGTGTTTCCCGGTGCATTGAAAGGTGAGAAAACATGTGCTGCTTTTCTAACATCGAGAAGGACAAGGATTATGAGCTGTTGGACAACGGTGGTCTCGTTGGAAGCGTGTTAACCGCTTCCCGGGATCAATATCGCATTTCAAGGTTTTTTTTTAATCCTCCATCCCTGTGGTTTATTTGATACCCTTGAAGGGGACCGTTTTCTCGTAGAGTTAATTTCGGCCCTGAAGTATGGTACGTTTTATTTCTCCCCATTTTACCGTGACGAAACTGCCCGATATTGCGAAACTTCTTGCGTTAATTTACCTTCGCTCCGTGCGATGAGCTGTGGCGTTTCGGAGGATGGGACAGTTTTGGGGTGGTTCTACCACTAGCTCTTATCCACCCTTGAAAACCACACAGCCGACTAGTTCACAGAGCTCATCTCCGTTTCACCACGCTCGTTTCCATGGCAACTTGTGCCAGCAAGCGGCCAGCAAATTGTAGGAAAAATTCCTTCGTGATAAAGTTTTAATCCTCCCGTCCGCAACGGGTGCCAGCTTCGCCTGACACCTATCACCAGTGCTTACAGAGCTTACCGCGAAGACCACCGGGCTGGAACCTGTGGTTGGTTCCGTGTCCGTTGCAGCAACAGCGGCCGAAACTCTTTTCGATGTAGCATTTTTTTTTGTTTTGTTTTGCTCCCGATAAACTGCTCCGACAAGAGGCAACCGAGCCCGAAAGTCCCGAAAAGTAGCTGCACCGGGAATGCAATAATGCGACGGTAGGGTGTAACCGCAACCTCGCAACCGTGGCTTTTGCGATGCAGTGACACACTTTCGCCGCTAGTGCTAGCGAATTCTGTTTGTCCAACCGACCGGCTGAAATGCGCCACTGGACGTTTGACGTGAGCCGGGTTTTAAACCCCGCGGCCTCCCCGGGAAAACGTCGGGAATTTGTAATCTCGGTGGTGGTGCGAAATTTCCCACCGAAGACCGTGGGGGCCGGTGATGGGACGTAACGTAAACTTTTTCGCCACGTGACTCGAACGACGTGCTCCGCCGGAGATGCGCCAAGTCGCACCCTTATAGGAGGTTTTATTTTCCTGATAAATAATCAACGCGGTTTCGTGAAGGGGCTGAAGCTTCTCAACGTCACGCGTGGAGTATTTTCGGTAGGTAAACCGCACAGTGGTGGAGAAGAGTTGTGGGTAACAATGGTAAAAAATAAATTGAGAAAAGTTTCTCGCTGTCAAGACTGGCTATTTTTATTGGACAAAATAAAACAAATTCATACAATCATCTGAAATTATATGGTATCCTAGAGCAATGCGATGGGCTGATAAATAAACCCAATGAGAATAACCCAATATAAGTTTGTCTATTTTACACCTTTTATTGTTTTAAAATCGTTGGTTTACATTATTGAAATTGTCGTTGTTTTTTTCATTATATTGTTTACATTTAATGCACATATGAAGGTTTTCTCACAAAATTACCGCAAAAAAAGAGCATTGTTTGGTTTGAAGGCAGAGTTAGAAATAACTAAAAATAATAAATTTAAAAAAATAAATGGAAAATAATAATTGTTTATAAATAACCTTATTGATCTCAGTGAAAGTGTTTGATAACATAATACGACTGTTTTCATCGTCCTACAATATTTACCAACTAGTAGTATTCTATTTAAATTTTTCTCAGTTTACGGTTCTCCAGTGGTTTCTGAAATGCTGTTTTCTGAGTTTTTTCCATAACGATTATGTCAAAAAATTAACACTCTGTCGCTCTGCATGAGAGAAATACAAAGTGATTCTTTGGGAATGTTAGTTTTAATAGAAAATCAATATTAGCTCCAAAAATAACTTTAAGCAAACTTTTTGTAATCATCAAAATTTTGACCACCGTATACTCGGTTTATTGTCCCATAGTTTCTCCTCTCTATAATCTTTTTGTTAGGATTTACCGTCACGCTTAATCCAAACCCCGCAGAAAGTGATTAATTCTGGCAGATTGTGCAGTGGCTATTTTCGATTAAAACTTGCTCCCTCGGAGAAGATTCCCTCGGAGCTCCGAGAATTGGGCATCGTAGTTGATACTTATCAGTCTCATCGCTGCTTCATCTAGCGCATAAATATTCAATGCCTTCCAGCAGCCTTCCGAACATCCAGCAGAACATCCCAAATTGCATACAACGCTCCGGTGGGCATATCGCGAGGCGACTTACAACTTGCACAGCAAGACGATTTGCGTACGGTGGGAAATGGTCCATTCGCCGCGTTCGGAGAATTGCTCGTGCTGGCAACAATCTGCACGAATTCTTTCACAACAACGACACCACGATGCGATGGGTTAAGCGAAGATAGCACCGAGGCAAGGATTAATCTATAACTTGCCATATCTCGGCGTACTGCGTTGCGACCCCATGTGCGGATTCGTCCATCCATCTCCATCGTCATCTGTCATAGCTTAGCGTTGGGGACTGGCGGGTGATGGCTTCACGGTTTGCCGATTCCAGCACCGCCGTCCACCACCCGGAAAGAAGATGACACACAGATGATGACGTTGGAATTAATTCCCGGAGAAAAATCCACTCGCCTCCTGGCGCCAGATCGATAGCGCTCGCTACGGAACCGGAGCCCATGTCGTGCATATTTATCCATGCTTGACGAAATAAGCCTCCGCCATTTGCGTGTGTGTGTGTGTGTGTGTGTGTGTGTGTGTGTGTGTGTGTGTGTGTTTGTGTGTGTGCTAAGTAGCGAAACCGGACCCTCCCGGGTGCCGGAAACCGGTTTCCGTGTGAGTGTTTCGGTGCGGTTTTCGCGTTTCCCCGGGAGCGCATTTCCGGCGCGCACTGTGTCGCATCTCTCACACACCGGTGCGATCTTTGACCCCACAACGGAACGGATCCCGAGCAGTTACTTCCGAGGAAAGCGCCAACCCCGCGCCAGGAGGCGCGGCCAACGTTGACGATGACGAAATGTATGCAAATCCAGCCCGGTGGAAGGATTATTCCCCAAACGGCACAGGCGGTGCTTGTAAAGCTTAATTCCGCCCGGAAAGGGGAAGAGGGTGGAGGAGGGTGGTCGTATGGAGATTGTTCCTTTCAAACCCCGATCGTCCCTTCCCCTACCGGCCGGCGAACAGTATCTTCCTGTGGCACAAATGGCTGAACAAGAACTTTCCGTGACGAGGCGACCCAAATTTCGAACGAGCCAATCCAGTTCCAGTTTACATGCCCGATGAGGCATCCATGCCCATGGTTCGGTCTTGTGGTTGGTCACCTACGAGCATTTTGTTGCTGCGAATAGCAACGGGCCCTATTTCTCCGGTCCCTATCGCGGTGTTGGAGAGGATCCATTCGATTGTGGAGAAAATTTGGTGACACGAAACCGTAGCCGTTAGCTATGGAGAGCTTTTTTTTATAGGAGAAGCGAGGGTAAAATGGGAAGAAAAGCGAAAGAGAAAGAATCTCTAAAATCCATAGGAAATGGTGTTTGGCCGCCTGAAGGGAGTTTGTCGGCTAATGTTTCTCTTTTGAACGGGCTGAACATCACCGGCTGCTAAAAGACTTTTATCGGTAATATTGCCTAACTTTAGGCGTTAAACCGTACGCACTGTGGAACTGCATCTCGTTTCGTGGACATTAAACATGAGGAGATATTTCAATTAGGGATTTTTTACTTTTTATTAAATAGCCGAAAGACTGTAAAAATTCCCTGTTTTATTATAAGAATACAAAATTCACCATCAAAAATAAAATAATAATAAAGAAGAATTTCTCCATCAAAAAGGGGTAAAATAAAACCGCCCACTGTGCGCGGTTTTTTGAGATGAAACCTTCTTTTTTTTTGTTTTTGTTTCTTGCTGTCGAAGTGGTTTTTATCGCTCCAGTCAATCTCCCGGTGACATATTATGCCATTTTGTGTGCTGAAAAATGGCACGATAAAAATCCCTCACGTGATGCGTTTTCCCCGTGCGGGAATGGAAATGCTACCCACCCGTGATTTACATATCTACGCTCGCTTTCTTTACACAACCGGCAAATAAACCTCACGCAGAGCTTTTTATTGATTTAGCGATGCGAAATCGTACCCGTGCGGGTAGGCAAAGGCACGCTGGAAATAGGGAAACTTTTCCACGGGAACCGTACCGACGAATCCCCCCGAGGCCGGCGTTTTTGGGGGGCGGGAATGGGAAAGCGAATGTTCGGGGCTTTCTCCGAGAACCCCTACCCCAAGGAATTGCGGCAGGTGTGGATGGCAGAGCAAATATGCTAACAAACTGTGCTGGAACTTCGTTCGACTATGATGCTTGAAAGTCAAATCACTTGGGCTGTCATGTTGCGCTTTGTGTTCCGAAATCGAAAACCGTTTCGATGTTGTTTCGGTTCGATTTCCAAGTGCGACGCACCGACTTCATATTCATATTAGTGCCGAGAACCGGACTCTTACCGTAGCTTACTGGACTGAATCCCTTCGAAAGGACACTCCTATCGACCGCAAAGCATTACGTAGCAACGTGGTGGCTTTGGGATGGGCGTCCCTCTCCATAGGGAACGTTGCACTTCCTCTCCCCGAAGTGCAGTGTGTTCATTTCCATTCGAACCATGCTCGGTACACAAACGCATCAATAATTCGTCGCTATAGACGCAGCCGAACGGTGCACAACGCAAAGAAATGCCATCCAGTCACGGGCAACCATCAATACGATGACCCGTCCCAAAGCCCCACCGAAACGTGGAACGTAAAGGGTTTTTGCAATTTCCGGACCCGTTCATGTGTGTGTTTTTTTTCCTTTTCAATTCCACACTCCCACGAAAGATTCGCGTTTGAGGCAATCGTCTGAAGCCGGCCAATCTACGAACACCAAGGCCAATTATTGTGCTTACCGAGGAAAAACAGGAAAGCGTCCTGTCCCCCGCGTAGGGTTGCTTCATGCACGACGCAATCACACTGGCATCGATGTGCATCCATTCATTTGCCGCATCACGAGAGGACGAGGCGCGAGAGGCATTGATAATGGAGGCCGACCGACATACTTTCCACTCCGTTGGATCGTTTTTCGATATTCAAATGTTGATATGTTGCTACTGACTGCCGCTGCGTACTCTTATTTTCAGCCAGTGCGCAAGCCGAACCCATTTTTGGCTTTTCACAAGGGCGGTGGGTGAAAAATTTGGCCCCCGGTTTTTTTGTGCCGACCAACCATCTCGTCCTGTCCGGTGGTTTGGATGTTTCCAGTTCGAAATCAATCAACCCGGCACCGGCCTTTACGGCACCCGGGGTGCAGTTTTGTGCTCGCATTAGTGCAGCGCGCTGTCGTACAAAAATCGCGTTTCATGGACAATCCTTCCCGCATTGGTTGGAAGAGGGCTGACACTGACCGCAGAATTTTGATGCAGGGAGCTTTTCGTTCTGATGGTTTTGAAGGCGCTTGAATGGTGGTTTGGGAAAAGAGTAGAAATATGAATAGATGTGGCAATCGGTCAAATAATAAATTTTATCGATCCCTTCAGGCGGAACGGATTGTCCTATTTGCCTTTTGTATTGCAGCTCAGCTTGGGCAGGGAGTCAAGGGGTGTATAAAGCATTTTCGGTTACGATTGCATACCTTTGGGCTGACAATGCAGGTTGGCCCCGAAAAGTATGCAATGGAATCAAATGTGTTGTTAACATTATTAAAAGCTAACAAATGCATTATTTTATCGCCACATTATTCAGCTTGCAATTTTAGCAGCGCCTAAAACTATGCAATGTAAATATTTTGCCTACACTAAAACATGGTCGTGTGTTTTTGTTCAAACAATCGATTTGTGGTCGGCAGCGTCGATGTTTCATGAAATTATTTCCAAATAATTCTCGCGTCTCACATACGACTCCACACTCGCCTCCACTCGGTCTAATCAGTGGAAATCACGCCGGCACAAACCTGCATCTAATTTATGTTCGCCCGGAGCGAGTAATTCATGAGGCCAATCTTACCACCGGGCAGCCGCTGGATACGCAAACAGCCGGTGCGTCGTGCACCGTCGATGTTACAATTTGCAATCCCGGAATGTAAGACGATGGACGTGTCCCGGGCCTAAATTCATTCACTTCTTGACATGGCCGGGAACACGGCATGCCGATGGCTAATGGGAAGCGTAACAAAAGCTGGGACGCCAGGATGGTTTCGATTAGCTCGAGTCGCCCTACGCGTTGGAAGGAGCCGTGCCATTCCCGTGCTTCACACCCGGTCCACGAAGATAAGCGCGAAGAAAATCTATTCCAGCGCCGGCCGGACGGTTGCAAGATCACACTGGTTGCACACCGGTTCCGGGGCATCCGGGTATACGGATCGGTATGGGTAAAATTTTAATTAAATTTATCACATTCTGCTCGCTTGGGCAAGGATTGTTTGTTTGCATTTCAACGACAGCGCCTCGAACACGGGAAGCCTATGGCCAACACAGAGCACCAGATTCGGACGTCCGAAACGCTTCCCATCCGCTCGCAGGCGACGACGATAATAAATCCTACGCCAAGGATGCGAACATTCCGTCCGGTGAAAGGAAGGAAAACACCTCACGAGTAGATACAACCGTGCACGGCACGGGTTGCACAAGCTCTTCCGGTCGTGGGAGGAAGTACGAGTGTGTGTGTGCGTTGGTGTATGTGTGCGCTTGTGTGCGCACTAGCTGGAACAAGTGGTCCCATTTAACGAGTCGATTGAAATGATTAAGTTAATTCTGGTGCGCTATTGTGTCTTGTAAGGGCACGGAGCTGCGAGCTATGAATCGCCTGGCTTCCTTAAACGGGCGAAATTGTCACACGTCTCACGTTTTGCAGCGATAAAGGGAGCTTTTCATGTCCATGGAATAAGGTTGTTGGGTAATCGAACGTAAGAAAAATTGAATTTGAAAGGGTAGCTAACGATGGAAAGCGAATGATACTTGTGATCCTAAGCAGATCCGTGATTTATTTGAAGAACAACAGTGTTAAGCTTTGATTGATTTGAAATCAAATATTTTAATGAAACAATTTCAGAATTCAACTGTTCATTTTCAAATCGTTTTTGAATTTTCAAACAATTTGCCTCAGTTAAAAATATTCAAAAAAATATATACTTCAAATATTTTTTAAGTTATATAATTATAACTTAATTTATTATTTGATAATTATAATTTAATTTATTATAATTTTTTATTATTATTTAATTCCTTCTTTGCTAAAGCAACATTTCTTACCATCTCAAAATTTCTTTTCATCTTGTAAACAATGGAATAAAAAACATATCTTATATCCGACATTTTCTCCATCAGTCATCATTGATAAACTTAATTTTAACTTAACTTAATTTTAACTTAATTGTCATATGGTCCAACAAATTTTCCTTAAAAAAAAATCTTCCATGTCCCCCTATTCAGGAACCCAGCATTAAGCAAATTCAATGTAATGCAAAAAATACAAATTATGAAAATATTTATAAGATACGTGGACATTATAATGTCAGGAAGCACAGTTATAGGTATGAATTTAGACACACTTCCTTTGTATTTAGCATTATAATATTGCATAAGAATGTTGAATAAATAATTACTACTGTTTTTATTTAAAAAAAAAATTTAAACATTTGTGATTACGATGATGGGTAAATTTTCTAAATTATACTAAATAAACTCCATTCCCACCCCTTCGTTCTGTTTCAAATTTCTTACTCGCAGTTGCACCAAGATATTGCGTTCTTTGATGCATTCTGAGAACGATGTCGTGCAATAATGTGTAATGTCGATGTATTGTATCTTCATTCCATCCGCGTTGTTTCTTTAATAAGTTTAATTATCAAACAATTCATTTTCCTGCGTCTACTCCCACCTTCCGTCCGTTTTTATGCTTGCAAAATACCTTTAGTTTTAATTGGAACAAGTTTGTCTGGAACAAGTTTTCCATCGATTGTTTCCGCGCCAGCACGAGCCGAAGTTGCAGCATTTTAATTAATATTTTTCCCTGGTTCCCGCGCGAAACTGGGGCGAGGTAGTGGCTGGCGGCATGTTTTCGGTTTGCGTTTAACGTAGACATGCACTTTGTTACTGTGCATCATCGAGGAGCAGCGTGCGCTGGTATCGGCATCGTTTGCAATCCGGAAGTAAAGTATTTACAGCGCACAAATGCTAAGCTTTGCCGTCGTGAAAACGCGCATAAAATTTATGGCACATGAGAGTGAGAGAGAACGTGAAAGGGAGACTATAAGTTCACTCACAGCAGTGTCATTCTTTATCAGAAGAAACCTAAAGCCAGACCGAAGGTGCAGGTTATGTTTTTCCTATCCAGCGCACTCTCCCCAAACCGTTTTTTCGCGCTCTTTCCGGTGCGGCGGCGCTATTGTTTCGCAGCTTCTCGGCCAATGCCACACGGTCTTCCGCCACCGGTTGCGAAGCATCGTAAATGAGTGTGCCTGCGGAAAACTTTTGTCTAAAGGCCTCCCCCAAACCGCGCCCCGTTTCTTTGGCTACAATGAGACCGATGGCGGAGAGCTATTGTAGCTCTCATTCGGCGTGTCGGCGAGTCGAGTCGTGCTTTCTAGTTTTGCCGGTGTGTTTTTGATGCAGCTCGCGCATGGTTTCAGCAAACGGTGGCTGCAGACAACGGCTCCCACTCGGTCCGTTTGTCGGCATCTCGCGCAACCCTGAAGTAAAGGATGTGTTCCTGGTTTAAGGGATTGTGTTTTTCGTACCGCTCCGGCACAATGTATCTTTTTATTGTTCTGAATCCTCTCACAAACACACACGCACACAACAAGCGGTGCATGTTGAGGGGTTTGTTTGTGGATGCACGACACGAAAACACAAAACATATTACGCATTGTGAAGAATAATGGCCGCAAAGTGAATGCCAGTGTCACGCACCGCAGCGCTTGTGTGGCGTGAAATATAAAGTGCTACGGGGTGGCATTGTGCGGCACAAAAGGAATAGTGTTTGTCTGGTGAGATACAGTTGTGTTTTTGTTTTTAATATTTATTTCGAGCGTTTTTAGTAATTTTTTACCAAATAAAAAATTGTTTAAAGTAAATTAAAACATAACACATCTCATTGCATACATTTAGGCGCCATACTAATGGTGGGCATACCGCATGCTAACGTCCCAAAAAACGTCGCTATTTAAAGGTGAAAATGTGAAAAAAGAGTTACATAAATCTGTCACACGCATGAGGAAACGCAGTCCATTGAGTAGAAATTAATAATCACACCTCCGGCCACTAATTGCCAGGCATAAACGAACGCCCAATCGACAACCAACCCCAAGCGCCTAATGGTGTGCGTCTCGTGTGACCGGCGCTGTGTGTAGCCCGCAAATGTTGCAACATTATTTTCGACACCGTCCACACACCCATCCCCCGTCAAATGCCACACTGAATCGCTGGTGGCGGGTAATTAACACGTTTTATTGCCTATCTTCTGGCGCGTGGATTTCATCGACTCCATTCCGGTGGCGCTTTCATTCCATTAAACCGTCGAAACGGAGGCGGTTGGTAGTGCTGGGGAGGGAAGAAATTTATCACCATGCTGGAGTGGGCTGCTCACTGTTTTGTGGCCAGTATCCGGCAGAACGGAGAAGGATAGAGAGAGAGAAAGAGAAACTGCCGAAGAAAAACTCCCGTCTTCCGTTAATCGTGTAAAACAGCAAGCAAAAAATCCAAACGATAGGCAGGCCTGCTTTGATGAAGATAGAATATGGCTAATTTATTTACTCTCCTCCACCGTGCGGCTCTCCAGCACGCACCACGGGGCTCTGTTTTCCATCATTCACGCTCGCGTTTATGAACTGTGCCACAGCACGGTTCACCTTCTGTTGGTGTTGCCCAATCGTTCGCCACCGACCCGCTCAAATTTCGAACGACGAGGCGGTGCAATAAAAATCTACTGAAAGCATTATTGATCCCACCATAACATGCAACTTTCGGCGCTGGCGGCAAAACTACAAACCAACCTCCGCATCGGTGATTCGCTGCCGAGAAGGAAAAAATAACGACGGCAGTTCAAAAGGGGTCAGTTCGCTTTTCGTCTAAACGAAATTTTTCACCCAAAGTTCGTAACCATCGTTTGACCTGGGATCCCCGGGGTTGTGTCGAGAAGCGTCAAGCGATTGAAACTTCTCGTGGAAGATCATAAAATAGGCATTAAAGGGTAAAACACAGAACGGCTGCATTTAATTAGGTGTGATCGATAACGCTGATGGGATGGTCGGGAATAGGATTCTGAATTGTAGATAAAAAAAACTAACATACCAACTGGAGCGTTTCTTAAGAGAGATCTACCCCAGAATGTGCTCCTAATATTCCACGTGTGCGCTTCCATTTCATAATTCATGTTCCGATAGAGGTTGCACCAATAGGAAATCGTTTTCCGTTTTTAATTGATTCAATTTGCATTGGGAAATGGGACTTTGGGTGACCAAACATTCGTTCCTTCCGTTCCCTATTAGAACAAAGTTTCCACGCTGGAAAAACACGACACTGTCAGGGTTTGAGCGGACCGAAAAACTTCCCCCCAAACTCTCCTGAGAGGCCTCGGGTCATGATCTAATTTTTTGGGCCGATCGAACTTCGCCCCCGTACCCGGACGTGGCTTGATCGATTGCACTTGTTAATGGAGTCGCGTTTGTTCGAGTGACGGATGAAAAGTTTTCGTCGAAGTTCGAAACCAATCGACCCACTACCGCTTCGGAGAAGGGTTCGGCAATTAGGAAGCGGCCACGGTAGTTGCGCTTGCCTCGATGGGAGGTGGCTCTCATGAATGAAGCTACTCGAGTGTCTTCCTAAAACCTATTTATAAGCTTGCGAGAAGAGGCTTTGAACGCTCACTTGAAACTGCTTTTGTTGTGCGAACAAATTTGATCCTTTACCTACTATCGTTTGAGTGGTTCCAAGTATTGATTTGTGTGTGGGAGTGTTCTTATACGACGAGCACACATCCTGCAGGGTGTCCAGGAATCTTTTAACTGGCAAATGGTAGCTATCCTCAAAATTCGTCCCGGACAAACCATGTTTTCGATCTTGTTTTTACTATTTACTAGGCAAATATTTACTAGGCAACATCCCGTTCTTGTAGACTTGTTGTTGTAGAAACAAACGCAATATTTTTTTTTAATTTACTACTGGAAAACCTCTAAAATGTGATTGTCCAACAAAATACAAAAATAGTTACAAGATTGAATATTATTTTGAATATTTGATTGTAATTACCCCTGAATGTATGCAACATGCTCTGTTTGTAAGCTCTCCTGCTCTGCTCTTTAAATATTAAAAATGTACTGAAATAAACGTGTTCAGAAAAACGCCTCTCACTCAATGACCAGCAGATTATCACCATCGAAACAGCTGACGATTGAAGAACGATCTTCGCGTCCACGTGCCGTCTTTTATCTGCCCCCAAATTTGTGTGTTATCCGTACCTATCCATCCAGAGTTTTCCTGTCGATCAATATTTCTCATTTATTTGAACCACACACATACACAGCAAGCCATGACACGAAATCACCGGTCTAGCGGAGCGTGATGAGTGTCCTTTCCGAGTCGCCAGACGGTCGAACATCTTTTATTCCACCGAATCTTCCACCGAAGCCGTCGCCAACTTTTCCTTATTATCATTATCATCGGCCAACCCCCACGGAGCCGCTTTATCGCGCTCGTCCCTTGTGTCCGCCGTTGTAATCACGCTAATCCCCAAAATACCATTCTGGTCAGCGCTTCACACCATCCACGGGAGGATGGTGTTTTTTTTTATTTTTTTCGCGCTTCTACTTGCGATCCGCAGCGGAAGAGATCATTGTCAACGCGATGACATTTATCTTCTGGCTAAACTGTATGTCCTACATTCAGATCGCCAAGGCGACCGACCGTCCAGAGAGGTCAGTTGAGCTCGACGGGAACATAATAGCAAAGAGAGTATGACCAAAAACAAAAATCTTCCTCCTGCTGAAAGCGAAACAAAAGATTACGCCCGCATTTGTTCGGCCCTGTCTTCTTTCGGTTCTTCGCGTTGTTTCCTCTCGCTGGGATGCTTTCATGCACCTCTAGCGTCCGAACCGTGGAAGCCACATAACGCGTTAGTCAGGCCCGCTGGTATTAGCGGCAGCGAGGGACAAAATCCACCTCGCGAGAGCAGGTGCCTAGACGTGCCGCGGGGTTTTCGCTTACAAAACGGACGCAAAAGCCCAGCTTTTTTTTCCTCTTCCCACAAACAGCTACAACAAAACGACTGCAAATGATTAGGAAGATGAATTTCCCTTCCCTGCCGTCTTGCGCTGTCTCAAACTCCCCAACCACTTCCGTCTAGCCTCCGGTAGGGATGAGCTTTAATGAGCATTTTACAGCGTGTGTACGTTTGGGCGCCTCATAAAAGTGGTCAACAGGGGATGATGACGGTGGGGATCGTAAAGCGAAGGGGGGTTTGCAGTTTTGCGATGATGGTGGTCGTAGATTATGATTTCTTCGCGGTGGAAATTTGCGGTCCACGTAAATGATTATGCGAGTGATATGATGATAATTGTTGGCGCTTGCGTTGATTAAACAAAATTTAAGTTTTTTTGTTGTTGCTTGTTGAGAGTGTTTACCGACCTTTGAAACGAGCATTTACGTATTTTTTGTGTCAATGACATAAATTGAAAACATTTGAGAGAAATGGTTAAATCATTGTGGAAAGCAGTTAAATTTTTTTTTGTATGTCCTGTTAAATAAAACAATAAAAACATGATTTGCATTAAATTTTAAAATCTTTCAAGTTCTTGAAAATTCTTTAATCGCAAAAAAAATAAAACAGTTGTGCTTCTCTATTAAAAAATATCATCTCTGCAACAACAGATAACGGGACTAAAACTTCTTCTGAAGAGACTTTTGTTTTTGAGAGAAACTATCTTCTTTTCCTTTCGTATGAAACGTGAAGAAATTATGATTTGATTCTTTTTTTTTTGCCAAAAACTGAGTTTGAATCGATGTAAAATAATAACCATTTGGTTTGAATTTGGCCAAGCGTTGAACTTTTTATTTTATTTTTTATATGGTAATTTCATATTACTCATTCAGACGTTAAAATCTTAAAATGATAGCTGGTTGACTGGTTCCAGCAAATTGTTTACTGCTTGTTATTGAATTTGCTACGGTTTTATTGTTGATATTACTTAATTTATTCCAATGCAAACAATGCAGTACAAGGATAAAACACGTTACAAAAAGAAAACGTTAATAGAAAACTGTAATGCGAAAAAATAAAACATTCAATTAACCACTCCATCAATATTTCTTAACATCGTTGAAAACCAACGAACCCAAACACTTACACGCTCTACACACGGAGCTACATATCGTTGGTGGTTCACATGTTAATAACGTTCGTGTACGTGCACTCTTTTCACAGGAACTATTCGAACGCTAGCCTCGCTGGATCTGGAAACGAAACCAAGCTACTGGTTGACGGTGTGCGCCCAGGATCAGGCCGTTGTACCGCTCCACTCGTGCGTACAGGTAAGTGCGTGACGCTCCGGTCCCCAAAAACCACACCCGGCAGCAGCATCATCGAGCTTTTCGAGCACTATAACTCTCTTTACCATCCTTCACACAGGTGTACATCGAGGTGCAGAACGAAAACGACAACGTCCCGCTGACGGAGGATGCCGTCTACTATCCGTCGGTGCCGGAGAGCAGCCCACCGAACGTGAAGGTGCTGCAGCTGGTGGCCGAAGATCGGGACATTGATCCACTGCAGCAGATTTCCTATCGCATTACGTCCGGCAATCCCGAAGGTTACTTCGCCATCAACAGCTCGAGCGGTAAGTCGGTGCCGGTGGGAAGGGTGGCGCAAGGGTTTCCGAGCCCTAACGAGCAGACACTGGCGATTGTTTCCGGATGCACACTTTAATTACCATCACCAACTTCGAGCCGGTGCGAGCGAGTAGAAGATGGCAAAATAAATCACGGAAAAGACTTACCGCCGATCGGGAGGCGTGTTGGAAGAAAATGCACTTTTAAAATTCAATTATTTTCTCATAAAAGTCAGCAGCACCGTGCGAACACAATATCGATGGAGCCATAAATATTGATCGGGAGTAAGGTTGTTAACGACGACCGAAGGCTGGCACGTCCTGGTGGTATTGTGTGTGTGTTTGTGTGTGTTCCACTTAGCCACTTTCAGGTCCAGAAAGACGGGCACGGACCGGGAAGGCAGTGACATGGAAAACTCATTCGTAATCGATGAAGACGTTACGCTTCCCGGGTGTATCCTTTGCCGAGCGACGCGAAGATGCGAGCTGTAATTGACAAGCCATTGTGGGCAAATGGGAAATTTTGTAGTGAAGCATCCTTCAAGGACTGACCCGTAGCGCAACGTTGCTAGCGCGCCGTATCCATCAAGGTGTAATAGAAGGAAGCGGGCGTTGGCTTGTCGATCGGTTACGGTTGGCCGAGCCGTACAATCCGCACACTCAATGTGATGGGATTTTTCCTTTCTCCACCTCCGAAGGCATGAAGTAGTGGGTCGAAGAAGAAAAACATGCAACCGGCACCGAGGACGAATCAAGCAAACGGAAGAAAGAAACCCGGAACCACTATCGAACGTAAAGCACTTCTGAGAGAAAAAAACACACGCACACACACACCGACTTCAATCGAAAGAGTTTGCTTTTTCAAATCGCTCAACGCAGACCAAAGGGTGGCCATCCGGTATTGCATTGCAAACCGTTGTCGATGGAATGGAAATGAAACCAAACCGTTCTCCGCCCACCTTCGGTCGGGTGGCAGTGAAAGAGATTGGGCGTTGAATTATGTATTTGTCCTTTAGCGTTTGGGATTAAAGGTGGAACAGACTAAGAAAAGCATCGGTTCGTCCCCCGACAATTTGGAGGCGATGGTTTTGGCGATTTTGAGGGGTTGTGGGGCGGCTTTTTAAAGCACTTCTTGCCGGCGAAGATGATTCGTGATCCGTGTGCTTTAAAGGATAACGCTATGGGTCAAAAATTAGCTTCCATACAGTAACGCATCGGTTTTGATTGGTTTCGTTTTCTTTCAGGATTGATTACAACAACCGCACGCAAGCTGGATCGTGAGAATCAACCGGAACACATTCTCGAGGTAAGAACACAGAGTGCGACGTAAGATGAGCTTAATTTACGCAGCGAGATCTTTACAAACCAGTTTATAAAGCTGTCTAACAACGTTGCCATTGTTTGTTATGTTTTGAGATGGTCATTAGAATACCATTTATGCCATTTTAAAGAATTTAATTGATGTGATGTTTTTATTCCAAGTGCCTAAATTTAGGCGTTTTTTGATAGGATTCTCCCTTTGAACGTTCTTGTGAATCCTTTATTTGCTTGCAAAATTTCAATGAATATTCTTTTATTTTCACACATTTCTTTGAATTCGTGTTCAAACTAAAGGAGAATTATATGAATTCTTTCCCAACATTCAGAAGTTAATTTATAAATAAACAGACTGTAATTGTTCAAAAAAAGATCTTAAAACCTTTTCCCTGTCAATAGCATACTTTTCCTTCCCCAAATTCTTCGAAGGAAACAAACTTCAATGATATCCCTGGGGCACATAAAAAAATGGAACGCTCTCGTCTTCATTTTCGGTGCGTTTTTAATACTCACAGCGACCCACTCGTGCGGTGATCTGCGTAACGCTTTCAACATTGGCCGAGAAGGTGCCATGGCACCGGTGGCCCAACAATATCGCAAATAATCCACCATCATTCAAACTTCCCTGCTGGTGGTCCGCTATGGTGACGAAATCCCGGGAACACCGCCACCGACATGACGTAGCTTCCGCAGCCCCCAGCCCACCGGAAGCTTGCTCATTAATCATTCGGTACAAAATTAATTTGCCACCACCTGGCAACCTGGTCGACCTGGCAAGCGACCGTTTCCCCTGTACCCGCTCCCCCTGCGATGGATTATTTTTCGCCCTGGCTCGGAACCCGCACGGACTCATTTTCCCGCTTTATGCCATTTTAATTACAGGTCCTGGTGATGGACAACGGCGAGCCGCAGCTCTCGTCGACGACGCGCGTCGTCGTGCAGGTCGAGGACGTTAACGACCATGCGCCCGAGTTCGATCAGAAGATGTACAAGGTGCAGATACCGGCGAACGCGAAAATCGATCAGCCCCTGTTTCAGGTAGGTAGCGTCCCTGCTCGCACGGGCTGCTATTGTACGCTATTCGTTCGTTGGAATGTGCCGTTGTTTATGTTTCCGATCCCGTTTCGTACACCGGCAATCCGCGCTGTGCGCCTTCTCACGCAAAAGAAAAAGGCTCGCAAAAAACCGTACGGTGAACAAGTGCGGATTGTCAAATAATTATCACCAAGTGCATCCTTTACGTTTATTCACCACACCCACACCAACCGGGGTGGGAAACCTCATTGCGCACCACACTCACACTAGCGCGAACGCGTGCACCCACTCCACACGCCATTTAAAACACGCTCTTCAAAAGCATACACACATTTCACCGTCATCATCATCGCCCTTGCATGCCCTAGTTTTCGCGGGTTTCATCGGGTTCGACCCCGTAGCTATTAATCATTTCTGACATCCTGACATGCGGGCACTGTGTGCGGGTAGGTGCGGGATTCGTTTCCATCCAACGGGGCGCGTTAATGCGCCCACACCACGATTCATCGATATAATACGTAACTATAGACGATGCTTGCATACATGCAGGCGCACGGGCAGCCGCTGGCGGGCTGGCGGGCTGGAGGAGAGAACCTCCGAAACTTGCCTGCTGTCGCTAGTCACCGCTCTAGAGTGTATTTTTAATTTTCTCCGAATTTTAACGGACGGATTTGCGGCCAGCAGTGAAGCATTAAAAACTTTTCGCTTAAACCCTCGCGCATTTCACAACAGTGCAGTGAAGGATTTGGGTGAGTACTTTTCGCAACCGTTGCCTACATTTGGGCGCACACGAAACCGTACGTCAGTGTACGCGCGCGGTTGCACACACGCTCGCCAGGCTTAGGATGGGAAAACCCTCGTTTTCATGCGAATGTGGGATTAGTTTCATAAAGCGTTAATCCTTTTCCAAGAGCGTGGGTTAGAGCAGGAAGGAGAGAGTGAGAAAGAGGAAGTGGTAGGCCTATATTTTGCCGCAAATCCCTGCCGGAGTTGCACGGTCGCGCCCCGAAAATTCCCCACACGCCGGCAAACTTGTGTGGGCGAAGCGCAGCTTGGGCTGGCTTCGCCCGAATAGGTTCGGAGCCGGTATTGGGTTTCGAGCGCGCGCGAGCTTTGAACCGTGTGCGAGCTGCAGTAAAAATCCCTTTTACTGTTCACACCTTCCCAGGATGGGGTTTAAGGGGTTTCCTAGCGACCGAATGGTCGGATGACTCGAATTAACCGGCTTCAGTTGAGTTTCACCGCACCAATCTGATACTTTTATTTTCAGCTCCACCCTCCACCACCCGCACGAGCCTCGTCCGGCAAGACCGGTATTTTTGTGTCGTTTTCGATGTCGGTTTTTCCCATCGTTTTTTTTTTTTGTTCGACACGAACGTCGTGTCCGGGTCCGGTCGAGGTCGAGCTGGGCTCGTTGGTGCATAACGACATCACCGTCCGGGCTCGGTCGGTGCTATACACTCATTAAAATATCATTTACCAGAAAATAATAACATCCGGTGTTTCTAATGGGCGACGGACGACCTGTCCTGCATCGTTTGGGTCGCTGATCCTGCTAGACCTCTGCTAGCTCCATGCTGAACCGACCCGCTGGACTGTTGCAACTTCTACCGAGTGAGATAGCGAGTGGCTGTTTGCAGAAATGCACACACACACACGTGTCCCGTCGTTCATAGGCCGTTATCCTGGAAAATTGCAATCAGCAAAAGTTGTGTCATACGATTTACGTTCCCCCGGCCGGGAACAACGGATAGATATGTTTCATGATAAGCGCTCGTGTTCTGGTTGGCTCAACAGGCTTCGGATTTCAGATGAGTAGCTCAATACAACCGAAAGTTTGTTGATTTCATCAGATTCGGACGCCTGCGAATCTAGCAGCAGGATGTTCAGTTGTTTTGGGGTTTATTTTGGAAGCTCCTGGACGTGGGTCTTGAAGATTTGCCCAAACAGTTGTAATGGGATTTAAATTTTATTTTCAGTTGAAGGCGATAATTTCGATCAAATTCTACTGAAAATTGTTAATATAATTTCTATTTTACTAATTGCTCTACAAGCAAAGAGTAAGTAGAGTTTTATTTTTATTATTTTTTTAAGGAATTTAAGAAGAAATTATGTTTTTACATCAATTCAAAAAATCGTTTTTTAAGCTCTGAACCCACCAGACACAATATTTCTTTGCACCTTTTTTCATGTTTATTCCGGTGTCCCTTAAGCTCTTTCCCGCACATCCACCGATGACGCATTCTCTCTTCCACCAGTGATGAATAATTCAATCAATTTCGTGTAATTAATTTCTGCCCACCCCGAGCCTGGCTCTCACGAATCCTGGCCGTTGTTGTGGAGACACAACTCACCGGCCAAGCATTAAGTAATGAGCCGCATAAAACGATGTACAACAAACATCGCGAATCCCAACTATGGGAACGCGATGGTGAGCAGGAGAAAAATGATGAGAAAACTCGCTCACGCGCCTACCTAAACACGGCAAATGATTTATCGTTTGATGTTATTGATGTTGCTCTCGCACGTTGCAGGCGGCGTGTTTGCTTCCTTGTCCTTGTCCGATTTTTTGTTTTTTGTACCACCACCATGGTGACATTTTCATTCTCCGCTTTTCCACTCGCCGGCCCGAACCACCGGCACGAAACAACCTCGTCAGCTAAAGTGTGAAGAAGATGAAGTGGCCGTGGCACGGACAAAACTCTTTCGGTTTGATTAATTGAATGATAAAAACGAAGCAGGCCCGTTTTCTGGTTCGGCCATTTCGGATGAGCAGCGCTCAGTTGAATTTCAATTAGAACTGGAAGCGAAAGCTTGCCGTGCCGAACAGAGTTGTCGTTTTTTTTTGTTTTTGCTTCGTTATAGCAGCCACCAGGCGTCTCCATGGGCAGCAGAATTTTGTTTTCCCTTATAGGGCCTCCATGTGCTCGGCACGCACAGGGAATCAAAGATTGATGCGACCGGATATTGGCTGCGGTTGTGCGGGCGATAGTTGTAATTATGATAAGAGAAGTCATTTGCCGGTTGACCGCTCCGCAACTGGAGACTCCACCCACCCACTCCGTAGCTAGTCTGATGCTGTTTTTTTTTCTTTTCATTTATCTTCCTCCACCCGTACGGAAGTAATTACAAGACAAGCAAGTGTTTAATTAAAGCGAATCGTTGCTTCCTTTCAACTGTTATTTAAGAGCTGCTGGGTGCCGCACAAAACCCAAACAGAGGGTGAGTTGCAAAAATAAAGTGCGCCTCCGTTTCTAAAATAAACGCCTGCACTTTCGCTTCGCTCACATTTAAGCCTACTCGTTGGTTTACTTTCGAAAGCTTCTCCATTTCGAAGAAAAGTGTACTGTTTGCCCGAAAGGATGCTATCGTTTTCGTACCGTTTCTGCACTCCAGCGCGAGTGTGAGTGTATGCTTATTATTTTTTTTGCTCTTCCCATAATGAAAATAAATCAACCGAACATAATGCTACACCTCGTGACTCCTTTCCTCTAAAGCACCGTTCGTGTTTTTTTTTTCGGGATGCTTTTCCTCCGCTCCTCCACCCCCCCTCCCTCTCCCCACAAGTCGTTAATTACAAAATGCCGCTAAATTATGCAAAATGGCTACACACGGAAACTGCGGCGCTCATTCTCCCGTGGGCAATATACGTGTATAAATTTTCTCTCTCCCCGTTTGCGCGCTCGCACACGGATACACGAAAATCCGTGTGCTAGCCCGGCGGCGTTGTGGAGGCCAGTTTTGAATAATACATACGTTGCTACCTACCCAGTGTGTGGGTGTGGGCTGTGTAAAGAGGAACATGCGTTTATGTTTGTCCAGAGATCATCGCTCCCTCGTTTGCAGCCCGGTGCTACACATCGTTTCACGCACGCTTTACACCTTGAAGAGCCAACGCGTGTACGTGGAATAATGACGCAGCCTTCGGGTGCGGGAAAGATGCAGACCAAAAAATAGCTTCCCGTCTGCTCCGCGGCAGTGAAAGCGGTACGATGCCTGCTAGCCTTTTTCAACCCCGTATCTGTCTTGTGCATTATTCACGCATCAATTATGCGTTATAAATTCTAAATTTACCCACCCTTGTGGTGGCGAACGGCGCGTTACATTCCGGGCGATATCCACACGGTCGTGCCGGGGGACGATACTGTGGTTACCGAAATTGATTTACTCCCGAAAATGTCAGCCCACCAAACGCAACGGCTCGTTGGGCAACGTTCGAGTCGCGTGTTTTGGTGTATTATTCAAACAGCTGCCACCCTACGCAAACTAACACGTGCAGCGCTCGAAATGCGGCGTTTGATGGCTATCGGAAACATGAGTTTTCCTCATTTTTGTCTCATTAATTGCCCCTTTCGTGATTGAAGCACGCTTTACCGGTTGATAATGGGCGAGAGATACGGAGAACGTTACTTTAATTGTTGTTGAAATTCGATGGCAATTAACATGAATGGTCAAATTGATGATTTATTTTGGTATTAAGGACAAAGGACAGGGTGAAAGATTGGTTTAATTTTTTTTATTGTTAAAAATATTATTAAATATTTTGCTATTTAACCAGAAATAGTTTCTTGTTTTACTAAGCTCAGTATTTTTTAAATAAAACTTTCACATAAATCTATGCTTCCGGCTCCGGCTGATAATGGGCGAGAGATACGGACGTTACTTTGATTGTTGTTGAAATTCGATGGCAATTAACTTGAATGCTCAAATTGATGGTTTATTTTGAAATTTGGGACAGGAGACAGGTTAAAAAATTGGTTTTATTTTTTTATTGTTAAATTTTTTTTTAATATTTAGCTATTTTACCAGAAATAGTTTCTTGTTATACTAGGCTCAGTATTTTTTTTAATAATTTTCAAAAAAAAAACTATGCTTTCTGGCTCTGGCTGATAATGAGCGAAAGATACTGACGTTACTTTGATTGTTGTTGAAATTCGATGGCAATTAACGTGAATGCTCAAATTGATGATTTATTTTGAAATTTGGGACAGGAGACAGGTTAAAAAATTGGTTTTATTTTTTTATTGTTAAATTTTTTTTTAAATATTTAGCTATTTTACTAGAAATAGTTGTTATACTATTGTTATACTGTTATACTTGTTATACTAGGCTCAGTATTTTTTAAAATAATTTTCAAAAAAAAATCTATGCTTTCTGGCTCTGGCTGATAATGGGCGAGAGATACTGACGTTACTTTGATTGTTGTTGAAATTCAATTCAATTAACATTAATGCTCAAATTTATGGTTTATTTTGGTATTTGGGACGGGAGATAGGTTGAACGATTGGTTTTACTTTTTTATTGTTAAAAATATGATTTAATATTTTGCTATTTAACTTAAATTAAAAAAATAGTTGCTTATCATACTAGGCTGAGTATTTTTTAAATTAAATGTTCAAACAAATCTGTCGTTTGTTTAAACAATGCAAAATTAAACAGTACAAAAAATGATTTGAAGAAAAAAAAAGAGATAGAATTGTACAGGTGTTTCCTGATAGGTCACGGCATTGGATATCATACATACAAGAAAAGCTCGTTTATATTCATAAAGGTTTAGTTTTGTTTTTTTTTCACCCAGTAAGCTTTGATGAGCAAACGTACAGTAACGCCCTGCAGTCCCCCTTTATCCTCACTCGATGTTTGCCTTTCCTTAACGTCAAGTCAATGACCAGCCGAAGGCAAAACAACGGCTGTCATTTCCATTCCATGTAAGCAAACGGTGGGCTTCGCTTAGTTTTCCCCGTAGCTATACATCGTACCCAGTTCCTGGCAGCCAACAATGCCCCAACAGTTCCCGGCGTAACGAGCAGAGGATGGCCACTAGATCACTATGACACCGGTCATACCATTTCTTCCTCACAATCGCCCTCTCTCTTTCTCTCATTCGTTCTCTCTCGCTGGTTCGAACGCCGCCGGCATGTCGGACGGTGACAATAGAGGTGATAATCACGGTTACAATGACACTGCTGACAGCATGTCCGTTCCTGCCGGCCGGTGCATCCGTGCCAACCGTATCGCATCGAATCACGATTGCTTTTTGACGATGATTATGATCCGTGCATAATAGGATGGTTCGTGATGTGTCCGGTTCGCGCCGACGGGCCCGGGGTCACTTCGCAGCCAAGCTGCCTGACAGGGCCGTGGAAATGGGTTTTAATGGATTGCCCTTTTTTCCAACCCCCCCCCCCCCTCCCCTTCGGTTCTTCGCCTCTCCGGCCGCCCGGTGGTTTTGACCTCGTTCGTAGTAATTTGTGCTGTCGAAGGTGCTTCCGAGGGGAAATTAATTACTGGTCCGCTAGTGCGCCGTTCGGCACCTGCGGGCGAAGAGCGCTGGCCAGGCTCACAGCAACAATTTTCAACGACGATCGACAACGGCGGGAGGAGTCTGTGTGGGCGTAAAATGTACTTAAATCACTGCTTATTAGGTGCAGTGTAAACGTTGCAAAGGGCGGGAGAGATAGAGATCGATTATGTTGATGCATTTTAAGTCAAGAGGAATTCAATGGCTCTGATTGCACGGTTTTCTACGACACTCGGATGTTGCCAGTGCGATAGAGGATAAATGCTGGTAGTAAAATGGTATGACTTAGCAAAAACGAAACATTGGCATTGATATTCAGAGGGATAATAATTTACGAAACTTCGCCTATACTTTAGAATAAAATGCTTTTTGCTTATACTTTGCAAGTATTGAAAGAATATCTTAAAAATATGTAATTCACTAAAACTACTTTTAAATACCGGTTAAAACTAATAAGCAGATCAGAATTATTGTGACCTGTCTAAGAAATCTGGTTTGTCTACTGTGTTTTTTTAATGTAAAATGTGTGACTGGGTTTTTTGGTGATTTTCATGGTGATTTATTTCGTATAATATAGATTTATATATTTGAAAAACATTGCATTTAAATCAACTTGTATTACAAGTTTTGAAGATATTTGAGATTTTAAATATTAAATAAAATTCAGATTGTTCCTAGATGTTGATGTGATTAAAGTTATTGAGGAAATACTTTATATTTTCATAAAAGCATTTGGAGTCTTCCGTTAACTTGCTATGATAATTATGTAGCTAGAATCCATATCTTGCAACGCACAGGAAGCATAATTCTGCTCCTTAATGAGCATAGCAAAAGTGATTCTAATTCGACAGACTATTTGGTTACCAATCTTCGTGCCATCTTTGAAGCAGGCATTATCAAAGTTAATGTTCACTAAAAACTCTTCAAATAATTTTGGAAATCTAAATAGAGTTTAAAACTATAAACTTAAGAACTCTTCTGGACTTTCAAAAATTATATGGCTTATGATTGGCTCTAAGGCACAGGCAGCAGATATTTTTCTAAGGCAATTTCATCGTGCAATATACGCATGTTTTTTTTTGTATAGGTCATTAAGAACTGATACTTAATTTGCCTGAACTAAAAGAAACATTTAAACTTCGGATCGGATAAAGGATCATTATGATATTCCAATAAATCACACAACAAGAGCTTAAATGATAAAAAACACATTTAAAAAAGAAAAACTAACCTCACCCTACGACATGAATTTGGACATGGACATTTTGTGCGGGTTATTTTTTCACCACCATGTTAAATGTTTCCTTTGCATCTTTCTTTGCCATTTTCACGTCTTCACGTTCATCGTCTTGCGGCCATTGCAACCAATTCAGTTTAAACTCGTATCATCATGTTTGTTTCGCTGTTTCGATCGCCTGTTTCCATTGCACGATCTCATTTTGCTCGATGGATTGTCGTTTAATTGTTCTTTATACTGATAACTTGTGGAAATTTAAATTAAAAAAAAAACACAAAATCTCTCACATGCAAATACACTTTCTCTTTTTTTATTGAACTGTCCTCGTACCACGACCAACAACGACACGCCAACAAAACGCCGCGCGCCAACAACACACAAAAACGAACCCAAACAAACCACTCCACTATTTGCACTCCTATTTCGCGCTCCGTTTTCAACCCGTCGATTTTTGCTTCTCGTCGTGCGGCGGCGACGTTCGACGATTCGTTCAACTTCACTGCTAATAATGTCACGATCATGGCTTACGACACACGCGCGCACGCACGCTCACACAGAACGATTACGCCAGCAGTGGCTACGAACCGCCGGAACTGGAGCTGACCGAACCGATGCTGTCCGATCCGGACGTCGGGCTAGACGAGGCGGCCACGTGGGAATCGTTTCCGGAGAAAAACTTCAACGATCTGCAAGTCGTCTTTCGGGTAATGATGATGATCTTGTTGATGATGGTTACGATCCTGTGTTACTTGCTTTCTTACCGTCTTTTAAGCAGTTTCTTCTCTTCTACGCCTTTTGCTCGCTTCACTCGTTGTTTGTTCGTTCTAGTCACCTTCTTCGTGTGGTGTTTTTGATGGTTCACTTCACTACTTTACTCTTCTTTTAACATGCATTCGATCAATCTAGCAAAATATTATACAAATTACACCTGAACTGTTTTTGACGTTTCAACGCTTTAAAAGAATATTTTCACGATTCGTTGCTTGTAGTTCGGTAGCGCCTTGTAGTGGCTTAGTAAAAAAAACGTAGTTTTTTATCCACCTTTATTGATGTTTTTCCAACGTTACCTACACCAAGTGCCTCTAATCTCTTCATTTTCCAATTTCGCAACCTTATTTTGAACAACAAATCCAATCTAAGCTTTAATGTTGCCATAATATTTGTTTTGCTCAAAACAGTCATTTGTTGCTTATGGCTTAATTATTTGCCACAAAATTTGCTCGATGTTTTAGTTTCCCATTCCTACATAAAGTTTTCTTTAGCAGCATATAAAATGTGGCTGTCATCTTCGGAAACGGCTTAGCCATAAAGTGTTTCTTATTTTATGGCACCTTAGAAACACGCAGATATCTACGGTATTACCAGTTTATTGCTGAGCTTATCGATACATCAGGTAACCAGCCCCGTAAGCAAACTCCCATAAAGCTGTTTACAAACATGGCGATCCGATTTCGCCGGCGAAAAGACAGCTCGCATTAGCTTGTAATCTGATTGCCGCCTGAAGAGGAGACAAGATATGAGTAATTTTCTTCACGCCAATGATTGCGCATAAACTTCTCCCGGCTGTTCCCACGGAACGCATATCCACCGAAAGGAAGATATCGTACGGACCATTTTCCACCATGGCCCCTATTAACCTTCGAAGTTTGCGATAACTATGTGCTCCTCGGCTCGGTGGAACGCCGATTCCGGAGTTCAATTAGAGCTGTCTCGTAAGAAGAGCTAACTTATTTGCCCAACGGTGCGTCTGTGCGTCCAACAAGCAAAGATTACTTGCCCCAATTCTTGGTGTGTCACTTGATAAGCGTTCTCACCCGTCCGGAACCTAAGACTGCTCCCGTTGCCAGAAAGTGATACGACTTCTGAAGTGTTTTTTTCCCCTCCTGCGGTTCTTGCGGTGGTCAATCGAACATGGTCGATTCGTTTTCCTCCCGCAAAACGACGCAACTATCGAGTGCTACGGCACACAAAAAAAAAAAAACGATGATCAACCACAAATTTTATATCCCATCAGTGTCAGCTACGGTAGTGCTCGAGCTCCTGGCTCGAAACCCAAACCCCAAGGCAGTAGCAGTTATTATCGGGCAAGTAACTTGCGGACGACGTCGCCACCATCCTTCCCACCTAGCGCCGTCGTCAGAAACCGGATCCGGTTACGGTCGGTAAAGTGCAAGTATATCGCATCACGCAAACCCCATTCCGGTCAGGAGCAGCAAGAGTTGGCAGTCTTGGGCAGGTGTGCGTTGTCGTACTCGCAGGAGCGAAACCGAAACCTACCGATGACGCCGAACGCTTCGGTCTCGAGGTTGATTGGTTTTCCGGCGCTGCACTTGAAGGTTTGTTTTTTGGTTCCTGCCGGTCGGACTTCGGTCCGGTTTCGTCCCGTCGTTGGTTTGGGGCGAACGCATCTGGAATCCGTACTTAAAATACCGATAACCGAGCCCGCATCACTTGCGGTTTGGTTTTTGTGCGGATTCTTGCGTTCGGTGCCTGCGTAGTTTGAGGTTTATTGAATGAGTCATGCACGTAGAAGCGAGCGTTTTAATAGGGTGGTTTAGGAATATAAGGGAAATAGTTTTCTTTTTTGGCGATATTTTTAAAATCCTTCGTAAAGGGGCAGTGCGGTTTCTGATATATAGATTTGAAAATAGAACATATAAATTGAGAAATGTGATATAATACGTTGCTTCTTGAGCGTTCTCTTTAGCGGCTCACCGTTAAATAATTAAGGAGTTTTACAAAATAAAATAATAAAACCTCTCTCGCTGCTGCTTAACAGCATAATAATGAGGTTCCATAAGCCAGACTCAACCAGATCAATCATTATCAGAAGCAGAGCGCAGCGCCGCGCGTTTCGAAACATGAAGCCGATTGTTTTATTATTTATTTATCTGCGATCGAATGTCACGCGAGGCGCTCCGTTCCCGTCGCATCGCATCGCAGTTGACACATGACTCGTGACGTTGACATATCGTGTCCCCGGCCCGAAAATAGCTCGCACTAGGAAGCGGTGTGGGGCGATATAATAAAAAATACACCAGAACCCCCTCCTGCCAGAGCGCAGCACCCTCTTTAATCACATCCAATTACCGTCGGCCGTACTCAAATTACGGAATCGAATCTGCATCGATTAAACATTCATACACGAGAGGGGGTGGTTATGGGGTGAGTTATGGGTTTGATGTGCGCAAATTTGCACGCTCTTCCAATCCAATCAACGCTCGCCCGGTGCCGCTGCGTTGACATTTATTTCTATGGCAGATGTACGGTTGACTGATTTGACCCGTCGCCTTTCGCTCGCACCCTGCCATGGTTTTTCGGAACGCCATCGTCGAAACGGCTGACGGATCAATTCCACCGTTGCCATGTAACAACACCGTCGTCATTATAATATACTGGTCAATCAATGTTTGACTCAAAGACCCGCTACCCCGCCACCCACCCCTGGGAGCTAATAATCCTTTTCGGTCGGTGCAGAAAGCATGTTACAAAGCGCCATTATCCAATCGATGCATATTGCTTTGTTTGTCGGTCGGTGCGTCAACATGCGCCCGTGCCGCGGCATCCGGTTACCCCTGGCCAGGTGCTGCCCGCTGTCGAATGCTATAATCCTCCCGATTTACCTGCAATGAAATGAAAACGTCCAATTGTCGCTACGTCGCAACGTCCGGTGGTGGTGACAGGATTGTGTTTTAGTTTTTCCTGTGTTGGAAAAAAACACACACAAAAGGAAGTAATGTCAACCCGATGGGCCGGATATTGGTTGGTGCCCGCCTGTGCATCCGGTTGCAGGTGGGCGTTACATGGTTGGAAAACATGTCGGCTAATTCGATGTTCGGTGGCTTTAATTCCACAGTGCATGTAACGCAATGAATTCAAATCGCTTATCACTTTCGATAACATCAGATAAGCATATTGTAATGTTTTTTATCTAAGCAATTTAAAATGCCAGTAAAATTATCCGGTTGGAAATTAACTTCAAATGCTTGTAGCTTTTCCATTCAGCTCCGAATTAGTAGATTATTCCAAAGAATTACTAAGTATCTTTTTAAGTTGTTGAATCAAGCTTTAGTTTTGAACCATTTTGCAGTAGAACTCTTCCATTTTTCGTTGTCTTGCGATTTTCTCAAAAATCAGTGTTTGAAAACAGAAAACTCTTGCTCTAGACAACGCTAACATTCAATTCTTTACTGACGTTGGAAGGATACGAAAGCACCATTGTTTGACTAACTTATTTATTTTGTTTGCAACTGAAATATGTTCTCAAAAGTTGAAAGAAACCTCTGGAAAAAATAGTATAAATTATAATTTTGGTCTTCTATCACTTTAAGGGTGCCAAAGAAGGCTAAAAGAAGAAAACCATGAATGTATTCTTTTTTAGAAAACAAATTTACTGTTAAGAATTAACATATAAAAATGCAAACTGTACAGCTAAAATAAAAAGATTTAACTAGTAAATGAAAAGAAAAGTTGCAACTTAAAAACGTTAAAAAACATTCATTTGGATAGGAAACAGTAATAAAATGTTTATAAAAAGAAACCCTGAAAAAGCTTTGATTTCAAAACGTCGGAAAATACTCCACACTTCGATAAAAGTTTCAAATTTATTTTCGAACGAGTAACTAGAATTCGAGATAAAAGAAACCCCGATTTGACTACCCGGGTTGATGGTTATTAATGATGAAAATGATACAGTTGATATTGAAAATTGAAGAATAACATCTAATATGAACATTATGAATTATAGTTTTCATCAGTTTAACACTTTTATTTAAATTCTTATAATTGTTGAGCACAAACACCATGCCAGTACAACATTTTTATGTTAAATTATTGAGGGCCTATTGGCGCATCCAAGCTGCGACGCATTTATATTCCAAAGTACAAATATAATAAAAACATTCAGTGGAAATTTAGCCACACCGTCTCGTATTTTTCTACTCTTCCTCTAATCCATCCAACTAGCTTTAAAATTTCCAACCAAGTTCAAAATATACTGAACGACCGTTCTAAACAAGCGCAGACGGTTCGCACAGCTCAACTATTTAATTCACTTTATCACGGCGTCGGCAAAGCGGGTGCAAACACGCTGTGTTCGCTGACGATAAGTCAATTTATTCATTATTCAATCGTTTCACCAATGGGGAAAACGATGAACTTCTAGACAAACACACCGGCATGTGTGCGTGCGGGAAAGCGTTCTGGTTCCGAAGCATAATTATTCCGTTGCTTTTCTTTCGAACAACGCACGCTCCTTCCCTCCTCGAGGGAGGAAGCTAGAAACGTTGTTGATTAATTCAATTATGTCGGTTCTTTTCCGCGCACGGTCTCGCGTCTAAATCTAGCGATGCGGCAAATGTGTGCCGGCATCGTTGGATTTGCGTCAATGGCTCGAGAGTTCACTTTTCCATTCTTAATGTTTTTTTTTCTGTTGCTCTCTAACCATCTCACATGCACATATAATTCATGATGCGGTGCGGGCGGGAGAGATATGTGGAAAGTTCGCATCCTTCTTTGCTAATGAAGCTCAATTAAGAATCTTTTCAGCCACTAGGCACCGGATTAGCACTCTGCCTTCCGTTAGAGATCATTCCCGGTTATGTGTTTGCGAGTAACGCTTTTCAATGATAAAAGTTAGCTGCCCACGAGGATTCAATCTATTTGTTACCAAACGATGCATTCACATTTGCTTTCAGACAGTGTCTTTTTATTTGTATTGGTAGGTGGAATCATCAAATACTAAAACCAAACGGAGTTTTCCGTATGGAAAGGACAAATGGATTGAAAATTAAAATTTGCTATGCATTTTATGAGCAAACAATCAAACAGATTTTCTTGGAATCCTTTCTAAATAGTATATAATTTTTTCAAATCGTTCAAAAGATTAAGCTTAAAATGAATTTTCTTTGGCTCATCTTAGCTTTAAAGCATTAAAATTCATTTCGCTTTAACCATTTGTCCTACATCTCCCACCAGTAACCTACATAAAGCACTGGGCCAGATCACACACAGAAGACAAATTACCCACCAGAACCTTCCCATGTCAATCTTACCTAAGCCGCTGGATCTAGTGGCATCACAAAAAAATGGACCACAAAAAGCTCCATTTGCCCTTTTTTATCTGCAGTTGGTTTGATCGTTGGTTCTAGAAAATATTGTCCCAAAAAATCGCTATCGCCCACACCGCCTACCTTAGTTAACTTTTCATCTTTATGGTATTGAAGGTTGTTTTTTTTTTCGCCGCTTCTACGCGAGCAATGATGTCCGCACCGTCGGGCCAGGCCCGTTTCGCTCCGGCCTCCGTCAGTGTCAATCAAAACGAGGATTTGGCACGCCAAAAACGAAGGGACCCAATAAATTATGCATGAAAAATGAACCGCCTCGCGACGGTGGCCGCTGGCAGCCCGGAAATGAAGAAGTGCCACGTAAATCCGCAGCGGAAATCCAGAAAAGATTTAATTTTTTTCTACTACCTTGGCCACGCACACGCGTAGTGTTCTCTGGAGCGTCTGGAGCGTAAATCTTCCCGATCCGTCCGGCGTGAGTCACTCGGCTCGGTTGTTTACATTTGACCTTACGACGTTTCCTTTTATTTTGCCTAAAAGCCGAAGCCGAGCGTGGACCAGCATGTGGGATGGAAAAGAATATTGAGTGAACGAAGGAAAGCGGCTTAAAGGTGGACCCTTTTCAAGCGACCGCTATATCCCTTATTCTGTTAGCTAATGCAGGACGCCGTCAACGGAAAAGTAGCTTACCCTTTTCCGGTAGATGGGAGGTAGGGGGTGGCGCGGCAAAGGTACTACTTGGCAGAAGTAAATTAACTTTTCCAATTTAGTTACTGGCTCTCACATACGCCGAGTGAAGCAGATTGATGGGAAGGTAAATTTGCTTACGCATCAATCCCGAGTGTGAATGGGGAGGAGGATGTAAAGCGGGGATGAAAATTACACGTTAAGCCGATATTAACGATGGACTCATTTTGATTATGCATCTAAATCTACTAGCAAAAATAAAATTTAAAATATAATGAAGTGAAACTGTCCGCTACGGTATTAAAATGAACTTGGTTACAGAACAGCAGACGAATTTTCTGTATACCTTAACATATAACTACATCTTTCTAGCTCAAATGCTAGTTTAAATGCTACTTTATGAAGCTGGTGTCATTTACCGATCGCAAGAAACGTATAAAAAAGATCGTTCGGGGAAGCTCACTAGCAGCAAGTAACTCATGTAGCGTTAACACAGCTTCTGTGGTATTTATTTACCATCTGCAAAAAAGGACAAGGAAACTTTCCCTCTAACCATAAACACATCGCATCGCAATAGCGGTGTTTTCTTTACGTGTTTCCTCTTCGTTCTAATAGCAACGGCTTTGGAGTAAGGCAGAGAGTGTGAGTTTTTTTTTTGGAGCACCCCTAGTGCTCAACCGATCCGACATCTTTATGGCGATAATAAATCGAGTCGCAACCGTGCAAACCTGCAGCAAAACCGTCCTCTGGCTGCTCAAAATGCATTGGTTTTGGCGATCCGATCTCATGCATAGCTAACCGAACGTTCTGCATTCTCGGGACCGGGGAAAACCCCCTAGCTCGATTTCCATCTTCCATTCTAGCGTTCGGTGGGATTCAATTGTCGCGAGTGTAAAAAAGCTTACCATATATAAATAAAACAGTCTTTGAAACCCCGTTTCCCAGGCGGGCTCGCCTGCCCAGCCCATCCGCGGCTGGTGGAAGTGTCTTCCCCTTTGTTTTTCGTTTGCGTTCCAGCGCACCGCGTCCGGAATGAAATATGCAATTTCTCACATTTTGAGACAGTATGCATTGCTTCAACCGCCCGTGAGCACGGGAATGATGTCACTTATGATTTTATGTTCGTCCGGTTCAGCGGCGGAAGGAGGTGTCGGAATGTCAACGACACAGCCTCAGCATAGCTTCAGGGTTCGCTAAAGCAAAAAGTAAGCCCCCATCGGAAAGGCTTTTCCAAGCAAAAAGGACGACGCTTCTTCTTTCAACCACTCGCGATCAAAAAAAAAAAAAGGGAGAAAAAAACACTCAACACCCGGAAAGTACCCGGAAGAATATGTTACGCCACCGCCCACCGTTCGTACGGAAAGCCATAAAAGGGAAAACGCGTGCGCCGGTGGGGTTCGCAAACGAGATACTAAGAACGTTCCCGCTCCAACCGCGGGACGGAAAGTGTGCGATATAAACACACGCGCAAATAGCATATTACTCCGCGCTCGGTGTCGCGACTTGTCGTGAGGAAGTGGGTACGCAGTCAACTCAATCCCGCGACGACTGGCGTCGAATGTCAGGATCCTCCCCGGCAACGACGATGATGACGAATGACTAACTGACTGGCTGGCACAGGACTCGGTGGTGGTGAGCGACGCTTCGTTTGAAGAGGGAACACATCATCCAGCGGCCGGAACCGTATGCATAACCGGGGGGAAAAAACCCTCCCTTTTATTTTTCCCCTCCTGAAGGTGGATTTCGTCGGTTCGGGTCTCGTTGTTCTCGGTTCCCGGCTGTTTTCTGCCACGACACAAAGGACGAAAACTGACGCGCTCGAGCGCTGCATGGTGGGAAGGATAAATTCTATTACGCTGAAATGTTTGCTATTTGTTTGCGAATAGAATACATTTTCTCGATCCGCGCTTGGAACAAACGGGGCGATATGAAAGAGAATGTATCAATTTACGGAGTGTATGGATATGAGCACACAGCGCGTAGAGTTGTGTTATCAAAGAGAATATTTCGGGTGCTTACATTTGTCGCTAAAAGCGTAGTGGGACAAGCTATAGTCGCGTTTGTTTTTTTTTCCAGCACCACAAATATCGCCCTTTTATTGGAGCAAAGTGAGGTTATAAAATATGTCTCTAACATCCCCTCATTGTAATGTTTTGTAAAACCCAATCCCGTAGGTACTGGCCACGGATCAGGACATCGGTGAGAACGGGCGCGTTACGTACTCGATCAAGCCGGGCCGCGGGAAGGCGAAAAAGTTCCGCATCGATCCGGATACGGGCGTCATCTACGCGGCCCGCACGTTCGAGGTGGACACGGAGTACGATCTGCTGGTGCGGGCGGAAGATCACGGCGTGCCGAAGCGTTCGCAGCAGGCACGGGTCGTGGTGGTCGTCATTGGGGTGCCGCTCGAGTCGGAAAACGCACCGGTCGTGAAGACGGGCGACCAGCACGTCGAGCTGACGGAGAGCGATGTGCCCGGATTTTTGGTCACGCTCATACAGGCGTCCGATGTCGACGGAGAGCAGCTGTGGTACGACATCGTCGGTAAGTTCGATGAGAATTGAGGCGTTTTCAAGATCTTTTTGACGATCTACTAGCTCTTGTTTAATTAATAATTAATATTTTGCTTTAAAAATGCTTATAACCCTCCACTAGGTGGTGATGACCGCAACGAGTTCTACATCGGGCGCGACAACGGTAACGTGCTGCTCGCAAAGTACCTCGACTGGGAGCGGCAGCGGGAGTATAACATCACGATCAGCATCACGGACGGCGTGCACACGGTCTACACGCAGCTGTACGTGTCCGTGATCGACATCAACGACCACCGGCCCGAGTTCACCGAGTCCGTGTACCGTGTGGACATCTCGGAGAACATCGAAGAGGGCATGGAGGTGTTGCAGCTGCACGCGACGGACGAGGACGAAGACAAGAAGCTCTTCTACAGCCTGCATGCGGCCCGCGATCCAGTTTCGCTCAAGCTGTTCCGCGTCGACTCCGTCACCGGTAGCATCGTGATGGCGCACCGGCTCGATCGGGAAACGCTCGCCGAGCACGTGCTGATCGTGATCGTGAAGGATCAGGGTACGCCGGCGAAGCGGAACTACGCGACCGTCATCATCACCGTGCACGACCACAACGACCACGCGCCCGAGTTCACGACGAAGATCGTGCAGGGGAAGGTGTACGAGACGGCGGCCGTCGGTACGCAGGTGGTGCAGGTGTACGCGATCGATCGGGACGTCGGTGACAACGCGCAGATCACGTACACGATCGTGAGCGGCAACATTGGCAACGTGTTCGGCATCGATCCGAGCATGGGAGTGATTAGCGTCGTGAAGCCGCTCGACATCAGCACGCTCTCGGAGTACATGCTGCAGGTGAAAGCGACGGACGGTGGCAAACCGGCCCTTTCGTCACAGATCCCGGTACACATCATGATCAACATGGCGGATAACGCACCACCGCGGTTCATATCGGACGACCCAGCGGCGGAGATCTACGAGAACCTGCCGATCGGGACGTTCGTGATCCACCTGGAGGCACGCAGCACCTCGTCGCTGCTGTTCCAGATCATCGGTGGCAACGTGGGCGACATGTTCTTCATCAACCCATCGACGGGCGTCATCACGACGAAGGATCTGCTCGACTACGAGCACACGAAGTTCTACAACTTGACCGTGCGGGCAACGAACATGGCTTCCGCGTCGGCAACGTGCGCGGTGGTTATCAACGTGCTGGACAAGAACGATAACGTGCCGTACTTCGAGCAGCAGGTGTATCGAGGCGAAGTTTCGGAGGCCGCTCCGATTGGGTCGTTGGTGCTGACGCTTTCGGAAACGTTCGGACAGAGTGTTCCGAATGGCAGCGTGAGCAACGCGGCTACTACGGGGAGTCATAGCCATCTGGTGAACGCTTCCCTGCCGCTGGTGATCCGAGCAAAGGATGACGATTCGGGACTGAACGCGCTACTACACTACGACATTCTGGATATGTTGCCGCGGCGGTACTTCCACATCGATTCCAGCACGGGAGCGATCAAGACGATAATGTTCCTGGACCACGAAAAGATACCGTTCTTCAGTTTCCACGTCAAGGTAGGTGTTATAAAGAAATTTTATTAGCTCTCTAGCGTAATATGGCTCGTTTGGTTTTGTCTTCCCCCCGTTTCACCACAGGTAACGGATCTCGGGAAACCGCGCCTCACATCGGAACTGACGGCGGAAGTCCGCATCAACATCACGGACGTGAACGACTGTGCGCCCACCTTCACGCAGAAGGAGTACAACGTAACGCTGCTACTGCCAACGTACGCCAACGTGGCCGTGCTGCAGGTGAACGCAACGGACGAAGACAGCTCGGAAAACTCCACTCTTCGTTACGATATCATCGAAGGCAACCGGGACGGTGTGTTTGCGATCGACGCCACGTCCGGCATCATCACCACGCGCGATGTCGAAAGCATCGGTCCGTCGTACCGGCTGGCGGTACGCGTGTCCGACGGCAAGTTCGCCAAGGTGGCGCAGGTAAACGTGCACGTGGAGACGTCGGAGAACTCCGGGCTCATCTTCCAGCGGCCCACGTACGAGGGTTCGATAATGGAGAACAGCACGAAGATCAGCACGGTCGCCGTCGTGAACGTGCTCGGCTCGACGCTGAACGAGCACATCGAGTTTAGCATCCTCAACCCGACCGACCTGTTCCAGATCGGGCTGACGTCCGGTGCGATTCAGACCACGGGCCGGAAGTTCGATCGGGAGGTGCGCGATAACTACGAGCTGATTGTGGAGGCCCGATCGCAGCAACCGGACCGGGAGAAGCCGCGCGTCGCCCACGTCATCGTGAACGTGACGATCCTGGACATTAACGACAACTGTCCGATGTTCGTGAACCTCCCGTACTACGCGGTCGTGTCGGTGGACGACCCGCGCGGGTCCATCATCACCAAGGTGCACGCGCTCGATCTCGACAGCTTCGAGAACGGCGAGGTGCGGTACGAGATGAAGCGCGGACACGGCGAACTGTTCAAGGTGGACCGGAAGACGGGCGAGGTGACGCTGAAGCAGACGCTGGAGGGACACAACCGGGACTACGAGCTGCTGATATCGGCGTACGACGGAGGCATCACGCCCTGCTCGACCGATGTTACCGTGCACGTAAAGGTAGGCTCATCGAACGGGAAGCGGCAGTGAACCCTAATAAATCAGGAAGTTTTTCAAGAGGAACCTATTACCATCCAACAAAATAAAAAAAAACGAAACCTCATCCATTCACGGCAAAGGTCGGCCGCACGGTAGACACGGTTGCCCTTTCGTGCTCCCGAATGTCGGCTCCGATTTTTTATTCCTCATCCATCTTATCCGCAACCTTTTCCGGCAACCCCGGGGCGGAGGTTCCTTTCACCTAGAATAACATTTTGTAGCACCGTGCACCACCGTGTACGCGTGTTTCGATGGTTTTGCTCCATGAATCATGGACGTGTTCACACGTCCATTGGCTACGGATGGACAACAATCCTTTTGTGTTTTGTATGTGCTTGTGTGCGTGTGTGTGTATCGTGTGGGTTCACCTTTTCCATCACGCCCGCAAGCACCCGGTGAGGACGGCCTTTTCATCGGATCAGAAGGAAACGGCCAACCATCGGAACATTCGGGAGCATGTTTTCCCCCGGCAGAGACTACTTGACTACAACAGGCAACCAAACAAAAAAAAAGGGCTCATCCTTGTGGCAGGGTGCTTTCGCTTTTGATTGAATGCAATCATTAATCATGGTATATCCTGTGCCTGCATTAACGGGCAGCATCCCGAAACGGCGCTCTGAATAACATCCGACCACTTCCGGGCCGTGTTTTGGGGTGATATCCTGGGCGATGTTCCGGGTTGGCGCTATCGTGCGCCGGAAATGTCGATCACCTTTCCGCGTTTTGTACCGTACCCTAAAACGAGAGCTTCATTATTTCTCGATGGAGTGTGCGGAGACGGACAAATTTATCATTCGGATTATGGCTCCCCAGGTAGCGTCTTTTGTGTTATTTGAACGGAAATAGAAGATTTGTTGAAGAAAGTGGCCTGGTTTGGGTGATTCTGTTGATAGATAAAATATTATTGAATATCTTTTTTAAACATTAATACAATGAAAACCAGCCCAATTTTTATAATTCTATTCGAATATTTTCAATAGCTCTGTGCCAAAATCCCCACGTGACCTGTATCAATGCCACAATAGTGAACACGACAGCACCAAAACTACACTTGCTTACCATCATCTAGGTCATTCGTTTTCGTCCCCACCCACACGTTCGCCCGAGCCACCTCCAAAAGGCGCATTCAATTTAGCATTATCTTGCGCCCTAAATTATAATCCATCCTGCCCTAAATCATTTGCATATTATTTGCATTTGCACGCCCCGTGCAATGTGAAAAACGAACCATCTGGTTGGATACCAGGCTGACCGGGGCTTCAGGTGGAAATCATTCGATTTTTTTTTCTATATTTTTGTTCTACTTCACTCGACTCGATCCGACCTCCTCCAGCTTACGGTTGCGATCATTGAATTCAACTTAAACACGCTCGAAGCTTCGTCCCGATTGAATCGTTCCGGCATGCAACCTTCCCTTATGTCATCTATACTGATTCGCTTCTCATTCCCTTCCCCCCTTTCCGCAGGTGATAGATAAATCGATGCCGGTGTTCAGCAAGCAGTTCTACTCGGACACGGTGGCGGAAAACATCGAGCTCCATTCGCCGCTGTCGGTCGCCATACAGGCCGAGAGCCCGCTCGGCCGGAAGCTGATCTACAGCATTGTGAAGGGCAACGAGCTGGAGGAGTTTGCCGTCGATTTCAACACAGGTAGGTGCCGACGACTCGCTCGCACAAAGTCGCCTTCGGTGTTTTTCAGGGTTGCAGAGATGGTCACCGAAAAAAAAAGCTCCCCAAACTGTCGTCCGATAAATTAGTATTGAACCACCGGTGCCGTGCTCGTTCCTTCGGTCGGGACCAGCGGCGTACGGTACATCGGGATTTGGTCCTTTGAACGGGACCGCCAACAAAACCCCCAGGAAAAAAAGCGAGCTTCCCGTTTCCGGTGGACACGGAAACCGAACTGCACCAGACGTAGTTCCAGAGAATTAATTTCCTTGACATACCACATCCTCTAACTTTGGATCGACGTTTTTTTTTGTCTCCCTCCCCGAGCTCACGAGAGCTTTATGTGTCCCGTTTCCTTTTTCCGCTGTTTGCAGCCATTCGGGCGCTCTAAAATAAAAGCGTTTTTTGGACCTTCCGCAGCACCGTGTGTTTTAAGATCGTCGTGGTTCTCCGGTTTGGATACATATTCCAAGCCACTAGCTGGGAAAAAAACCCTGCCACATCGATTAAAAGCAATCGACAAAATGAAACTCTCACCTCACGCTCGCAGCGCAACTTTTGCGGCGTTTAACCGAGCCCGCTTTGGAAGTTGCGTTTGCGAGTGGGAGAAAGGATAGAATTTAATATACTCGCTTCATCGAACAGTAGTTACATTTTTGTCTCGATCGAGCTGCTTCTGGGTGTTTCTATTTCGCCCTAACATTGACAGTTGTCTGGGGCTTGCGACGAGCCAAATTCCTCACAAGTTTGAAGCTGTTGGAATGCTGCTGTTGATGCTGATCCTACTGCCTCCAGTATAGCGTCTTCTGCCAAATGAGGCATCATTGCTTCGACAGCAAAAAATAAAATCGTGCCACACAACGCTCAGTGATTGAAGTTTCGCTGGTATGGAATTTTCTCCCGTTTCCACCCAACAATATGCAGCACTTCACGTTCATCACATTCGCGTTTTTTCCCCGTGAACTTCTGCAAGCGTTATTTGATATTAAAAAAAAACCCCGACAGCTTAATTCTCGGAGAAATACCTCAAACATTTCCAAACCAAATCGAGTTTCGAACAGAATTTTCACACCACCACCGATTCAGCACGAAGAAGCAATAAAAACGCTCCAAAACCACCGCGCCACGCGAACCATTTTGCTACAGCGGAAGCGAAGGAACCAAATGGGCACTAATTTTTCCCCCAAAACGCCAGCCACCCAGCAAAACGGCTTGATATGGTGCATTTTTATTGTACGCTTATTTTGTTCTCAGTAGCGACCCACCTCGGTTCTCGGCGTCCACACGCGACCAATATTCTGCTAATTGCCCACGACCTCCCCAAAACATTTGCTGCCACCATTTCACCTGCTGCGCCTAAATGTGGGCAATATCCTGCCACCGCCACCGTTCGTGCCTCGCTTGGGCCAATTGGTTTCTGTAGAAAAATCAAAAACAGCTTGTCGGTTGAGGAAAATAAAAACACCCCTCTCTCCCCTTTCCCCCCTTCGACATCCGGTCATTATTAGTGGCACGGGTTGTGGATCGTTTTAGTTGCGCCCAGCCGTCTGTACGTACGGCAGAGGTTTTCGGTTTCCGGTGCTCGGGCCCTGTCGGATAGTCTCTCGTGGGACGGATATCATTCATCGATCCGATTGCGTAATGAGCAGCGCCGGGAAAACGCATGATGTGAAGGAGGACCGTAATTAGGTATTTTGTTTTATTGCATGTATGGTGTGGTTTCCTGTTTTGCGGTTCGAACCAACAGTGACAGAGGTCGGTGGTGTAGTTTCAGCCGCTATAAACTGGCACACTGCTACTGTTGGTAGCACACTTCTGGTGTTCAATTATCCAATGTTGAGTAGTTAAACTGCGCTATCTATTAATCACCATCATCGGTATTGTAATTGGTGAAGCTGAATTGGCTTGTACGCGCCTCAAAGTTAGCAATTCGATGTAATTGGGCTCAAGTTAACGCCACAAAAGATGAAATTGATATTTTATTCCGATTGAATGTCATCGGAATACAGTCACTATATGGAAAAATATTTCAAATCGTTTTTCAATTTCATAATCTCTACGAATCTACCTCTTTTACAACATTTTTTCAATTGGTTTTGGAATCAAACGTTGTTAACCGAACACCATTTCTCTGCACGGAGCAGTTTTCAGAAAATTGGATTCGACTTCGATTATTTACGTCGATAATTGAGACACCACCAGCATCGACTTGCCCGCCGGCGCTAGTGAAAAAGTTCACTACAGCAATTGAAAATGCATTTCCATCGCCATCGCAATCGGCGTGCGTGCGCTTCGTTGCTACAAGCTTGTTCACTCTCATACAACGGTATGGGTGCGATGGTTTGACCTTTTTCGTTTTTGCTTGGCATTCGATTCGGGTTATCGTGGCTCACGAATGTCATTACTTCGATAGCCTGGTTTAGTAATGCATGAAAGAACATAATGGTCTTGCTGTGCCCGTAAATTGGTTCGAAATTCTGCATCCCCACCGGGCGTTCGTTTTTCATCCACCCGAGAGCAAAAACAATCAAAATTCTATTCCAAATGCCACTTTGTTGCAATGCGCGTAGTACAGTGTTTAGGAAACGAGCCACCCGCAATAATCTAGCTGCACAGCTCAGCGTGCGCCACATAAAGGCGTGCAATAAAAATTCTTCCTTCGGGATGAATAAAATTACTACCCCACCGTTTTCATCGTGAGATTATGTTTCCCTCCATTCAGCAGCAAGAAACCACCCAAGGACGCTTTTGTCCGTAACAATGTCTTATTTTCCGGTTAAGTTGCGACGCTCGGGCCGGATCCGGTAGCGCATCAGACGAGCGAATCAGAACACGCTCAGAATTCGCTTGCGTTGCGAATTTTCGGGATAATAAACAGGAAGAACAAAGCTCTAAAAAGGCTGCCCCTTGCGAAACAGTGCTGTTTCAAAGCAAGATTCTGAGTGTCCAGACGATAATCGGAGAGCAGAGAGTGATGCGAAGCATAGGTACATTTTTAAAAATCTGAGGAACGTAAAAACAGATTTGTGCAGCCATGAGGGGAGCGAATGGGGAATAAAAATTTAAATTTTATACCGTGAAAAACGAAATAAATTCTCCCAACGAGAGTTTTTTATGTCATCAGAATGAAGTGGGATAACATAGTTGATGATCCTCAACAGTGCTTTATTTAAGCTTTCCATCAAGCCCACATGTTTTTCATCATTTTCGTAAGATATTGTTTTATCGTCGAAACGTTTATGAAAATAAATTTCGAAATATTTCAAACGCCTCTCGGCAAATGAAATTTAATGAACATTTTTCAACCGACAGTAAATTGCTCACATTATGAGTGAAGGAATCTGTTAATTCTGTTAACCGACGTAAACATGCTTATTAAACTGCGGCGTTAATTAAGGCCGCCTAACGAACATTTCCTGTGCGAATGATATTCAATGAAATTCAACTCTCAATCCATGCCAACCACCCGCCCCATTTGCTGCCTTCTCACTTACACTTGGTAATTACACTTTGGTTGGTAATGAAATTCGTGCCAAAATAACACCTCCTTCCCTCTCGGTGGCACCTCTAATTGGAGCATGAATTTTAGTTGCAAAGGAACGCTCAAACATCAAAGACGCATTCCTCGAGCAATTACCGGTGGTGGTATGGCTTGCAGAGTGTAACAATTCCCCGTGGGCACCGCGAACGTTTTCGAACGCCGCGAACGTGTTGTTGTGTGGACAAACAGCTTGCCTACGCGGAATGCATTTTTCCCTGCCCCGTCAAAATAACCGTCCGCGCGCACCGGGCGGCAATGTGGGAATGGTTTGTTTGTGCGGCAGGAAACCATAACATCAACATTTGAAGCAGCAATATTCGCAGTGGCAGCAGGATAGCAAAGCGTACACGCTCGCGTACGGTCATCGCAGCCGAGATTAATTATGTTTACACAATTTGTGGCGCCGCGTGGGTCTCTTTTGGTGCGAATGTAAGCATCATTATATCTACAATTAGCCTACATTCAGGCGCTCGCAATGGAACCATGATAAATCGGGATTCACCAGCGTGTTAGAAAAAAAAAGTATAACGACCATACGGAGTGGTTTTAAAAACCAAAATCAATTACGACTCACAAAAGTGAAAAAAAAACATATTCTGCAAACCATTAAATTGCATTCCCATCTGTTGATCGGCCTCCATTTTCCCATCTGCGAAATTGAAACATCAATCATGCTCAATGCTGTCTGCATACAAAATATAGCCTCATGGTGCGTCGAAAATGGTGTGGTTTGTAACAATCACTTACGCTTTATGCATTTGTCCATGCTTTTCTCGGCACGAAACCAGGTGTGGGGTTACAGGAGAAAAAATGCACATTTGGAAGCGCGGCGATCGTAAACATTATTCCTATTTGTGTCGCTCTCTCTCTCTCTCTTCGTTTCATTTTTGTTGCAAAAAAAACGTAAAAATTCAATACAATATTCGTGCATCATCATTTCATCAGATCGTCAGTGCGTTAAATAACCTTTTCGGGGTAATATCATCGATAAAAAAGCATATACACATGAAAAGGAATTCCTACCAACAAAACATATGTTTATGCAACGATCCGTTTTTCAAATGATTATCCTCGTTCTTCTCTATTCCTCTCCGGGTGCGCTTTCTCTCTTGTCTCCACACGTCCGCGATCAGCTCCGGACAGCACCAACGGGCCATGTGAGTATAGTGGAATTAAAAACGGGGATAAAACAATCTTTAAACTCTTGCACCAGCTCGTTTTGTCCGTATCTCTGCGTGTTGCGTGTGTTAATGTTTCTGTTGTTCCTGTTGCTGCGTTCGTTGTTCCGTTCTAGCCACTAGTTTATGTATAATGCTCACGCGCTGCTGTGTGTTGCGCTCACGTTTTTTTTCATTATACACACCCGTGCCTAATACGCTTACACAAAGTGCATCGCACACTCACCCCATCACACACGCCCACGCAAAAACGCTCGCTGTAACCGTGTCCGTTTTTATACCGGAGGAAAAAAAACCCAATACGACTAGACGATGAATACAGATCATTTTCATCCTTTTTTAGTATTTTTTTTTTACTTTAATCGATCCCATCACATTCTGCTCGTATAACTTTCGGATGCGTTTAATCGTGTTTGCATAATTTGATAGGTTTTTTGTTCGACCGTGTGTGCGTTATTTGTTATTTCGGTGTGTTTGTGTGCCTATGTGTTTTAATCAATTTTCGAAATTAGCATTTCAAATGTGCACCAACAGTAGCTGTAAGATTTAACCGGAAGGGTATTATTCCATCATGTCTAACAATCATTTAAACTTTTTTTATAAGCAAACATTGATGTGCATAATTTTATTGTTATTAATATAATTTAAATTTTACTTTTATTTTAAATTAAACCGTATTTAACCAACCCCAGTTTACCCCTCGTTATAAAATATGGCACATTTTAATCACTTTCCAAAAGATCACTTTGATTGACTGTTATGTTTGCGAAAACTTGATTATGATGTACGTGTATGCATGTTTTTTTTATATATATATTTTTGTGTCCAGACACAGATTGTTCGATCATATATTCATATGGTTTTTTTGTTTGTTTCACTGTGCGCTCAAAAACACGTCACGTTCAATTTGGATCGCATGTTCCGTCGCCAAACTGCAAGCGCTTTTGACAAACTTCACCTTTCGACGTAGGTGCTCGGTTTAATTATTCTGTAGGCACACATACACATACGCTAAAGCAAAATTAAGAGAAAAAAGCACAAAACATTCTCACTCACTCCGCACAGGTTTATCAAATGGGTACAACAAAAAAAAGGAAGGAACAAAAATGTAGTGATCGCATAAAAAAAAATCAAAACCCATTTTAGCCGTCCATGGTGGAAAATTGCATAAATTATTTGTGTTTGTGTTTATTTTCGTGACATGTATTTTCTCTTACCCGCTATCTCTTACTATATTTTTCAGATTTTTTTTTTTCATTTTGGTTTGCTTCGTTAACATAGCTGAGAGTAATTTCTGCTCTACCTTTACTTTTTAACTCAATCGTGCTTTACATTGCATCGATTCAGGCGTTAGTGCACTCCATCACACGAACGCAAGCCCGTGTTTTTTTTTGTCTCTCTCGTCATATCCGAAAAAACACCAACCCATTCGATGTTCGCGACGGACTTTCGACCGTTGTTGATGGCATTTTTCTTACTCTTCCTTTTTGCACTGCGGTATTATATGTGTACTTGCCGCGGATCGGACGGGTTCACTCGTTCGCTTTTAATCTTTTGCAGCTCTTTTCTTCTGTCATCAGCGGCCAAAAGAGAGAATAGAGCATATTTGCTCGCGCTATTTCATGTTCTTTTTCTCTACCAAAGTCAACACGTGCACACACACACACACACGGGCGTGCGGTAGCGGCTCGAACCAATAAAAAAACATCCTCACACAAAACGGCTCGACGAGGTGTTGAAATATTCAAACGCGAAAGCTCGCACTAGGCCAATCCGCATAGTCACCCTTGCAGCACGTTCTCCCAAATCCCTCACGGGCGGGATCGGGATGGAAATCGCCCATGGACGCGCGCAACGGACAGCGATGTAGCCTGTAGCGATCGTGCCGGTGCCCCGTTATCAGCGCGTTTATTTTCGATACGTCGGTCGGTGGCTTTTCATGCACCGAACTTTTTGTCCCAGCGATTCAACCTCGACCCCAGCAGCGGAGATTGTTTCTAAGCTGAGGTTTTGAGTGTAACACGGGAAAGGTTTAGAAATACTAGGTGCTGAGTTAAGTTATGTTTCCAGCTTTTGGATAGATATTTTATATATATTTGATTGCAGTGAAAAACATTTATGAAATGTAAAAGGCATAGAATTGAGCTACGCAAAAAAAGAATAAATTCAACCGCAGTTTTACACCATTGTCATAGACAAACTTATAGTTCAAAACCAATAAAATCGCGTAAATAATTATAACACACTGAAGAAAACAAAATAATTCTAAAATAAAATACTGCAAACATTTAGGCGACAACTTTCCGGCCAACCCAACTGCCAACAATCTGAACCGTCCACCCTATTGCATGATACTGTAAATAGTGCAGATTTTGAGTCCCTTTTTCGTGGGCTCTCGCGAGGCTTTCGGGAGCTCTGGGACGCTATCGATAAACTAATAGAAACCGGACGCTGCTTGAAGCCGTGCGTCGTGTTAATACCCACGATTGTTGAACGAATGGATATTGTTTCACAATCGCACGACAGTACGAACGGCAACGTTCAACCGGCCTAAGCCTAAGCTCATCCGCAGCCGGAGCAATATTAAATCATCGATGAAAAATAATTCCCTCATGGGCAAAAAAACAACTTCACCTCCGATGAAAAGAGCTTGTTTACTGGCTTTTTTTGTCTGACTTTCTCTCTTTGTGCAATCTCCAATGAACAATTTTGGTATCCCAAAGGGATTTCACCGGAATTAACTTTTCGCACGATCCGAAACTGTGCAAAGTCTATGAATGGTTTCGATGCCATTTTATTTTATTTCCTGCATTATCGCAGTTGTGCAATCGTGGTTTATTGGCAAAGCGACGATGCAGCCGTTGCGCTCAGGATGTATTTTGTGGCTCCTAAAAGAGGTATGCACTGTGTAAGATTTTATTTTAAAATTTTTTATTAATCTTTAAAAAGATTTTTAAAATACTGCCAAAACATGCATCTATCGAGCACAAATGAATTTTATTAAATTTCCTACCGAGCGTAACTATTAACTCAAGCGTTTTCCAGCTGCTTTTTCGGTGTTCTTCTAACACTACAACAAAAAATCAAAAATGTTACCCTAACACAACAGAATACAGTGTTCAAATCATGCCGATCAAAGCACACCTTTAAAAAGGAAACTGCCGGATGGGTTTTATGGTGGGGCAAACGGTTAAACGGAAAACATAAAAAACTCCATCGCTCCAGATTTAATCGATATTCAAACGCACCGCACGTATAAAATCTCAGTTCGGTCGTTTTTCTTTCGTTGCTGGTACGATAGCAGACGAGAATGGTTTCGATGTAACGTAAAGCATGTTTTTCGCTATTGTGAGCCTGAAAAAAGGAATTCGGATGTATTTAAGCGATGATTTCAATAGGTAAACAAAAGGCGACATCGAACATCGAAATGTGTGTGCGATTCGGCTTGAAGTGTTGACGATTCGTTCGAATGGCAGGTAGAGATTTTTGATAGAAAATCCCGTAATGCAGAAAGGGCTTCGATATTGTAATGAATAATTTCCCCTGATGTGGGAAATGTAAGGCGACCAGTACCGTTTTGTTCAGGAGCAGCCTCTGGCAAAAGATTAACTGTTTGATGTGCTTCATGGGATGTTTTATAATTTATCCAGAAATGGCATTCAATAATCGCGACAAGCTCGGTGTTATTTTATTTAGCTCCACATATAAAAGCTGCAATGTTTATTTTGTTGTCACAGTTTGAACAATAGAATATTGACAAATCTGGTGGATTTATTGCATAACGTTTCTCTAACAAATACCTGTACAATGTTGGTCAGGTTTGCTTCGCTCAGTGTAACGCGTAGTGACGTTAGACACAAATTTATGTGCCAAAAAATAAATAAAGTGCAGGGGTACTCATAGGCCAATACATATCGTGGTATGACTAATAATAAAATATTGAATTTGTTTTTTTTTTAATTATGGGTCATTTAGCACTAAATTAAACGTGACATTAAAAGTAATAATTGAAACTGTTTCATTCGATTTTAGAAAATTAGGAGAAGCGCATAAAATCATAATTTTTCAAGACCCAAACAATTCATTGCCTCTTTGGATCGCAACGAGCGCCCCTGTATTGACCTTCATCGATTTGCTTCCGGTAAAGCAAACCGGACGACGAGGGCATTTCGATTTCCGGAAACATTCGGACCGTCGAGCACACACTGCAACCGATACGCGAAATGAGCATTTTCGGCCATGGGACTCATTAAAATAACCCTTCACACGGCGGTGGCTGTACTTCCCGTTTGTGCAAATTGAGCTCCCCGCACCCCGTTGAGCTCAAACATCCGGCATCATCAAATTGCAATCACACCGGGATCCGCCGCCAGTTCCAGTTTCTAATTTATTTGCAAAGCCTTATTTAAATTCGATCGCGCCTCGCCGGTGTCACCGGCTTTCCCCGACGGGTTCGGTGAAAAAAAAAGCGACAGACTTTCGGCCGACATAAATCGAAATCGCGCACTTCAGAAGCACAGAAACTGGTGCGGGGGAAGCCAAAGCCCGGCTTGGATATGGAGCCATCTGTTTGGCAATTAGTTTCTAAGCTCCGCAAATGCGAAACTGGAGTACATTAAAGTGCGCTTTTAGCGCAAATCTGTCATACGCTCGCACAAGCGTGTACATATTGGTGTAGTGTTTGTTCGAAACCGGAGCACACGTGCCCGGTGTGACCCTTTCCGATACCGATTCCGGCCACAAAGATGCTTTGAACCTGTCACACAAAAAGCTGAAAGTGCTAGGTTGCTCCGGGTGAATGTCAGTCGCGCGTGGCTTTCGTTATGTGCGGAACGGACGCATCCGAACGAGTAGACTACCCCCTTTGGGAAGCGAGTTTGGAAGCGATTGGAAATAGTCCAGCTTCTCCTCTGAACCTCCCTTTTTCTGAACAGCCACTAGACTAACACATTTCGGAGCAAAATCACGTACACAGCATATCGGGTGGAAAAACGGATCCTAAATCGAGATCCATTCGGGTAGGCGAAACCACAAAACTATGCGTTCGCTATAATGATAATACATAAACACCTTCGCACGTACCTCTGCGCGGAGCAACGCCGCCAGTTGGTGCGGGAAGCGGAACGGAGGTGGCTATGATTGCTACGGAAATGTTGCGGTTCGCACAATCGAGCACGATGCCGCACCCGGGGCGGATGAATAAAGTTGCTGCCGGAAATAGAAACAATTAAGCGTGTGTTTTTTTTTCCGCTCCTGGTTAATCGGTGTTAGAATGACAAATACGGTTTTTCGGGTGAGATTATGCTGTGGCGAGTATTCCAACAGGTTTAACCACATTATTCGGTTTATGGTGGTTTGTTTGGAAGCATCCTTAAATCATACACGTTCACGGCAAATTTTGGGATTTCCAAGAAACAATGTGTCGAGTTTTAATAGCGTATAAATAGGGAAACAATTTGTAATAAATCGCTAATAAATCATTCCAATGTGCACTTTGCATACTTTAAAGGAAGATTGCGCCTATTAGTATGCAATCTACGGTAATCAAAATACACTGAAAGTATATCTTCCTTAGTTAATTTTATCTATTTCAGCGCGTTTTCATCATGCATCTCATGTCTTTTTCAAAATTTTCGCTCATAAAAATGCTGACGATTTCTGTTCACAAGCACGATTGAGACCGCAATTCGCATGCTATTACGTTTTATTGAAAAAATAACATTCATCACTTAATTTAAAAACTTCGCCGTACGTACGTTTGATGTTATAAATATCGTTAAGGGCGAGCTTTTGCCTCGTACTGCGCTCACACATCCATCACATCCCCGAAAGCACCTTTTTTCCATCACAAATTGCATGTCTTCTTTTTTGCACCTCGTCAAATAAACACTGATAAAACACGTTTTATTCCCTCCGGAAGATCGTATGAGGGAGAGAGAGGGAGTGAGTTGTTTGCATATTTTAAACTGCTCGTTTCAACCCGATTCCTAACAAGTACACGCATGCAACGAACGCAACCACTTACCTTTCTCCTGTACGCATGTCTGTCCTCGAGGTTTTCGTTGTAATGGGTGTTTCTCTAGCAAAGTAGCATTCCCTGGCATGACTCGCCCAGCAAATAATCATTCTATTATAGCAACAACAAAAAAAAACGTAAATCTTGTTTGCAGAATATTAATCTCTTTTTGTTATTCCTTTCTTTTCCTTCTGCTAACATCGACACCGTCACGATCCCGTGCCGCATTCGCCCGGATGTAATAAAAATCGGACCAACCAGGTGCCATCTACGTCGTGGACGAGCTGGACTACGAGCGGCGCCAGAGTTATGAACTTTTAATTAGAGCCACGGACAGCGTGTCCGGCGTTTCGGCCGAGGTGCCCGTTTCGGTGCTGGTGCAGGACGTGAACGATTGCCCGCCGGAGATTGAGCAGGACAGCTACAATATCACCGTGTCCGAGCGGGCCCCGTTCGGTACGGCCATCCTCAAGGTGCAGGCGAAGGATAACGATACTGGTAAGTGAGCTCTCGGACACCGCACGTTGGGATGCACGAATTTTTGGTTTCCATCATAGTGCCATGAAGTTATTTTTGGTGCGGATATAGAGCAATTTCTAGGGTTTCCGAGCCTGCAACACAAACAGCTCACCAATGTTGGTTTAATGATAGAAAAAATCTTATAAAAACGATCCCGCAGCGAGATAATAACGTTCCCACGGATGACGTGGACGTCATTTTGTCCCGCACCACCGAACGATGATTGACAGCTTCCTTTGGTGCCTGTAGGTACTGGGGATCGCTGGGAAGTCAGTGTCGTCAGTTATTAACTTCAATTACACCAGCTCTATTGGATCACCTGCCCGGTACGGATTGATTTCCTTTCCGTTCGGTACCGCGCTTGGATTAATACCTTTTTTCCTACCCAATGGATCAATTTGACAGCACGTTTCCATGCAAAATTTAAACTATTTTTTTATCCTAAATTAGGTTCTGCAAAAAGTAGGCCTTAATTATCGCTCATTACGATTTATCATGACAGCAGAAAATAATGCTAAACACAGCGCTAGGAGACAACCGAAACAAGCGTCATTATTTTTTCTCCTCCATACAACCATGCGAAGGAAACGTCATATGCCGTTGGTGCTGCCGTCAGCCTGCTCGCTCCAAATAAACTGCTCAAGTGGCTGAATTTGCTTCGACTGAGCTCGTCGGAGTTTCAGCTTCTGGCACGACTTCTTTTTATCACCATAATCATCATTACCGTTGGCAGCAGGCATCATCGACATGTCGGTCGGCACTTCGACTGACTTGCCACCGCTGGTACTTATCTAATGAGAAGTGGGCCGTATGCTGACAGACAGTCGGTTTCCCTTCAGCAGCACCTCCAGTGCGAACGCTCAAGTATGTCCCTCTCGACCACGCACACCATTACGTGTGAGAGCTGCTTCAGCTTCGTCCCATCGTAGGGTGTCGTATGTATGTGTGTCTGTGCGCAATTGGAAGAAAGCAATCCTCCAACCAAGTCCAACCGTTTGCTTCTCAAGCGCGGTTGGTTGCTGGAGTTTCTTCTAGTGCCCATTCTGCGGGCAACGATATGCTGGGGCTGCTCTTAAAGGATTCATTCAATCTTTCCGTTTATGTGATCTCGTCCTTCTGCGGCGGGAACCGGCATCATCGTTTTAATTAAGTGTGTCATAGCACGTTGGCTACAAAATTTCACATTGCCCATGCTGCTCTTCCGGCTCCCTTTCCGTTCCTGCAGGTATCAACCAGGTAATCAACTACGCACTCCAGACGGACTCCAAAAACACCTCCGAACACTTCCACATGGACCCGACCGACGGGGTAATCTATCTGAAGAAATCGCTCGACCACGAAACGCTCAGCCACCATCACTTTACCGTCGTCGCGTCGGACAAGGGCGTACCGAGCCTCAGCTCGACCGCACACGTTTGGGTTTCGGGTAAGTGAAACGAAGCGTAGGTTGTAGGATCAATTTATTTGCTCGAGTTAACTAATTACGAACTTTTTTTCTTGGCGAGAGAACACCTCATTCATCTCCTGAATGATGGTCATCTAAAAATAATTTCTCACTTGAATTGTATGCTTTCTGGTTTGTGACGCAATTTTGCGCCTAAAGGTATGCAATCTGTGAAAGCGTACAATCATAATTTATTCTTTGCGAGGTCTAACCTTTACTGCAATAAACTAAAACGTTCAACTCGTGTTGTATTTCGAAAGAACTAACATAAAACTAAAACATTACCCTACCTCATTTCTAAAATCAACGTTACCGGTTTGCCTTTCTTCCCAAACAGTGATGGACATGAACGACAACCCGCCCAAGTTCGAGCAACCGTCGTACTCGTGCGTCCTGTCGGAGCACGCAACGCGCGGTCAGTTCGTGACGGTTGTGTCCGCGTCCGATCCGGATTACATCGATCACGATCGGCTCGTCTACACCATCGCGCAGGGCAACGAGCTGCAGACGTACGGCATCGATCCGGTCACCGGCATCATCACGCTCGTCAACATGCAGAACTTTGCCGAGAAGCATGTTTCCATCCTGAACGTCTCCGTCACGGACGGCGTGTACACGAGCTTTACGCGCGTGAAAATCACCATCCTGCCCGCCAATCTGCACAATCCCGTGTTCGAGCACACGGTGTACGATGCGAAGGTGGACGAGAATCAGCTGGCCGGGCGGCTCGTCACGACGGTAAGCTAGCACGGATTGCTCAAAACCCCTCGAAACATCGGGCTCCGGGTTTGGCCCAGTTTATCGCTGCATCTGTTCACCGGTTGTATTTGAGCTTGTTTTCTGCTGGTTTGCTCCTCCCCGCAGCGGGACCGATATCGTGGCGCATCGTTTGCTTTAATTCATGCTAAAAGCTCCCTAATTCAAATTTGCACTACAAAGCGCTGGGCACGTTCCGGAAGCGCTACGCCGGAATGCAGGGGAATGAAAAATGAGAATTTTAGCTCGGTGCATTTGCACGGCGTAGCAACGATTCGTTTTAATTGGCTGTAAGAGAATCGTGATAGTTCTTGGGTTTGTCTTCTTAAAAACATGCGATATAAAAGCACTCCCAAGCTGACTTTTGGATTTTTTTGACTTCAAGCGTCTGCTCCGGTACTTCATTAATGAGCATTTGTCTTCTGCTTCAAAATAAATTTAAAATTGCTTTCGCACAAACACAGCTGCACAACTGCACACTTTTACAGTAATTACAACATACACTAACGTTTGGACACTTGCGAGCTGTCAGTTTAGACAGGGCTGTCAACAGTAAAACTGAACGGATCCATAGCAACGATGCTCCGAACAGCCACACACTCCACACATGATGTAAGTTATAAAATTAGTGCTTGTTTCTTCGCCGCCCCTAAAGCAGTGCCCACGTAAATCTGCATTTTGCTACCGCTCGCACTCTGCTCGGCTGAAATGGAGAAGAAAATCTCAGCCTTCTCGCAAAGCACCCACCGCCAGCACCGTAACGAATGCAATTTAAATGCTACTATACGCCATACATAACCTTTCCGGCGCACGAACAAAACGTAGAAAAACCCTAGCCCCGAAATGAATCTCCTGGAGCGTACCGCCGTGCGTCCGGGGTTTGCCACCGAAAAACCGTGTGCATGTGTTTCGGGTGTCCTTTGCACACCCCAAGACAGTGTCTGCCGGTGGGAAGAAAATAGGAATGCAAATTGGATGCAATTAAGCCACACGTCGTCGTCGTCACAGGCGCCCTTCCCGTTTCCCCGTGTACGCTCTTCCGGTCCATTTCCTTTTGCCTTCCACCGCACGGACCGTTTGTGTATGTGTGCATGACGAGAAAAATGCTGATTTATGCTAAGCGTTGGAAAACTGCTGCTGCTGCTGCTGCTTTGCTGCGAAATGGAAAGGTAGAATTGCACGATTGTGTGCAATGGCAACGATTTCAAGAAACGTCTAAATACATGCTATCAGAATGTTTCTCGACACTCTCTCTCCCTCGCTCTATCTCACTCTTCCTGGCATAGGAGGTCTGAAACGGTGCTCGTACCAGCCTTTTTGTATACTATACTGAACGCTTGAACTCATTTTCCCTTGCGAAATAAAACTGCAAAGCTTGCAATGGGTTTAGTGTTTGGCTTCCGGACAATTACTTGCCGTCTAGCCTAACCACTACGCTCGATGATGTTTGTGTCTAAAATGAAAGTGTAGTATGGAATAAAAACACCTTCATTATTGAAAATGAAACCCACAGTTTGAACGTTTGCGTTTGCTGGAATCAAGAGCAATCCTAGAGAGTTACTATGGGCATCAATATAAAACTTATATTAATTGAAAAAGGCAATGTACCTAAAGATCTGTTTTTAACATTTCATCAAAAATGCTAAAGATATTTTTAATGGAAATTTTGACAAAAAAAATCTAATCAAGTTCAACAAGAGTCAGCTACCATCATCTGCTAACGTTAATATTGATTTTCTTCTGCACCAATAAAAAAAAATCTCACCACTAGCAACCATACTACCCATAGACGGCTCGGAAAATACAACCTTTGTTCGTATCTATGCTGCGAAATCGCTAAAACCGGGCACCCTTGCTAGCGACGCAAGATTTCCACACATCGGGCGCGTGTGGAGCAGACAATTTAATATTATTAGTTTTTTTCCCCCACTTCCGCATCGGTTCCGCTTGAAGCGTCCCATTTGTATTCTATGCGCTCGCGTTCGCGTGACCACAAACAGCCCATGAATGGGATGTAATAACGAAAGTTTGCTTTCAACACGACGGTTGACCTAACCCATTGCGTTCGTTTCTAATTTGATGTTTTTTTTTCTTCTTCTTCCCCGCTTGCTCGGAACACAAGGTCAAGGCAACGGATAAGGACTTTGGCGAGTACGGGCGGCTAGCGTACTCCATCATATCGGACGACATGCAGGAATGCTTCTCGATCGATAAGGAAAAGGGTGAGATAGTGACGAAGAAGAAGCTCGATCGGGAGGAACGGATGCACTACGACGTCCCCGTGATGGCGGTCGACGCTGGTGGTCGGGCCGGGTTCAGTACGGTGCGCATTAAGATCGGCGACGAGAACGACAATCAGCCCGTGTTTCAGTATCGCGAGTATAAGACGCTCATCCAGGGTAATCTGACCGTAAACACGACGTTCTACCGGCTGCGAGCGGTCGACGCCGACGACAACCAGAACGCGGTGGTGAAGTACGCGATTTTCGACTCACAAAACAGCGGTATCAAGGAGTTGTTCGGGGTGGACGAAAACACCGGTGGGCTTTATTTGCAGAAGAGTGCCGTACAGTGGGGTAAGTCGTGTTTCGTGTTTATTTTTTAAGTAATTTCTTTCGTATCGATGTAACTATATGAAACAACTCGTGAAACCCGTCATCCGCACCTCCACAGAGAACCAACTGTTCCAGTTCTTTATACGCGCCTACGACGGTGGTACTCCATCGCTGTACTCGGACGTTCCGATCGACATCTACGTGATGAGTTCGGCCGAAAATCCGCCTCTGTTCGAGAAGAAGGACCGTAAGCTGTTCCTCTCGGAAAGTTCGCTCCCCGGGACGGTGATCACGAGGTTGCGTCTCTCCGGGAACGTAACCGCTCGGTACCGCATCCTCTCGGACGAGCTGGAGGAGCCACAGTTCTCCATCAACGACGCCGGCCAGCTACGGCTGGCGAAGACGCTCGATCGGGAGGTGCGCGATTCGCATCTGATCGCGATCCTCGCCGAGACGGACTCGAGCCCACCGCTGACGGCCGTGACGGAGATCATGCTGCACGTGCAGGACGAGAACGACAACACGCCGATCTTCGAGAGCAATCCGTACTCGTTCGCGCTGGCTGAGAACATCGAAAAGGGTAGCTCGATCATGAAGCTAACTGCGCGTGATGCGGACAGTGGTTCGAACGGCGACATCCGGTACGCCTTGTCGCCCGATGTCGGTGATATAGTGAACATATTCGATGTGGACGCGTACACCGGCTGGATCACGACGCTGGTGCCGCTGGACAAGGAGAAACGCGAGGACTACAAGTTCCAGGTGCTCGCTACGGACAACGGACAACCGAAGCACACGACCCGGTCCACCGTGATCATCAAGCTGAAGGACTACAACGATTGTCCGCCGGTGTTCAGGGAGAGCCACTACAAGGCTAGCGTTAGTGAGGACGCCCTGCCCGGGACGGTGGTGCTGCAGATCGCCACCACGGACAAGGACGAAGATCTGAAGTCCGCCGTCGAGTACTACATCATCTCCGGTGACTCGCTGTCGCAGTTCCAGATCAAAAACAGTGGCGAAGTGTTCGTGGTGAAGTCGCTCGATCGCGAAAGCATCTCCGAGTACGAGCTGAAGGTGATCGTAACCGACGGCAAGTACACGGCGACGGCCAACATCTCCATCACGGTGCTGGATGCGAACGATAATCCACCGTACTGCTTGAAGTATCGCTACCGGGAGCAGCTGAGCGAAGGCGCACGGCTTGGCACGTACGTGGTGCAGGTGCTGGCTAACGATATGGACGAACCGGCCAATAGTCGGCTTCGGTTCTACCTCACCGGTAACGGAGCGGAAGATTTCAACCTCGACAAAGACTCGGGCCATCTTAAGACGGCTCGCAAGCTCGACCGGGAGACGCAATCGCGCTACAGTCTAATGGCGCACGTGCAAGATCGTGATCACCCGGGCTGGGAGTGTTCGTCTCAGATCGAGCTAACGCTGACCGATTTGAACGACAATCCGCCCGAGTTTTCGATGAACCCGTACAGCGTGACGCTGCCGGAGGACGCCGAGGTCGGTACGCTCGTGACGAAGATCCACGCAACCGATGCGGACATTGGCATCAATCGGAAGATCAAGTACGCGTTCCTGGACTCGTACCGTGATCACTTCCGAATCGCACCCGAATCAGGCATCGTAACGCTGGCCAAACCGCTCGATCGCGAGCTGAAAGCGCTGTACAATCTTTCCGTGAGTGCGATCGATTTGGGTCAACCGGCACTCACGAACGCCGCCACACTGATCATCAACGTGCAGGACATCAACGACAATCCGCCCGAGTTCACGTCGAAGCATTACTTCGCGTCCGTGCCGGAGATTAACACGATCGGTTCGGAGATACTGAAGGTGCTTGCGACGTCCAAGGATACGGGCATTAACGCAGAGATCATGTACTCCATCATCGGTGGCAATGAGCACCGGAAGTTTACGATCAACAACAAAACGGGCATCTTGTCGCTCGCCGACACGCTCGACTACGAGCGCGCTCGGGACTATTTCCTTACGATCCAAGCGGTGGACGGTGGGACGCCACCGCTGAGCAACCTCGCCACGGTCAACATTTCCGTCACGGACAGCAACGACAACCATCCGCAGTTCACGCAGAACTCGTACAACGCCCGGATTCGGGAGGATGCTCAGCGGGGCGACCGGATCCTGCAGGTGCGTGCGAACGATCTCGATTCGGAAGAGAACGGCCGGGTGAGCTACACCATCGAGCGGGGTGATCGGATGGAGCAGTTTGCGATCGAGGAGGACACTGGGTATATCGCCGTGGCGGGCACCCTCGATCGGGAGTCTATTTCGAACTACGTCCTGGAGGTCCAGGCACGCGATCACGGTGTCCCGACGCTCACGGCCTACGTGCTCGTGAATGTGGAGATTTCCGACGCGAACGACAACCCGCCGATGTTCACGCAGCAGAACTACACGACGGTGGTGCAGGAAGACAAACCGATCGGGCACACGCTGCTCAAGTTCGAGGTGACGGATGCGGACACGGCACCGAACGCGGCCCCGTACACGTTCGACTTCAAGTCAGGCAACGAGGCGGGTGCGTTCCGGCTCGAACAAGATGGCATATTGCGGACGGCGGTTCGGTTCAACAGCAAGATTCGGGACACGTACCGGCTTCAGGTGCGCGTGTTCGACAACGGTTCGCCACCGCTCTACTCCGACACGTGGGTGCTGGTGAAGGTGATCGAAGAATCGCAGTACCCGCCGGTGATCACCCCGTTGGACATCTCGATCAACTCGTTCCTGGACGAGTATCCGGGCGGTGTGATCGGTAAGGTGTACGCCACGGACCAGGACCAGTACGATACGCTCACGTACGGGTTGGCCCCGACCGCTGGCGTGCTCTATCCCACGACGAACCTGTTCAACATCTCGAAAAACGACGGCGTCATCTACGCCTACCCCCAGCTGGACGTGAACGACTATCGCGTGAACGTGACCGTCACCGACGGCAAGTTTGCCTCCTTCACGATCGTGAAGGTGTCGGTCGAGCTGATCAACGAGGAGATGCTGGCGAGCGCGATCGTGGTACGGTTTCTGAAGGTGTCCCCGGAAGCGTTCGTGCTCAGCCACCGGAAGGGCTTCATCCGGTCGGTGCGCAATGCGATCGGGTGTAAGATCAAGGACATCATCATCATATCCGTGCAGCCGGCGGGCGATGACGAGCTGAATCTCATCCCGCATCGCGCCAGTCGTGAGCTGCACAACGTGACGCGGGTACGGCGCAACACCAACCGCGACCTGGACGTACTGTTCACGGTGAGGAAACCGCAAACGGGTGGGTTCTACCCCGGACACGAAATACGGCGCGTGATCGATGAAAACCTCGAGGAGATAGAGGACGCGACGAAGCTCCAGATCGACGAGGTGGTGAAGTCCCGGTGTCTGCCCAACTTCTGCATCCACGGCGAGTGCGAGGACAGGATCGTGCTCGATCCGAAGCTGATCCATCCGGTGTCGACGGACGTGACGAGTTTCGTGTCGGCACGGTACGCCCACCGGATGGAGTGCGCCTGCCGGGAGGGGTACGGTGGGGACAAGTGTCAGCACGCGGTTAACGAGTGCTCGAAAGCGCCGTGCCCTGCGTACAAGACGTGCATCCCGGACTCGTCCGACCAGGGCTACCACTGCACGTGCCGGGAAGGGTTCGCCGGACCGAAGTGCGACCGGGACATCACGCTGTGCAACGACGAGACGTGCTACGTGCCGCGAAACCCGGTATCGTTCAGCGGGAAGAGCTACGCGCACTATCGCATCGAGAAGGAGATCGCCCGGAAGAACCTGGAGGATCAGCTGGTGCTGAGTTTGCGGTTGCGCACGGTGCAACCCACCGGCAACATCATGTACTCGGCCGGGAAGGTGGATTTCAACATCCTCGAGATCATGAACGGCATGATCCAGTACCGGTTCGATCTCGGGTCGGGCGAGGGGCTGGTCAGCGTGTCCAGCATCTTCGTGTCGGACGGCTTGTGGCACGAGGTGCGCCTGGAGCGGGAGGGCAACAGTGCGAAGCTGTTCGTCGATGGGAAGCACGTGGCGCAGGGCAATGCACCGGGCGTGAACGGTGTGCTCAACATCCAGTCGGACGATATCTTCTTCGGGGCGGAGGTGAAGCAGCACCCGACGGTGCTCGGATTTCAGGATGTCCAGCGGGGCTTCGTCGGTTGCATGGACGACATCCGGCTGTCGAAGATCCCGGTACCGCTGCACATGAAGGGTGCCAGCTCCGTCGCCAGCCTGAAGCAGTTCGCGAACGTGGAGTTCAGCTGCGATGCGGCGTCGGTGCTGGTGCCGCTCGGTGTTTGCGGTACGCAGCCGTGTTGGAATGGCGGCACGTGCAAGGACATCGGTGGCGGGAACTTCGAGTGCCTGTGCCACTCGCGCTTCTCCGGTCCGTACTGCAAGGAGGACAACAATCCGTGCGCCTCCTCGCCGTGCCTGTACGGGGGCAAGTGTTCGAAGGTCGGTTTCGGGAACTACTCCTGCGAGTGTCCCGCCCGTATGTCGGGCAAGCGGTGCGACTACGGACGCTTCTGTACGCCGAACCCGTGCCGCAACGGGGGCGTCTGTGAGGAGGGTGACGATGGGCCGCTCTGTATGTGCCACGGCTACACCGGTACGACCTGCGAAACCGACATCGACGAGTGCGAGCGGCAGCCGTGCGGAAACGGGGCGACCTGCATCAACGAGGCGGGCAGCTTCCGGTGCATCTGCCCGCCGGAGATGACGGGTGCGAGCTGTGGCGATCCGCTCAACACGAACGCGCTCACGATCGCGCTCAAGAAGGTACCGCCGGCGATGTTCTACGTGGCCGTCGGCGTCGTCAGCTTCGCGCTCGTCAGCATCGTCGTGTGGGGCGTGTATTGCGTATGCCGGAAGAAGCGCCGATCGGCGCGCCACGAGAAGATCAACAACGAAGCGAACAAGGGCATCGTGCTGAACCCGGTGTCGGAGTCGTCCGGCTACAAGCGCGGCTCGAAGATGAGCAACCTCGAGATCCAGCGGGACCAGCGGCCGGTTTCGTACACCCCGAGCAGCAACAACGCGGCCGACCATCAGTACAACTACAACCCGATGCTGCAGTTCAACAATCTCGACACGCTCCGCAGCTACGGTTCAGCCGGGGACGAGCTCGAGAACGTACCGCCGGAGTACCGGAAGGGAACGGTTCCCTGCACGCAGCAGATGGTCAACCTCAACAGTGGTGGCGCGAACGCCAACACCTCCGACACCGAGTCGCTCCACAAGCAGAAGTGGACGGAGCAGATCCAGCTGCAAACGTTCGCCGACAAGATCAACAACGATCAGCGGCGGCTCGCACAGGGTGGCTCACCGGATCCGCTGCTCCAACAGCAACACCAGCACCAGCAGCAGCTTCAGCCACACCCGCCATCGCACCTTCGCGTTTCCCCGATGCAACTGAAACCCGCCCAGATGGGTGTACTGCCCGGTCGGCTGCTCAATACGCAGCACTCGCCGACGATGCTGATGCCACCGCACAGCTTCGAGGACGCGCAATCGCACCAATCCGCCGCCTACCACTGGGACTGCTCGGACTGGGTCGGGCGCGGCCATCATCCCCTGCCAAACATCACGGAAGTCCCGGGCAGCGAAGTGCCCGACTCGTCCAGCTTCCACAGCAACGAAAGCAATGAATCGCACCCGAAAGCGAGCCTCCTGCCACCGAGTAAGTATGAAGTGGGATCGCTGTCCCGAACCCCGGCTGGAGCGTTCCTAACATCCCCCCCTGTATCGCATCAGTTCTAGGGCCGGTGGACTCGACGCGTGACATCGAAACGCTCAACGAGGACAACGAGTCGGAGTACGTGGACGATTCGGAGTGCGACCAGAGTGAGCAGCCGCTCTCGCTTGGTTTCGAGCAGAACTCCTCCATATCCTGCCTGAACCCGCTCGACAGTGGCAGCGAAGATTATAGATTTAACACAGGTAAGGGTGAGAGACGATAACTAGTCGAAATACTAGCGTAGTTAATGGTCTCAATACTAACCAAAATGCGACTCGTTTACTCATTCACACACTGCTGCAGTGCCTTTAAAAGTTAATACACGTAAGTTCCATCACACTACTAACCTCATTTTACGCCAAAGTAGATCGTTGCAACAGTATCCTTTAGCATTTTTGTTTTCAATTTAACTATATGGCCCTGCAAAACCTGCTAGACTTCTATCTGCTAGAAGTGTTTTCGGTTACGTCTATCTCGCGTTTATCCTTCCCTATTCTGTTTGAGTATTCCATTAATTTGTGTTTGTTATCTCGTGTTAATGTTATTCGTGACCTTGGTGTGTCGTACGATTGTTGTATGTCTTTTGATCAGCACATGTGCTATGAGGACCTTGGGTCTCATTCGTCGAATGTGCAGAGATTTTACTGACTTAAACTGTGTTAAAAGGCTTTTCCCTGAGTCTAGTGAGATCTTCGCTTCGAATTCTCCTGTGCTGTCTGGAGTCCCTCATCCTTTTTGGTGATATCCAGACCGTCCAGCGATATTTCTCTAGCATTGCTGTCAGGCGTTTGTGGAATATTGCCGATATCCCTCTACCATCGTATGTCGATCGGTGTCTTATACTGAATCTTGATACGCTCGAATGCAGGCATAATAAGGCTCAGGCTATTTTTATTGCCGGCCTTATTCTGGGAGATACTGATGCTCCCTTACCTTCTTTCCTCAATCCCGTTCAATGCTCCTTCGCGTGTTTTACGTACTCGCTTACCCCTATACCGGCCGCATCGTCGTATTTCTTACATGCATCATGAGTCGTTTCTTGTTTGTATGCGTAATTAATTTATATTACGCTCATTTTGACTTCAATTCCTCTCTTGCTTCTTTTACGATCACACCTTTCTTCCTTTCCTTCCTAACTCGTAGCCTTTCCTAACCTCTCTTAATCTGCACGTTAATTGTGTTACAATTTTTAAGATTATTCTCGTCCTAAGTATTTGTTTGTATATTTATGTATAGTTAATATTTTAACTTAGTTAGTTCAGTAGGTTGGCAGATTAACTTATAAACAAATGAAATGAAAATGAAATGAAACTAAATTGTGTAACCGTTTGTTTACTCTCTCTCTCTCTCTCCCTCTCTCTCTCTCTCTCTCTCTTTTCTCCCGCCCTGCCAACCGCAGCCGATAGTTATCTGCGTCATCCGAACAGCTACTTGCCCAAGTATAACATACAGAGCGAAACGGAGGGCGAAAATGTGCCACTGACGGGGCGGAAGCCGCTGAACGGGCTCGAGATCGGTGGCCGGCACCAGCTGGTCGAGTCGGACGACGACGACGTCGAGTCGTACGGATTTCCGCAAACGCGCCGAAACCGTCGCGAACCCAGTGATATCGATTTAGTTTTAAAAACTGGTCAGTAGATGCTTCCGAGACCGCTCGTTTATGTTTCCGTGCTGATTCGCTTGGTATTAAACGTCGTTTTCTTTCCGCCTACACGCGCTCCATCTCTCCCACAGACGAAGGTAGCTCTCTGCTAAGCCATTCCCGCACCATGAACAGTTCGAACCACTCCAACAGCGATCTCTCCACGCAGCTGTGCGAGATCGATGACTCCGAGTACGAAGAGGGCGGTCATCCTCAGCAACAGCAGCAGCAGCAGCAGCAACTTCACGCCCATCATCATCATCATCATCACCACCATCACCTTCCGCCAGCACCACAATCAAACGTATCCGGTTCTTCCGGTTCCAGTAGTGTCGGTTCCGCGATCAACACCGGCGCACCAAGCACCGCAAAACCGAAGCAACAGCAGAAGGTCAAGTGGAGCAACGTCGTGCAGCAGACGGAAGTTTGACAGCGGCAGCTAATCGATGGCAGCGACAACCCACGCCACCGCCCGGTGGCGTTAACAGATAAGACTTACTTTACTACTTCTAATACTACTACCGCAGCCACAACTACTTTTACGTTAAACGCAGCAACGGGCAGCTTCCGGGCGGCTCGGTCGCGGACGTTGCGACAATTATTTCACCTACTGAGGCAATCGGTGCTGCTCCACAAGTCACCGGACGCCATTCCAAACGACCACGCGACCTGTGCGTGGTGGGATAATTTATTTTATTTAAATCCACTAGTTTGATTGCAATGGTGCTTTTTTCCCTAACCGAACCGAGCCCGCGGAACTAACTCTAACTCGATTAACAAAGCATCTTCCATTTAAGTTTTCGTAACAATAACATCCACCATGCGACGTTCGATTCGGAACCAAGCGAGACACGGTGGAATTAGATTCGTTTAATGTCAACCATTACTAGTGCGTAAATCTCACAAATCCTCCCGAATCCGAGCGCACGGTTTGCCATTAAGGCGATCAAAAAAGGAAACAAAAGTTTGAACAACTGTCCACAGAGAGAAAAAAAACCTTCCATGCGTTAGGGGGATTACCGGTTCAGTATTTACAATGCGTTTGACTTTGAGTTTAATATCCACATACCTTTCAAGTTGAAATGTTCAGTACCCCCTACCCAATTGCCATGAACTGATTTCTTTAGACGTTTTTTTATTATCTAAACTCGGTACAACTTTGCTTAACACGTAGCTTCGTTTCTTACGTTAACGAGCTTCTTAATTAATATAAAATACTCCCCCCATCCCGGGAAAGTGTCACGACGTTTCCGAACGTTAAATTCCAATGCTGCAACACAATATTCCACTCCGCCGAGATGTGGAGACTCAAATACTTCACGTACGCAATAGCCAAACCCGGTTTTTCCAATAGGTGTATAGGTCCATTCGAGTTAAGATGTCGACCCTATAAAGAGCCCGACAGAAGGCTCTTTGTCCTTGTGGCAGCCCTCTTTTCCACATGGGTAACTTTTATGCTTGCCTTTTTTGTCTGTAAAAGTAATTCTTATCATCCACTTTTGGGTGGCGTTTACTTCTAAGGAGGACAAATATAATCAAAAGGAAGAGTATTACATGATTTCATTGCTTCAAATTTTTGAGTTGAATTGAGTTTTAGCTAATTGATAACTTGACCCCACCCAAATGTTTCTTTGGTTTAAATACGACGAATAGCTCCTCGAGGGTAGCTGAGTGAGCTCGAGGGAAGTGTGAGCAGAGCGCCAGCGAAAGCACCCGTATAAACTCCTTAACAGTCTCTTAGACAAAATATGAAAAGGTATGAAAATTTTACAAAAATCTAACTAAAACAATCGTGACATATAGCATGGAAGCAAAGAGGGTGAAAAAAGGTGACCCGAACGGTGTAAGGTGCATTTGCAAACTGTATCATAGAGATAAATAATTCAAGCATCAAAACATCAACAACAACAAAACACTCCCATGACGGGCGAACTGAGCAGATGGCGGTGGTAGGATAACGAAATGCGAATCATTATTTTTTACTTTTTGGGAACAAATCGAATCGTTGTAGGATGAGGTACAGTAGTAGTGCTAAGAAAATAAAAAAACAGTTTCAACACGCTGTCCAAAATCGACGCGCGGTTTGAAAAGAAAATAAAATCGAACGAAAACTATATCAAAAGTATTAGGGAAACATAGAACAAATAAATAGGTGATGAAAGAGGAGCCGAACCATAACGCGAGAACAAAATTCGTGCATCTCAACCGAGCACAAAAAGGGAAAAGAATCTGGACGATGAGTTCATAGACTATCACATTTTAAGAGCACAGTGGAGAGGAAAACACAGCGGATGAGTTAGCCGCTTTACGTTCAGTTTAGATTTTTTTATTTCTTTTAACAACGCTGGTTTCTCATAACGATTCATCAATCCCAAGATACTGGTACATAAGCACATCATTCGCGTAAGAAGTGAGAGGAAAGTGGTTAGCAGTTTGTACAAAAACATGTAGAACGAATCAAACCCTAGGGAAAGCCGCCACACAGAGCGGCGGGAACTCATCTTTGGTTTACTCACTCATGCCCGCCCGTTTCTTCACGGTTCTTGCGTAGAAGCGTGAAACGTGGGAACGACGGAACAGACTCCAACAGTCGTGTAGGTAATGTAAAGAAATAAATACAGTAGTAACATTATCAGGCACACGTGCGGGGAGAAGGACGCGCACTTGGGTACGGTTTTGAGTTTCTTCTTCCCCACCCCACACTCGTTCTATGGTGCTCGTCCGCCGGAGGAGGATATTCGATAGCCCATATTTATATTAGTCGCTCGTTCTCGCGTCGCTCACGCCACAAAATGAGTACATAAAATGCGATGCGAACGTGTGTGTTTGTCGTGAAAAAGAAGAGGAGTAAAATAAATTTCTGAGACAACTATTTTTAAAAAAAAGATCGTAGAAATATTTTCCCAACAGTTTTCCGATGACAATGCTTACTATTGCAACTATTTAAAAGAAAAATCTTAAATGAAAAAAATCAATATATTTATGGCAATATATCAATACCTTTTTGCTGACATCGCCCCGCTCCAACTGGCACCTGTCAGTGATTGTTCGCTCTAAATGGTAATGATTGATTATAATCTAACAATCAATCGGAAAACACTGCGTTCGTCCTCGTAAAATAGCCGCTTGCTGGGAAGAACCGGGCGCGAACATTTGCTATTGTTGTGGTTAACCAAACAAAAAAACCTTTCCCAATCCTCACTCAACCATGAGTGGTGCGTGTGCGTGAGTGGTTGTGTCTATTTAATTATTCAGCTGACCAACTACTCACCCATCACAGTAGGCTAACAGGTGAACAACGAACCCAGTGAGATGTGTGTGTGTGTGATGTGTGTAGGGAGGATCTACTCTATCTTCCACACACTCTCACCGAGGCCAGCGTCCCAGGTTCGGTTGGGCAGGGTAAACATTTATTATTGGTTTATGTTGTGGCACCCACACACACACACACACACACACATACGTAAAAGCGTAATACGGGAAATTCTATTGGCTTATTAACCCGCGAATGGTGCCTTTGTTTAATCGGTAGCGTAAACTGCGTTTATGAAGTTGAGAGGATTTATTCGAGAGATTATCGTGCCGCGGATCGATGTTGATGTGGTTGTTAGATTATTTCTGCTTTCGTTACCGTCCCGTGCGTAATTTAAACGGTGTGATTTAATCTCGTTTGGACGTTTGTAAGCTTGTGTTTATGGAATTGTTATCATGTTTTTGCTAGAAGTATTGCAAGCGAGTCTTTTGTTTCGGATTACATACATTCAGGCGTTCGAGCATAAGCTTTATTTTAATATTTGTATATCATTTGAAAGATAAATGGGAAAAGCCGGATCGTAGGAAATTTGAGCTCAAAACCCTATTTCACGAATCGTTTCATTTCCAATCGTGCTTGCAAACACCTTTTGCTATCATTTATCATCTCATCAGATCGTACATTCCTTGTGTGTTTGCTGCTAATTGAAAATTCCTCCACACACACACACACACACACATGCTTACCATTTAGGCCGATACGGCTATCGGATCCACCGTCATCATAGCGCAAACGTCCTACCGAGAAAGTGTTGGAAGACAGCGAACGTAAAACTGCACCACAGCTCCCGTCGTTGCAAGCACGGGGTGCAAGATTAAAAGCTAAGCGAATAATAGCATCCTGCCTCATCCAAGGTCGGCCGGGTCGGGGTCCGATTTCGGGCAGCTCACATTCATCTCAAGTTTGCTTGCCGTCGAACGATAAAGCGTGCGCTAGATTACCGATTCCGATCCTATTGCGAGAGGGACGAGCGAGCGTGCCGGGGTGGCAAGAGAGATCGAACCCAGTACAAAGACTCACCGGGCAAGGTGCACTTGAACGTTTTGCGAACGAAAACACACCATTCTTAAGCATGGGCTTTCTTGAGCACATCCCTGGAGGCTGCACGTATCCTCGAGAGAGGCCGACAGGATTCGATGAGGGTGTTAATATACGAGCGTCTATAAAGACAGGAGAATGGACCATCACCACCACCACCATCACCAGCACCACCAGAATCCATCATCCTTCTAACCTCAAAGTAAGAGTCGGAGCATCCTCCCGGGGCCGATCCCGATGCACACAGCTGTATACGTATCACAGCTGGCACGCCGGGTCCGTTTGCCAAAGATTTTGGAGATTTTACGAGCACGTGTAACGCCTCTTTAGTACGCCTTTTGCTTACACTGAAGGGTAAGCTCCAGTCGATTGTTTGCAGCGGACTGGCATCCCATCGAGCAGAGTTCGAAGGATCAATGGTCGCCGCTATCAGGGCCAGCCGGAACATGGTACGGATATTAAATCGTATTTCATCCCGCTCACCGGGCGTTTGCGGGTGTTCTAATTTGGGGGAAGGATTAAAGGGTGAATCTCAAATCTTGGCTCAACAACCTTAATAGGTTATACTATGACGCTGTTGTTTTTTTTTTTTGGACAAAGTGTCACGGACTTATAGGAGGATGAAGAGCATAAAGCTTTATCATTGATTTTTTTATTTGTTCATTGTTTATTAAGACACCCAGCAGTGAACATACTTCTGAAAAAATCAAGTATTTTTCTTTTCCAAAAATTATAATGTTTCTAATGTAATGTTCACTCAATGGAGCCAAAACCTTTAAATTTCCATTATCCTACCTAAGCTCCATCCCTTTTCCGTACATAATTGAACCTACCCTTTCTGGTAGCTGGTAACTTTCCCATCCCAAAAATGGAGAGACACCAGGAAACCAGATATCGAAGCTTTATTACTCTCCCACCTAACTTCCAGTGCCTATTAAAGCATTACACAGCGCCATTTCCACCCGCTTCTTTTATGTACTTATGGCCAGAAATCATATCAACACCCGGTGTTTACGGATATAATGCCCCCTTCCCTTTCAACCCCCGTGCTACTTCCCATTTACGACCAATAAATACACCGACCATCCGGAGGGACCGTATCAGCCTTCGGTTGGCACTTCATGATGGAGTTTATGATCGAGAGATATCAATATCCGAACCGAACATCAACCGAAGCGGCGGCCGGTTGAGCTTCGCTTTGTTGTGCACGGATGCCGGTCTAAGTCTGCTTTAAAATAAATATCTCGTTACTTGCTAATGCACCCGGCGGAGCCTTGCCGGAGAAATTGATTAGTGGTAGGAAGTCTAATCTGAGAGCTTATAAGCTACGAGCGACTGGGAGACAAGCAAAAATAACTTCAAAAGGAAATCTTATTTTCGCTCGTTATCCATGCGCTCCTGTTCGGGATTATTTCGAGGCGAGAGCGTTTGAGCTGCTCTCGTGATCGATGTGGCGGTACATAAAATGCATTCCTATCTAAAGTCCTTAAATCCTCCACTACTGTCCCTCCCTTACCGAGTGTCGTTTGTATGTAATGATCCCTTTTAAATGCACAAAATAAACCCTATCTAAACCCAAACAGGCAGCAACGTGTAACGCCTTAAGGTAGGCTTTCCGCACACTGCATCGTGTATAGGCATGAGAAGGAAGTTACCATAGCAACGCACACAACCAACAAAAAAAGGGTGTTTCGTGGTAATTTTAATCCTATCATCAATGATGATGGATCAACGCCAGGACGCTCGGTGACGATAAAGCGTTGGGGAAGGAAATTAATCCATCAAATTGGGTATCCCGTCTTCGCCCCCCAGGAAGGCCACTGCCTTCTCGGAAGGGCCGCTTGTGCCACAAGCATGAAGAATAGTTTGCTCGGTTACTATATTTACGAACAACTTGTGTTGCTAAAAAACATTTTAATTTTTATTAAACCGTGCTGTGACGCAAAACTTCACCAAGTGTAGCGCAAACAGTTAAGGTCAGTTGATATATTTATTTTTTGACGCTTCCTTTTCATGAGTACAAATGTGTTTTTTGCCATTCCCATCTATTCCCAAACTGTTCGCAGGACCAACTAAAAAATAAAAAAAACTTCAATTCGTTAAATGTCCAATCCTTTTTTTATTTACGTGTTTCCGTCGAAATAAGTAATCAATTTGAAGAGTTCAATCGTCAATGTCTGATAAATGAAGCGGAATATTCATGCATGGCAAATGGCGGTTGATTAAAGGGTGGAAAACTTACCGGATGGAATGAAATAACTATGTTCCAGGGTGCGAATAATTTAAAAGTGGGTAGGAAAGACCAGAAGCAGCATGAATTTGGTTTTGTTTTAATTCATATTATTTTTATTTACATTTTTACTCATTGAGTGTAGCATAAAGCTTCTGTAAAACTAAAATTTAATGTGCATTGCATGCATGTAGGGGCGTTCAACCTTCCGCGACACAAACCACAAATATTATAGCCACAATATTGATTCACTGGCAGAAAAAAGGGCGTACAAAACGTGTAATGCTTCCTCCCCGATTGATTTCCGTTTGCTTCAAATTTAAGCTCTAAATTAAAATTCATAAAAGTCCAAAAAAAACGACGTGTACCACACAAAACGCTTGCGTTTTCATTCAAATCACAGTAGGCTGCACGGTCAATATACCCCTAACAATGATGGCTGCAAAGGCCATGAAACCAATTATCGATGAACACGCACCGATCGGACCAAATCAGGGCCCACGCCCTCATCGCTTGAAAGTGGGCATGTATAAATTTGGATTAATTAAATTCGATACAAATTAAAATTTCACACAACTACCCCACACGAGCTGTGGGTTGCCATATTTTTTCTATCCTTCCCATGCAGCGTTTGTTTGAGCACTGGGCCCACTTCATTTACACACAATTTAGCCAAATGCACATTAGCATACAAATAGGACGCAATCAATGACTCCGGCACTAATTTAAATTGAATTTTCCACCACGCCCCACTCCGCTACTGCTGACAAGGGCGTTTTCCTACGCATCCTTCAAACCCCGGTCAGTAGCGACATTAAGCATCGGTCGCGTGATATGATATCGGAAATTGAATACCAAAAAGCTGCACCCACAGCCGGCGGTGCAACGCAAGCGGTGGTTTAATGCAACCGAAGAAGAAAAGGTGCTCGCACGCACGTTAAAGCGCACCAATATGCAGGCCAGAGATCAGGAAAACCGGACATCAGTACCGAAAACGTGTTCCCTGCTTGGAACGGGCGAGCCCCAAACGAGCCCACAACCCCGAACCCCGCGTGTTAATTACGCGTTTTATGTGCGCGCTTATAAATGTTTAATTGTCGCTGATTTAATTTTGCGTGATTTTCATCACGGTCCGCTCTCGTAGCGTTTGACCGAGGTGGTTGGATGATCGTGTGGAGTTGATACATCATGGACCTAAAACCGCAGACGGATGGCGTAGGGATGCGCTGTTTGTGAAACTCAATTCAAACACATTTTATTCACTGCCCGCTGTCATTCTGTCACATGAAAGAGAATATTTAATATTTTTTTCATTTTATTATTCGAAAGAATTTGTTTTTAAAAAGCACAATTATTGTAACACCCTGAGCATTTTATGTTCTCGAATACGATGATGTTCTGCGTGTTGCACAAATTTGAGGCGTGTTTTTGAATAATTTTCAAACGTAACCGTGTGACCTAAACAAAAAAAATATTAAAAAATTTAAAATAAATTACAATAATTGTCATGATTACAAAGTCTGCATTAACTGATGAATGACATAAGCACATTTTACTTGTAAACAGATAGATATTGTAAGTAATTTCGAGTGTTTTCAGTTAATGACGTAACAAATTCCAATGCCATTTAGCTCTGCAATGGTTTTATTCATAAACTATCTTCAAATTCACCCGAATTCACTCTATAAAACCCGAATAAATTCAATTGCATTGCATATGCAGCTTAAATGATAGCTTTTGTGTTAAAAATGTGCAAACCTTTTGGCCCATATTTACTTCGAATATCGGGCTTTGAGGGAGTTCTAGAAAAAAACAGTTTGTTTTCCTCATTTAACGTTCATCAATGTGTGTAATTAATTCGAGATGCACCTGCCGACCCGATGGAGAAAGTAAAATATGATATAACTTCATTATTGTTCACATCCTGGCCAACGAACCACATCCCTTTTTAATTACACACACGCTCTCCCGGAACATGAAAAACTAGATGAAAGTAAAACATAAAGCTGTCGCTCGATAACCAAGGCCCGTGATGCTAGCATTCGTAACAATGTTGCAATACACAGACCCCAATACACAGACCCCAAAACACACACATACACGCACACGAACAAATACTTTAATGGATGTCATTTATGTTTCCCTTGCATCCTCTCCTCAAACGAATCCACACATGTGAGTCCATAAGCTGCGAAAAAAGGGAACCAACGCACACAAACACATTATTGAAGGCTCGTAAATTAATACTTTCGACAAATATGCAAATGACCCGGTCCGCCCAGATCCGATACAACGTGGTATGGAGTTCTTTTTTATCTCGTTTTTTATTATTATTTTCTTCGAGCACCAAGAGGCCATTGCATTGTGTTCTCTGCAAGGATACGAAAAATTAAGCAAGAAAATAGAATGAAACGTGTATTGCACCACGCCTGCGGCCATCGCGGCGGTAATGGTGCGCGATAGTGTATTTTTCCATTAACCTTTAACCAGCGTGGAAGTAAAGTGGAAAAATGAGCTTGATTTGCAAAAAAAAAAAAAAAAAAGGTGGGGACCCACTTAATGGGCCAACATGCACGACTAAACTTTGCACTTTCTCTTCTCCGGTTCGTGCGGCTATCGGTTTCGTTACTATCGTTTTATTGTGTTGTGCTGGTTTGGTGTCGTTTTTGGTGCGTTAATTATTTTGTAACTATATTCAGTTATCTACTGATCGTAAGTGCATCGATAAGAAGATAAATGGGTATTGCGTGAAGCTTGGTTAAGAACAAATTGAATCTTGTTCGCCTATGTGTATGCAATCATTTCAATAACTTGTAATTGTATGTAATAAGAAAAACAATTTCAGTTTAGTAGTTTTGAAAAAGTATCTAAGGAACAGTAGGTAAAGAGTAGATCTGTATATTTTGTTAATAAAAAGTTAAACACATTAAACATTGAATTTACGATGTATCACGTTTAATGTTTTTCTTTTAATTTTTTAAACCAACCATTTTAATTTATTATTTTCAATATTTCTGAATATTTTAAATACTGTTTTATTTAGTATAAAACATTAAACCGAAATCATTTAAGGAAACCTAAAGAACACAAATTTGATACAGTTTAAAACACTTGAAGTTTTCTGAAACTATCAATGTCTTTTTATAGTTTCATTAGCCATTTAACAGTAAATATGTGTAAGTAATAAGGCATTGTGTTACTTGTTTTGATAAGGCTTGATTACTTTATTCGTAGCATGAATCAATTATCGTCTAGCATTAATAAACAAACATAAATGATAGAAATATATTCTGTTCATATAAAAGTTCGAAAGCTTTGCAAAAATCTACCAATTTAAAATATGCCAATAGACTCTGAGCAATCCGCGCAGTAACACAGAAAACGAATTCATAAGATGCTACTCTTAACTTTAATTAAAAAAATACTAATGTGTTGTAAAAAATATCGAAAATAATCCATCCTAGATATTTAAAGCTTACAACAACCCAAATTCCCTGTTAATTGTAACGGCACATTATGCTTTCTGATTCAAGTGACAAATAAAGGCCACTCTCATGTTTTGGCCTCCCTTCCGCCCCGAACGACATTTGACACCTTCACCGAGATCATTAGTACGTGCCGTGGAAACTACTTAGCTTTCAATCGGTGAGAGCCGGAAAAAAAATCATCATCTTAAAATCACTCCACTTCGTACTTCGGCCCAAAACGGAAGCCCACGACGAAGACGAAGGGCAGAATAATCATCCTCGCACTGGGAGATAATTTTGCTAACAGCTTACATTATGATTTCACACACTCACACATGCGCATCTTTCCGAGAGCCTTCCAATGTGAGAAACCAAACCGACGAATACAACATGCGGCTGCTTGTTGGAAACGATGCTCAGTGAACGTATTGTTGTCATAATCCTCGAAATGCTCCGGTGCTCTTTTCGGGGCAATACTGCGAAACATTTGGTAGAGAGGAAAGAAGCAATGTACGTTTGGATAATTATAACTTACGTAGGAATACCACCTCTGCCTCACGGCGAAATGGTTCTAAGAACAAAATGGAATAATGATAAATGTAATCCTTGCTAGTACTTGATTGTCTTTTTCAAGCTATGTAAATTTAAATATACTCCATTTTTATTCCTAAACGCACATGGACTTGAAATAAAATCCAAACCAAGGTTCGTACATCTTCGGATGAAGATAAACAATACTACCCACTTGTCAAAATGCCTTCAAGCCACGGACTACCAGACTCGTCTTTTCCACAACCAGCTGGTACAAAGGTAATGAACTGTTTCTTCTCGCTCGTTCGTTCGTTCCCTTTGCTTCCAGATGGGAACGATTGCAACCAGCACAACAATTACAGCACGTTTCTATAATTTCAAAAACCCTCCTCCCTCCCACTCGTAAGCCATCTTTATTTCCCTGCCAAAGTGCTGCCATCTACACGAAACAGGCCACATGTGCAGCGAAACTTAAAGATAAGTACCGTGCGGCATGTGTGGCAGCGACTTTTACTGTCTGCACCCGCGGACGTGTCACTATGACGATGATGAAACCGGTCCTTTGCTCGCACCCATGTGCCCGAACCGGCGTTGTCTTTTGTTGCCCATAAATCATAAACCGACGACGACAAACCACCGAGTTGAAAGACCGCCGCCGACGTCGGAGGACGTGCACTAGTTGGTTAGTTGTTAGACAGTTTTACGGCGGCGACTGCTCGTGCCACCGTGCGAGGCGCGTCCCGTCTCGGAAAAGTGGTGCTTAATTATTGGGGCATAAAATTAAACATCGCCAAGCGAAAGGGGTTTTGAAATTTTGAGAAATGGATGCTCCGACCGGCGCACCTGATGTCATTGTTGCACACGTTGGCGTGGCGTGGCGAGGAAAGGAGGTGCAGATTGTTCGGTGCTAAGATAGAGAAAGACTCTTTCTTTTACGTCCCAAGTACTTTGTTTAACACATGCAGCGAATTTTTCGTTGAATCTTTCGTTAAGCTTATGATGTGTTTTACTGACAACAAATCGAGCTTTTGCTGGGTGCATGGTTCAAAGAACGCTGATTTGGCTACCTGAAACACGTCTTTTTTTGAGAGAGATTATTAATATTTAAAGCGTTTCGTTTTGATAAACCGCAGTTTTTGCACTCATAGAAATGAGCATCCAATTTCTTACGAAAGCTATTAGCAAGCTTTAATTCAACAAGCAAAGTATTTCGCTTTCATTAAGTGATTGAGATCGGATAAATAAATGGTGCAATTTATACGTATATATTTCTGTGCCTTGAGTATTTAACATCCCTTCCGTAATATATTAACGCTTTCATTTATTTTAAACATATTAAAACAATGTTTCTAGAATTAAGAAATGAAGCAAAAATTTTGCATCAATTCCTAGACAGTGTTAAGAATAATTTGTAAGTAAATGCTTAACATTGTAAATGAGAAATCAGAGAAGATTTTTTTAATTAATGATAACAACAATATTACTTATTATATTTGTTTAAAATATTTTAAATAATATAGAACTTATTTGATACTTGAGGTTAAAAAAGGGTAAAAAATGAGCATTTTAAAAACACCAGTGATCATTTTGCTGAATAAAATCATCACATGTTGCTATTTCTTCTTGATATAAGCTAATTTTGCTTCAGCGAAATTCATTTACAAACTATTTTACTGGCGATTTGCATACTTTCAGGCTGTGATACGTGAGTTTGCATCTCATGGAACCCGTTTTTTGTGTTTCAACGCTTTTATTGTTTCATTTGAAATTTTATAATCAACTTCAAAGCGTTATGAAACAGGAACTCTGACGTTCATAAAAGCGTCTCGAAATTATATACACTTTAGCTCATATTTTCCTGGTAAACTAATATTTCCGATCTTGCCCCAGTAATACTATTTTGTTCCCATTTTGCGCACCAGCTGTTGCGTTGATCTATTCACTTCAGGGTCAGTAAGTAATATGACAATTGCACTATTTTATTGTGCGGCGCTTTCGAGCGCTTCGGTGCTGGTCGAGCAGAAAATGTCAGTGTTGGTACAATTTTATTTCGAAAAGCGCTGCTCTACTGATGGAAACGGTGAGCTAATTCGGAAGCAAAAGACAGGCCAATCGTTGGTATTCGCGAGGTGCCATGCTGCAGCATTCGTTCTTTCCCTGACCCTGACGGTTCCCGAACTGGGGAAATGGTTTTGTAAAAATGTTTTTGTTTTGTCATCGTTCTCCTCGGCCAGTGGTCTTTATTGGTTGTGGTTTTGCCGCGACACTGTTTTATACACTCGCTGGTTCTTTCATCCGACCATGGCGTTTTATTTTTAATGTTCTTTCCCGCTTCTCCGCCGTTGTTATTAGATTTTATTTCATTCTCAATTCTGAACATTTATAAATTGAATTAAATTTTCACTTTATTGCATTCGGTGGCAACAAACACGGCGAGCTGAACGTGAACTCTCGCGACCATAATGGTCATCTTTTCACTTATATGTAGGTACGAGTGTGTTTGTGGTTGTGGTTGCTTTATGGACGACGGTCATCGTTTGGTTTGGCTGGACACAGCCTTTTACGTGCGAGTTCGCATCCTTGCGGTCGGATGGCTTTCCCATCGTTACAGGTTCAACGAAACATGTTCTAGTGCTGCTGTTCTTTAATGGGTTTCGTATGTTTGCAATGCATGATGCATGTGGCCGGTCGTGTGAGTGAATGGCCGTTGCAATGGTCGGGGTTTTTTGTTTTCTTTGTACAAAACGGGCTTTTAGAATGGAAAATTGTGTTCTGCGCTGTAAAATAATTGAACGATAAATCACTTTTTGCTAATGAAGTACCATTTTTACCAAACAACACACACCATGGTTCATTTTTTTATGACTTGTTGTCTATTTTTGCATGTGAGCTAAATTGTTTACTCAAAAAAATGATGAGTGTATCTTAATGTCAATTTGATAAAAAAAACTCCATGTTTTTGATTATATGTTCCATTTATTTAATTGAGATATTAAATGAAACGAGTATGCAAACTCCACAAGGTATGATGAATTGCAAAGTAAACTATTCTTTATGATTCTGGATTCATTTATTCATTTTTAGATCTTAGTTCATTGTAATTCATTTCAGCATTTATATTTCAATTCATCAATGTTTGCATTTTCTGAGCCAAAACAAAAATTGCTTTGAGAAAATTTTATAAAAATATTTCTAAAGCTCTTTTTAAAACGAGTTTGCATACATTCAGGCGCCAAATACCTTGAATAGTCCGAAGCTTTGGAAAATTTTAAAAGAAATAGGTTAATCCACCATAATCATAACATAAATTATCCAGTTTGAATAAATTAGGTCCAATTTGGGTATTTTCCAAATATTTCGTTTAGTTTTCAGTTGGAATTAAATCAAGAATTTAATCAAACAAAAATCAGCATGTTCTGCTTTTCACCATGATGTATCAATTATTGGCTCATGCTACTTTGTTCACATAATGGGCGTAAACTTATGCAAGGAACAGCAAAACATTCCCGAAACAAACTAAAAAACGACAACAACAACAACAAAAATGTTTAACACATCCATTCTGCGATTCCGCTGAATAATTCATCAAAATTCAATTTACCATTTTGTATCCTTCATTTGATTTATTTACTCCCATACACCGCTCCCTGCGGCCCGGTTTCGTGGAAGTTTCACGTTTTGCTACCGTGAGGCAGTTTTCGCTGCAATAAAAACCCATTGTACATTGTACAAATCGCGCACGTTGTTGCACGAACCAGTAGGTGTATTACACGTAAAGCACACAACAATGTGTTGTATTGCTCCGCTTTGGAGTGCCATTTTATGACCTCATTCGTTACATACACGAGATTTCCACCGTCCATCCTCCTCTCCCACACGCTTCTTACCTTTTTCTTTTTCTCATTTTCCTCACAAGCGAAGGCGAATGTAAAACGAAGCGTCCCACCGTTCAATCTGGTTTAGTTTCTGGTCGGTTAGGCTCTGTCCTGGGTGGGTGGCTTCGCCATGCCGTCGGCAGCGTTGGCTCCTGGCAAGACTCACGGCAAGATGCCACGATAGTGTAAAAGTAAATTTACTATCCATATCATTATCAGACTGACAGGGCGAAGGACTGTCTCCACACGGCTTCACGGTCTTGTTGGGTTTTTAGTCTTCCCCTTCGCGAGTTACTAGCCGAAGTAAATGCAGCTTGACCCGGCTACTGCAAGGAGGGATGCTACGAGGCAAGGCACCACAGGATGTGTGTGTGTTTCCACGGGACGATTGATTTATTGCCCACTTGCCTGTTCCATGCACAGCGCACAGCACAACGCTGGCCGATGATTTATAGCGCAAACCTGAACCCATCGCCGAGAAACTATCACGATGAACGGGGCGAAATTGGGAGGCAGCAAATCAACGAACCGGTGACTCTCCCGGTAGCAGCACAAGCTCGCGGAACGCCCGACGCTAAGCACGTGCTAAGCGAGCAGAACTTATTGCCCCAGATGGCGAGATGAGCCGGGAAGAAATGGGGCAGAGTTTTGAATAGATTATTATGTGTTGCAATCAAGTGTTATCGATCGTGCTGTGTAGTGGTGTTGTTTTTGTTATTGTTTTTATTTTTTTCGAGTGGAAACTGCTCGCGTATAAACCAGGAGTAATGTTTCATTTTTACCCCGTTTTCTTCTACACTTCGAATATGACATGGAGACGCATGGTTATTTGTAAAATTTCTCCAAATGGAGGCGCCTGGTGGTTTTCAGTAATTTATTAGTTCATGCTCAACTGGTTGTTTAATTTTTCACTGCTCTTTAGCTGTAAAATCATGTTAAAAACTACAGATTTTTTCAATAACTTTTTCAAATTCGTCGTAAAAAATGTATTCCGCAAAAATACTGCACTTTTAAACACAGATGAATAAAAAAAACACACACACATAACCCAACCGGAAGCTACCGGATACTATAAATCCTCTGCTGCAGCAATACACTGCCCACCGATCGGTGCATAAATCATGCAAAACGTTTCGCAACAACTCGATGCTCCATCGCTTCCAGGCCGGACGTACAGTCCAGCAGCAAACTCAGTTTATTATCACCTGCAACATGGGAACCGATACCGAGGGAACCGGGTCCGAGTTAATCCTCTACGCCATATTCTACATCGCAGAAAGGAAAACATTTTTTGAATCCATTTTTATAGCGTTCCTCAATGCTCCGTACCCCGATGCTGCACCCGGTGTACTATATTCCCACGGTGGACCAGGGGTGATCCGATTGCACCGTAAATCACCGATCGGATTTGAAATCGAAACGTACAGCTTATTTTGAAATTTCTATAACACTTGCCAAAAACAATTCCCCGTGATTGGCAAATGTCTGATAGAAGAAGAAAAAAAAACATAAACTCAAACAAAACAATGAATTTCTCACAAATGCATGTTTCTAAACATTTGTGCGTTTTTTTTTTTGTGCGTTTCCACTCTCCCAATCGTACATTTCTGCTTGAATTGCTCTCCATCGCTCTATGCACGCGGCGTAATGGTAATGACACGTTTCCTTTAGCCTGTTGACAGTCTGTGGCGTAACGAGGATGGTTCTCTTCGCTTCCAAACACCATCCGAAGAAAAACGAACCTCATCCGGGAGCCGCAAAACCGCCGGTAGATACAACACACAATCCCACACAATCCCGGAACCGGGTGCGTACGCGATGCGGAAGGGAAAACATTTGCTCTCACCTTTATGATACGCCCGTGTGCGCACCCGGACAAACAAGTGGTGCCGTTACGATAAATCACGTACGCAAAATTGGGAAACGATTTGTAGTATTTGCATTTGAATTTACATTTCACTTTCCCAGCAAGTGGCGTGGGCCCAGTATTTTGGGGTTCAATATTTTTGCCCTCGCTCGCTAGATTGGGAAGAAAATGGTGCCACACACTCACACACACTCACTCTCCTCGCTGTAACGATTGGCTTTCCTTTCCCCGATCGCTTTTGCCATCTCGCTCCCACCCCTCCTCCTTCCAAAGCGCGCTGGTTGAGCTTTATTTTTATTGCCGATTTTTATTTATGCATATCGAGCTCGGTTCGGGAAAATGGCGCGATGCCTGTTCCTGTTCCGTCGTTTGCACAAACTCTTCCAGCTCAGTATCGTGGTCGATCGAACTGCCGGTCTGGCTCCTGCCGAACCGAGACAGCTTCGATTGCTCTGGAGAGCGTTGTTTTTGCTCCTTATTTTCTTGTTTTCGTTTGTGTTTGGTTTGCTTTCCCTTCCCTTCCAATCTGGCGCGCTCGGCAAAGACATGCACCCGTGGAAGGGTAGGTTTATTGCCGCACCGGCACCGGTACACAAACGACATGTTTTTTTGGTGGGGCGATAGAGAAAACGAGAAACAACAAATCGCATTAGCTTTTTTTATTGCCGGGTGGCATTTTTCTCCTAATGGACGGGCACCTGAGGGAAATGGAAATGGATGGAGGGGGGGGGAGAGAGAAAGAGAAAGGGAAAGGGAGCGCTGAGGATTATTATGGAAGCAGTTATGGGTAAGTATGACGAATGGGTTTCGTAGCTAATGTTTAGCTGGGTTGCAATAAACGAAATGCAATTTTAGACTGTGCAGGGTTCTATTTTTTTACTTCAACCTTAGGAAACAGTTTCTACAGTGCGAGAATGTTTTCAACTATCGTTTTTAAACTTTAAAGCATGCATAACATAGTTGAAACTATTTGAAAAAAAAAACATAACAAACGATCTGTTAGGAAGAAAATTGAAATATACGATTATTGTCTGAAACTGATTTGATCCTGTGCTGATCAGTTTGTCATCCTTCCGATAAACTGTCAAGTGAACAGTTCTTTTCCATTTTCATTAATATATTTTGAACTTATTCTGAAGACCTTGGCCTTTTTCAATCATACTCTATTAACTATTCCGGCCGTTCATTATCATCGTAAAATATCAAAATTATTTTCATGTCTAAAATCTTTTTTGTTTTTGAGAATGAACCTCTTTATGCTTTTGTTTTTGAGAAAGAACCTTAATTAATCTCCAGTCAATATTCAAATGTTCTTACGAACGGTGCTCATTATATTTGTATTCTAAAAATAACTAAATAGACACCTCCAGTTCGCCGTTTGCTCATAAATCGCGAGCGCTCTTCCCAGCCACATCCAGGTCCGGCACCTTCGCTAACCCTTTCTTTTGTCATTTGTCCTTTTTCACGGTGACATTCATGACATTAAATAAGGGTAACCGAATCACTCCAAAAAGCCAATTTAACCGGCCAAAGATGATGCGTTTTGTTTCGCATTTTGTGCCCCGAAGACGCTCCCGAAGCGTCTCGCGCCAGCGGCCTGCAAATGGTAAACAAAACGCCAAAGGGTCGTCTGAAAATATGCGGGGGCCAAATAAAAGAAAAGCCCAAAAACGAAACCTGTCACCCGCTTTCGCAAGTTTTATTGGTCAGCCTGCGTTACGGAAGCCGCTCCGAGTTTACGAGACGGCCCTCCGCACTGCGGTACGCAGCAGGGAAAAGTGCTTTTCACGCCAACGGAAGGTATGCAAAATAATAGAGAGCCAACGAAGGAAAATGCTGAAAAACCCCATTCATCCTCCAATTACTCTTCGGAACTGGGCGTCGGAACGAGCGTCCCGGAGCGTTCCAAATCGAGATATATTATTGTGGCCCGTTGCCGGGTGAACCGTTTTTAAGTGCGCCTAAATGTAGGCAAAAGGGTGCACAAAGCCAAAAAATAACCCCTCCGAGGGGAAGCCGCTGTTTGGAAAGGATTATTCCTTCGGCGGAGAAGGAAAGCGGGTGGGAGAAAGTTGGGGAGAGGGGAGGGAAGCGGGGAAAGAAAAACAGTTGCCCTGCGAAAATGAAAACGGAAATGACAACTGTCTCAATTGCTCTGACCCCGAACCGTCGTCACTTTGATGGCTTATTAATGAACAACCGCGTGTCTTCCTTTTTTGGCTTTTACTCGAGCCCAGAGGGAATACAAAAAAAATCCTTTCCCTGCACGGTGACGGGGGAGGACGATCCCAAAACAGTCCGATAAGACGCACGAGCAATGCAGTGACCCTATCTCGCCAACAGAAAGAAGAAAATGTTCGATTACCCGGTACCCGGTTTTATTTGCGTCTGACAGATTGTTGTGATAGATAATACCATCGTTTCGAGCGTCCCCTGCGCCGCTTCGAGTGACCCAAAGGTGGCGTGAGTTGTTTCTCCCACCGCCAGCAAAGGGCACCGCACCGATCCTAATCATCTCGTAAAATAACTTCGGTCCGGTTTATGCCCGGTGGGATTTTCAGATTCTCAAAAAGGAAAAACACACGCACCCACCCACCCAACCGGAAAGGAAGTGAATCGCACTTCAATTAGTGTTTATTGCACCCTCATAAAGCTCTCATCGGTTGCGGGCGAGCGGCGAAGAGATATTGGTTCCGGCGGTGGCCATTATTTGCCTATCGTAAAGCGAATGAACCCCCGCCCCGGAAACAGAACTTTCCTATTTTAATGGTTGCCCGGGCCGATTTTCTAATCGCTAACGCTGCCCGGAACTGATCGAAACGAGTGTAATGAGCTTCCGAAACGGTGCACGTGGTTGGTGATGGTCATGATGATGGTGATTTTTAAGCTGAACCATTATGTATTTACTCTCGGCACGCTTCCGTCGGGGGGGTGAGGCACATTGTTTTATCGTTTGATTTGATTCATGCAGATAATTACTTGTAGGATCATTTTATGGACCCGTGCTGCAATTGCTGGTGGTGGTCGTTTTAACCTTGCCAGCTGGTAATTTGTTTAATTTTATTGGAGTCGAACCGGAAGTATAATAGCCCGGGTTCATAAAACGCCGAAATGTGTGCAACGATGATGGGAATTTATTGTTAAGCATTTATTCAACATTTACTCACTTACTGGTCTGAACTCTGAACGAGTACATAATAATCTGTTGTAATGTTGTAGTGCAAATTGTATCGAAAATACTTTTATTTCGTTTAAACATAGAAAATATATTCAACGAATTGGGAGAGATTCATATTTTTTAATCGTAAATAAATATCCAAAAAAATAAAACATAATTTTTTATCAAAATACTCAACTCCACTATAACTAAGTACAGTCTAAGTCTACTATAGTCTACAGACTAAGTTTTTCAGAATATCCTAGTTAATTTTAAAGCTCTTTTAATTTCTTCCAGCAGATATATTTTGGAATGGCTGTGAATAAAATATGTTCAAAGCTCAAAACAGAAACATTTGAAGAAAGTAATTTTAAGGACCTAAAAAAATTGAAAATCAATTGATAAATTGGTCTATCTTTGATGATGTCAAATAATTGGTCCGTCAGTTGATCCGATTGAAATCCTAAACAAGAGAACATATTATAATAATTATATATATTCAAAAAAGCCATCAACAAATAAACAGCTTTTATCTTATTATTGAATTGAATTGATTATTGATTATTGAATTTATATATTGAGTAAATATAAAACCAGGTATAGGTAAACACAAACAAAAATAAATTTTGCTTTCCTTTTCTAACTGACGAAAGGTGAGAAACAAACGCGGTCCAAACGTTTGGCTTCCTGTTTTCATTCTTAAAAGTTCTTATGTTTAGCAGTGGTCTCAAAAAATATTGAGAGGTTTCCAATTTGTAGCATGCTTGAAAAAAAAAACAGCCATTTTTTGCATAAGAAAGAATCTTAAATAAAGAGGTATAACAAGACTTTAAATTACAATTATTATATTACCTTTTCCAAAACAGGGGTCTTAAACGTTAAAGCGTTTGTAGAGCAATTAACACCCAAACACATTTTGAAAATATTGTGTGTCTAATAGTATGCAAGTTAACCAATCTAATGTCTGATTGTGATGTATTACTAATAATAAGCAATGATTACTTATTGGGTCCTAAAGACAGAAATATTGAATGTATTTAAAAATGAAGTGGATAATATGTTCAACCAACTCTCCGCTCTAGGACACTAATTGCACACTACGCTTAATGATCTATCCGCGTGGAAATGTTTTCCTTTGCGATCTTAACTTGCCACATTTTATAACCCCTCCTTTGCCCATTACAACCCCATGTTGGCTTCCATTTTCTAAATCAATTGATACACATTAATCGCATCGCTGGTGCAATTACCGATACGCTCACACACACACACACAACGATGCATTATTCACGCTGCAAACGTGCAATCAAAGTAATTAATTCCATTCGACCAAATTGCTGATTACACTAAACCATGGTGCGCATATTAATGTGCTTTGGCGCAAATCACTTCCCGATAGAGGGCCTCCCAACCTCTCGCCTGGCAATGGAAACAATACGGGGCGCACACTTTTGTGCGTTTGGTGAATAAATGATGCGTTTATTTTTTCGCCCACTTCCAACGAGGCACTGCAGTGAACACTGCAGCCTACGTGGGAGGGATAGCAATGCTTTGCAAGGGATAGAAAGATAGCTAGTGCGTCACTCTCTGTCGCAATTATATCCACATAAAAAAAACAACATTCCGATCTCCCGATCCAGCCCTTGTAATACGCTCACCCTACCAAACGAAACTCCGTTCGTTAGAGTAAATTCAATTAAGATCACATGTCACTTTCTAAACTAACCTCGCCGTACTCGCACGTACTCTTCCCCCAGTGCTTTGTGTCGGTAACTTCCGACTAGTTGCACCGCATCAAATATCATTCGTGCGAGCGAACGTTCCCTCAAGATTTGCATACATGCACATTCTGTCACCGTGCAACAAAAAAAAAAGAGGCGAACAGCGACGAGAAAGTCATCCCGTCGTGCAAGCAATCTCACATGCAACCATCACCCGAGAATGACTTCCGTTCGTCCTTGCTGGGGTGGTGGGCGGACGAAAAAGACATAACACGTTTTATCTGTGATTTTGACAAATATTTACAAACTCCACTATATCATCATTGTCACATTCTTTCTCGCCGGTTCTCGCCAGGCAGGCTCTGCCTTTGTTGGATTTCTTTCAACCATCGTTTTTTTTTTGTTCGCTCGTACTTTCGTGCATCTTCCCACACACACACACACACACACACACACACACACACACACAGACGCAATCAATGTTAAAAGGAAACCCTTGCCCCGGCGGGAACATTGAGCGCTTCCGAGATGATGTGTGTACACAGAGGCAATGCTGCTCCTTGCCGTACGCTCGCACATGCAAAGGAAACGGATTTAAGCGATTCGTAGAAAACTTATGTGCAAATATGTGTGCCGTTGGTGGATGGGCAAGGAGTTGGGGAGAGGATGGATGAGGACACCCACAACGTCTCACATTTCGTTTGTCACTGAGATGGTGGGAAGGCTGATACGAAACACGTGTGTTAAAATGTCACTTCATAAGCAGCATCATTTTGTGTTTGCTCCCGAAATGATTTACTTGACAATGGGTTATGATGGGAAAACGAAAAGGTAAGGCAAATATTCAAGTATATGGGTTCGAAAACCAGCTGATTTAATCACATTATTTCAACCACATTCATGTCTTTTTGCTGTTAGTCCCCTTCAACTTTGCAGTCTGCTGAACAAAATATGAAAACGTTTGCTCAAATAATGCTCCAATTTTTGTAAATCAATTCGATTTTTAAGAATTGGTACCAAATATTTGTTTTCTACTATCTAGAGTGAGGAAGTATTTGTTTTAGAACCGCTGTAAACACAATATTCACGGTAGGTAAAAATAAATAAGGAAGAATTTGTATGTACAAAAACAACACGATAATTACCTTATTTCCAATGTGCATTCTAAAAAATTAGGCTCCCTGTTTTTACATTAATATGAGGTTTTGCAAGAAAATGAAGCACGAAATGTGTCAGAAGGTCTACAAAAAATCTTGAAAGAACAAAGCTTGAGAACGTTCATTATGTCAAAGAAAATAAGGTAGAAAGAAAAAGAAAAGTTTAGGAAAGGAAAAATTAATGCAAATTAACAATCAATCTTCTAACTTTTTATATTTATGAATGTTGTCTTGAACATTTGTATGTTATTAACATTTCTTGAGGAACAATCATCTATGTTCAAAATCTATTTCTCCGTTGCATAGTTCTTTATTTCATTAATGTAAAGGAGAAATTTCAGTGCATATCTAACACATTTTCTTAATAGCAAGTCATGAAACAGTATTCCAAACCATTCCAAACAATATGCTGGATTCAATTAGATTGATTTGCTTCATGTTGTAAATAACATAAAAATTTTAAACAGTAAAAAAAATTGTGATTCGCTATCAACAATCTATGGGAAAGTGTCAAATGAATTCATGAGACGAATTTTTGGGAATGATAAAAAACTCAATTTGGTCAATCGGCTTATCAGCCCTAAAGTATGCAATCTAAAGATTTTACGGTCGTTTAAATTGGTTGGATATGTGTTTATGACAGCACGCTTGAAAGTAAGCGTCATTGGAATAAACTTCCCCATCACAGCAGGCTTTGTGGTGGATCCATAGAAACATCAAAACCTTCACCAGTGCCAAGTATCGAAAATGTCTTCAAGAAAGAAGGTGGACGTAAGATTAAAACCCCTTCTACTCTCTCAATCCTCGCCTAGTAAACAAAAATCTTCCCGTTCTCCTCCATGCCCTCCGCTGTAGGAAGAGAATCTGAGACGCCGGCGGCTGGCTCGGTTTCGCTTCAAACGGTTGGTGCGCGTCGTGCTCGCCAATCGCTACTGGATCGCCGAAATCGAGGACCGCGAAATCGGCAACAACGTGCACCGGAACGTGGCCGTCATCGACCGCAGGCTAACGCACAAAGGAACACTCACGATAATTGTAGGACGGTGGTTCGTAGCCGGGGGAGCAAAAGGATGCGTGAGAATGTTTCTTTTTTTTTTGGGGCGGCCCAAACTCTTTACAGGAGAAAAAGATCCTGAACAGCGCACCGGAGGAACGTACCGAGGAGCAGCGCCGTGTGTTGACGGTCGTGCTGAGGAAGCTGGACTGTCTGCAAGAGCTAGCCGTGGAGCAGCTGGATGAGATGGCCCGTTGTGCCGCCTTCCAGTACGTTGAGCCGGGACGAGTGATCCTGCGTGAGGGACACCATCCGGAGGCGGTGTATTTCCTCGCGAATGGAGAGGTCGTCGTTAGCAAGCTGCAGTGGGATAGTGTAGGTATTTTAGTGGTGAAAAAAAAACGAGTCTTTTGAGTAAAAGAAAAACATTCGAAAAATTCCAGATTTATCAGATCCACAACGACATCCCGTGCGGGACGCGTGTACGTGGGCAAATGTTTGGAGAAATCGCACTCTTGCACGGCTCTCCCCGGACGGCAACTTGCACCACAGCAAGTAAGCAAATTCTTTTAATTTCAACATACACCCCAATTGCCCGATAATTGTGCCCCGTCTGTGTTTCAGCTCATTGCGAATTACTTTGCCTTCATCGAGCTGATTTCGATCGTATCCTCAAACGGACGCTGCTGGAACGTTGGCGACAGTTGCAGCTTGCGTTGGCGCGGTTTGATTACTTCAAATATTGGACCAATGATCAGGTACAGGTGGGAGGGGAAGGATAAATAGTCTTATTACGGTGGGCCATTGCCATTCAATCACCATCCTCTCCCTCCACCTGCCAGGTGCGAGAATGTTGCCTGCTGAGCCGAATTGTTGCGTTCGAGCCGCAACAGAAGCTCCCGCTGGACGTGGACGACCGGCAGACGTACTTCGTCCTCAGCGGCCAGTGCATGATACTGCAGTGTTTGACGGTGTCGGCGACGCAGAACGGCTACCGGTTGGTGCCGATTTCGGCTAACGAATCTGTCACCGCTGAGCAAACGGCACCGGTCGAGCATCGGTTCATCGATGTCGGCACGTTCGGGTGCGGTTCCGTGTTCGGGCTCGGCGAAACCATGCCCCACCGGATGGTGGTGGCCCGGAATCGCGTGCAGTGTTTGATCGTTCCGCGCGACTGGCTGCACCAGAAGCGCCAGAACGTTGGCAACACCTGGCAGCGCATACGCAACCGGCTCGATGTGGCCATCCAGCGCGAGCGGCTGTTCGAGCTTTGGGTGCGTGATCAACGCTGGCAGCGCTACCGGAAGTCGCTCGTGGAGCAGCTCGCCCGGCGGAAACCACCCCAGAACGATACCCAATTGGCCGACGTACCCATCATGTGCCGGGTGGAGCAAGCGATGGACTGAACACCCGGCACCATGCCATTTTCCGTGGTGGTGGTGGTGGAAGTGCACGCCTTGAAGCACATTAAGATGAGCGCTTTCGATGAGACGCTAAATGCGGTAGGGAAAATTCAATTGGAGAAACCATTTTGGGAGATAAAATTTTATGCTCACCTTTCGCGCGCGGCTCACGGTGGCATTGAATAATGGTACAAATTCAAGAACAGCTTGTCCGAAGGGTCCTTGGGGGGAAGAGTTTTTACGCGAGTTGTAATGATTGGATTTTTTAATTGGAAATTTGCGAAACAGCGCATAAAACTACAAAATTCATTGGTAGAGCAGTAAAAAAAATGAAATAATACAAAATTTGCATACTTTTAGGCGCAAAATCGCCCAAACGTCAAGGAAACTGCTTTGCAAAATATTCCTGACAAATGTTCGTGCCGTCGTTAAAAACAGATCCTGCTCATGTTTTTAAACAATGTTTTTCCACCGAAATAATACACATTTTCGTTTAGAAACCGAAAAAAATAGCAATTTTTGTTCAACTTCCATTTCGAAGCACCTTCACACGTTCATGCTGCAGCTTTTCAACTCCGAGTGACTGCATTCTGTCCCACTGTGCCCACCTGGTGGCACTCGTATGTGAACCGCACGAACCTTTAAGCCACCTCTTCACTAATTAGAATCCATTACGACAAAATCGTCTTCGGTGAGCGGCGGGCTGCGGTTCGGAAAAACCCGTACCCACCGTTATCTTTTAACCGCGCGTAATTACGATAAATGGGTATAAATTTTATTAGCCCCAACCCCTCTGTTTAGCTTCCAATATCGCTGCAATCTGGTTCGAAGGTAGCAGCCGCTTTTTCTCTTCATTATTTTTGCTAATCTAATTGGCAATTGGCAGGGAAGCTAGCGCACGTACCACACGTGCTCATGATGAAGAGAAGGTGGAATGGGCGACATGACAAAAAAAACACACACACAAACCCATCGTTTAACCGGTTGCAAAAGGATTTAGCACAGTTAGAAATGAGATTGCCGACTGCGCTAAATGCTGCAGCTAATTGTGCTGCTGTTTTGTGACTAAAGTGTAAGAAACTAGAGTTTCTCGTGGGACGGTTGCTGCTTTCAGATTCAAATCCACCCGAAGGCGCGAGTGTAGTTTGTTAATCTTTATAGAACAGCAAGCAATCGAAGAACAATGAACCCCATTCTCATGCGCTGGCGTTGTGATTCGCTTTCCGGCGCGCGTCCAATGGTTTGATTAATTAAGCAATGCTAATTATTACCCCCTTCCGGCATGGCCCGTTCGTTCCGCGCGCTCGTCCTTTTAGCCCACGCTTTCGTCTACAATGCATCGCGAAACCGCAAACATTCAATCATAGATCGAAATTAATCAAATCCCTACCGATGGAGCGATCGATACGTGCTGAGGGGCTGAGGGTGATGCATTATGTGATGCATTGCATGGTTTGGCGCGTGGATTTCATTATTGCAATAATTTAATCGACCATCTGTTGATGTTGACCGAAGTATCCGTGTGTTGATTGCTTCGGGTTTTCGGGGCGCCGGCAGTGGCAGCGGAAATGAATCTGCATCTCTAAGTTGACGATACGTTCTATGGCAGGGATTGTGCAATGTGATTATTACAATTTTTTTAATAGTTCTTAGATGTTTTTGTTTTACAATATTTTTTAACTATACATAAAACAGAGTCCTAGAAAAACGATAAAAGGAGAGAGTAACCTGCTCAAATTCAGTAGTGTTATGCGGATGATTTTTTTATATTTTGCTGTATAAATAGGGACTCATGGTGATATATTTAATTATTTTTCTAACGGATGAATTTTACGTATTTTAAATTCTCAGTTTATTTTCCTAAGCTTCAGAATCTTCATACGAACAGAATATACTTTTTTCATTTATTTTGGATTATTCATACCAGACCAGGATCATTCATAGATAAGTAATTCAAATATTAATAAAGTGAAATGAGTCAAATAATCAAGCGTCTTCCTGTTTTAAAATTGCATACTGGATTGTTTAAGTGATTATGAAAATTACGATTTTGCTTCATTTTCATGCGCTTATATTTATTTGATAAATTGGATTTTATTCTCTTAAAGCATAACACACACTCTCCAAAATTAATTTACTTCGAGTTCAAGTACAAAAGACGACGAACGACCATTTGTGTATATACTTATAATAGTATCCAGCTTCCCTGCCCTGCATACAATATTTAATCTTCATCTAAGGGATTAGATTATTACACTTTAGTTACACAAAAAATCATTTACGGCATTTAAGGTCGGGTAAATTTCATTTAAATGTTTTCAAGTTTCGCTATCCTTTTGGGGTTGGGACAGAGAAATACACTACTAATGCAAAATCAATTTGAGAACGTACAAAACAAATCATGGGGTCATGTTAGCAAGTAGAGTCTAGAGTCCAATATCAAACCAGCATCATTTTCTGAATCTAGCCGTGGACAAAAGGCGTCTAAGTAAACATAATCTTAATTAAAATAAATTACGGTAAAAATAAGACAAATTTAGAGTATAAAACATACACTTTACAAATGAAATTTAGACGTTTCAACACATTGATTATTTTTTCATTTAAATAGACTATTATCACTTGTCGATTATAAACCAGTTGCCGAACACTGCATGATGCCTTTGCTGTGTTCCTCACTGAGAATGATACCTTCTGTCGTCTCTGTGTGGCAAGCATACAATTGTGTCGATCTCAAAGGATTATCCTTGTATATGCCTCATAGGATTATACTGGTGAGGAAATAGCACTGAAGCACCCTCGGAGCAGCAACCAAACCCGCCAAACGACACCGCCAGTGAACGCTCGGTGAACATTCGAGAATCGATCTGCAAAGCCCCAAAACGACCTGCCGTAATGAGACCGTAGGCCTTCCACCGCCGGTGTCGTTCGAGACGCCCGTAAATCTTTTCGGGCGATAAAACTACTTCGGTGGGTTCGGGTAGAAACGACTCCGATAACAGGATGTAATGTCACACCGGTACAAAACCCCACGCGAACCGGCACGAATCGAATCGATTCCCAGCGTTGCATCCGTGCGCGATACATCTGCACGAGTGAAAGACACTCCCGATGCAGCCGGTGCGAAGAAAATCAATTTTCTCTCCAACGACACCGTGCGACAAAAAGTCGTCAATCAGTGGAAACCGCCGTGGGTACGGGGCCGAATGCGAATACGTTCAAGAGGTGCGAACGATTTACCATAATCTGATAATCCTCCACTCGGCTCTTGGTGGGAACCCGGTGGGGAAATGGGAAATGGGCGCGTTCAACCGACGTTCACGGAAGGTGAAGGAATCCACCGAGCGATCAGCCATGGAACTTTGAACGGAGCTTTATTTTCCGAGCCAACCTTTTCCGGGCGCCGTTCATGGTGCTGGAAATTGAGCTTTCGGAGACGGACGGAATCATACTTGTGGCGGTCGGTAGCCTTAGTGCCATCCAATCGATGTGAGGCTCTGCCGGGTTTTTGAGGTACATTTTACAGTGTGGGGTGCAACGCAAAGTTAAACTGTTTTAACCATTTTTTTGTTTTGTTTTATACTCAATATTGAGTTGATTGTTTTAATGTTTTTTAAAACTTTTGATCTTTTTGTAGAAAATTTTGCAAAAAAAAAAATTCAATATTCCTAGTCGATACTGTTTCGATTGCTGAAGCACACACCGTGCGCCAAATTCGCAGCTCGCGTCACGAGGCTTAGCTCTGTATTTCATTTTCAGTTTAAACCTCCTCCTCCAAATGCCATTCACAGTGATCCGTTGTTATCTGGTCGTCGGTTCCGTGTCCCGAGAAAAAAAGGTGCCACCTTTAAGTGGATGAAATAGATGCGTTGCTGGAAAGGTGCGAAAAAAACAAGCGCCAGCACTTCGAAACAAAACCACCCACCGCCGATGCTAACCGTTTGGCAAAATGCGGTACGAGACGGTCCATCGCGCGAAGATTTCGACAATCTTCCGTCCCTCATCCCCCCGGAAGAGAGGGCTTTCCTCTTCAGGAGGGTTCAGGAGTGGAGACAACATGGGAACAAAACCACACGGATTGCAGGGGAGATTTAAATTCATGCTTTACGGTTGGATTTTTATTGAACTACACCCCCAAGGCCAGGTTCGGTTGGCACCTGAACGAGCCGCTGATTCAATTTCGTGTCGAAAATTGAATCCCATTCAAACGGGCTTTGATTTGAATTTTTGTTGAAACGGGGTAATTTTGGCGATTCATGCTCATCCGGGATCGTAAAAGAGAATGTGCAGTGTTACACATAAGACGCAAGGGACGTAATGTTCGCTGGACTAAAGGTTTAATCGATCGTGGAGTTTTCGTCTAATAGATCGTTATTGTTTCCAGTGACTTGTTTGAAGGAATGCGCTGAATGAAACGGATACAATTTTCTGCGAATTTTTTTCTATTTGATTAACGCATATTGATTGATTTCCATAATTTGCTCCTGTTTTCCCTTTATTTTTTTAAAATGATTGCACCTTTCAAGAGCAATAAGAAGAGAGATAGGATTTCACCAATGCTTCAAAACCGACCAATCAAATTGATCTCTTATTTCAGCTATGTTACTGAGCCAAAACAAAAATGGATTTCGGCGAAATTTGCTTTCAGCCGCGTTTTTTTTTTATTATTTGTCGAACCAAAAATCCGGCATTCTTTTCTTCACCGTCGTTGCGCAAAGTTTTGCCGACTGTAATCCGTCTTAATTAGGGACCACCGGGCACCGGTTGCAGGAGTATTCGGTGCGATGGGAAAGGTGTAAAAGGATTTTGAAGGCCACCAAAACTCATTTATCAACTTTGGGAGCGGTGCAACCCTCGATCGCGTCCCGGGTGGATGTGGTAATGGGTTTATATTTTTTTAAAGAACGAGAAAATTCGGTAGTGTCTTTTATTTCTGCTGAGAAGTAACGGAGTGTTTCGTTTAGGGTTTGCTGTTGTGGTTAATTCAAATTATATTTATATATTCAAGATGAAGATGGACTTGATTGAAGATAGACTAATCTTGCGTTTTGAGCCTTAGGGAGGTAGGTGGTGATAATAAAATAAAAAAAAATCCAACAAAGCATCCACTAAAGCCCCTTTTATTCTCACCATTTTTTAATTTCCCCGTAAGAGTCGGTTTCAGATTTTTGCATATTTTTTCTGAAGCCAGACTTTTGGGGGAAAATATTCTGAACAAAACTATTAAACTGTCCAACATGCATATGGTTCAGTGTGTTTATAAACGGTTAGTGATTTTGCGAACAGGCATTCTTTGTCTAGAACATTTTTTACACAAAATAAATCCCCTGACGTCCCTAATCTCTATCTCTAATAGCTTCGGCAAGTTTCACTACTTTGAAGAACAACCTTTTTTCTTTAAGAAATATTGGGCAAGAAAAAAAAACAGTACCGTTGTTGTTTGCTTGAATATGCCTTTTCAAAAACATGAAATATGATTCGATCTATCATGTACAGATTAATATTTGCATTGATCTCCTCTATCAATATTAATCTTTGTGCTTTCTGAGAAAGTATGAATACTATACACGAATAATGCAAGTATGAATGCTGCTGGCTGAAATTAGATTCAAATTGAATCTTCCTTTTGATCCATTGGAAGTATATCACGATCTGATACAGGGTGATTCTGGTTTCTGGGTAGTAATTCTTTGCTCTTTATAAATTCTTTCTGCATTTTTTTTTATTTTACCAAGTTTTGTAACAAAGCAACAATTTCAAAAGTACCCATGTTTTTACTCGTAAAAATTAAACAGGTAACAAAAACATACCTGGAATTCTCGGTTTTAGCTTTCTCCGCATCATTAGTTACATACAAGATTTTTTCTCGTTGAAGTTCGCGTTGAGCAATGATAAATTTATCACATAAAATTTTCAGTCAACTTGATTTTAAACTAATATCTCCACTACTAAGCTACTTTCATCTGCACATAAAATATTTAAACATATTTGACTCATATTGAAAGTTCAAATAAACAGCCCCAATGTGAGCAGCCATCCAATTGAAGTGCTAGGATTAAATAACGCCTAAATGTAGGCAATTTTTTGCTTTTCAGATAAGCCTATCTATTCGTTATCGTTCGCTTTACTTATTTCCCGTATCTCCCGCAACCCCTGCACTACGAGCTCTCCAGAAACAGTTCAATAAATAGGTCAGTAGTGTCATACTTTACTGATAGCACCAAATTGGATTGACTCCGGCACTGGTTCCGGTCATCGTCAAACGCGTCAAAACCGGCGTGCATTAAACGTGATGTGTGATGTTTGCCCCTCCCCCCGACGGTCACCCACAATGTCACACCTTTACCGTGAGCAACTCTGTGTCTGGTTGCGTTTGTTTGTTTGCGGTCAATAATAGTCAAGAAAAAGTGTCATCCATTGTGTCATGCACGTTGGCAGATGAGGCTCACAACGTCACACACACACACACATGCACGCATGTTAATGTTGGCTGCTTATAGCCCGGAGGCGAATAAGCAGAGCAAACCGGGAGCAAACGCACCGACGACATAGACGACACCTCGACACACAAGGCGACATGGCGGGTGAGTCGTAATAGCACCCGTAGGACTTATCCTTTCACCCCCGGGTTCGGTCTGGGGTGGTGGGGAGGATCCTTTTTTGTTTTTTCCTTCCGTCACGCCATGTAACACTCATTTACCCGTCATTCCTGTCACGTCCGAAGCGCACACAGCGGTCTGACGTACGCGGACGGTACACTGACGGTCGGTGCTGGGAAAATTTCAATTAATTCCAAATTCGCAAAACAACATAACAACGGTGCGTCACAGCACGGTGGCAAAGCGTATTAGCCGCCCGAAATGGTCGGGAGCATTACACCGCGACACGGCGGCGTCGGAGCGTGTGACATCTGAAACAGCTCACGTAAGCTCGTCCCAGATAACGACGGTTGTGTGTGAAGAAAAACAATTACGCTCATTACAAAAACCCCGAGCGACGCGAGATGTTCGCGACGCGCACGGTGCGAAATAAATATCGTCCAATCTTAATCTCCAACACCGATACGGACACGGGGTTTTCTTTCCCGGTGTGATCGTGTTCAGGGATATTACCATCTTACTGCCGTCACCGGTTTAGCGCCGTAATTCCGATCGCTCTTTGTTCGCTTGTCTCCCGGCTCCGACCGGCAGCAGAAGAAAACCTAATCGCAACTCGAAACGGCGCGGAGATTCCTCGGAATTCTTAGTGCTCAAAAATAGCTCCATTAGCGCGCTCGAAAGGACACGCTTAGCCCAACCCGGGAACAATTCAACCGCCAGCCACCATTGTTTGATGTTCGATAATGCTCACTAATTGATGGTGACTTTCGCGAACTGAGATAAAGTTCTGGAGAGCGGTCTCATTCACGAGTCGTTTGGTTGGCGGCTGTCAGTCTCACGCCCGGTTACTACGGTAACGACGAGTTAAAGCGAAGGCGGCGATGAATGTTGCGTCCGTGAGTGGATGATGTATTCCCAAATACTGGGAATATCCGTTCGCGTCAAGTGGGATCGGGATGGTTTTCGCTTCAGAGAATGGTTATTTTCGTCCCCAACGACCCATTATTAAAGATTCACTCGCTCGCAATAATTTAAACCCACGGAAAACAGACAATTTTTATTGCTAATAGTTGTTTGCAGAGCTAATAGTTTATTTGCCGTTTAGAGACCTGGAACGCACGACTAAAATCTATTCAGCCACAAAGTATGCAATCTGTCGAATCATCTTGAACAAGGAAATTAATGAATACTCTCAAAGTGATGCATACTTTTAGGCGCTTTTCTTCTCTCCCAGAAACAAAATTCAATGCAAAAGCTCACCACTCTCATACAATCAATACCACCGTTCCGTTTTTGAGAGCATTTACGATGGTAATTTATTGTAATTGACCTTCAGCATCAATCCAGTTACAGCGGCCATTCGAACGCTTTGACATCATCATCGTCGCGCGTATTGGCATTCCGGCTGATGCCTTAAACACATTTGAGGCATATGAATAAAACCGTTTTGCTGGTTGAACAGAGCCGCCGTGACTGCGATCGTAATCCGATTTCAGCGTACATTTCATCGCCCGAACCGCACCCGCACCCGAGGCTGGTTTGATTAATTACGTGCTAATCAGCGTTCATCAGCACGGTTCTCTTCGCCGCCCGTAATGCAGTTCCCCGAGCGCCGTTGGATGCATGCAAACGACAAAAAAAACCCCAGCAGATTAAGTTTTTGCTAAATATAATAATATTTTACTCAAATGGTAAGGGGACACTGTAAAAAAAAAAAGCGCTCGGGCAGTTTTGCTGGAATGTTTTTAATTATCCTATTTAATTCTCTTTCAACTTGCGATCACTTTTTTTTCTCTCTCCCTGCTCGCTTTTTTCTTTCTCCTTTCGATGGTTTGAATGGCACTATTTTATTTTCATTTAGCATCCCGGGCCTCTCCACTCTGACCGCTCGTGTACATTGTTAACCACAATTTCACTTTTGCCTCGAGGGCGAAAAGGGCGAAGCGGTGGAGAGACTTTCGCGCCGTGATTTATGCTACTCACGGGTAATGTTGCAGTCATCACTGTGCTTCCTCTCTGAAAGGCCCTCCGGCAAACAAGGAAAGGGCTTCAGTGCACATTATGATGCGAAAAGGGGAAAGCACAAAGAGGGTAGGCAAAATGTTTAACGAACGAGCTTTAACTGGTCGACTCGCGAACAGCTATCGCTTTCAATGTTGGGGAATGTTTCGTCTGCATACAAACCAAAAAAAAAAACAATGCACGGAATGTATAACAACGTTCCATCGCCATTGTGCTGAAATGCTATCCGTCGTCGATATGAAATGGATGGGTTGTGCTAGATAACAAATTCATTACGCCTGGACAAGCCGCGTAGCATCATGCAAAAAGCCCCGTAGCCTGGCTTTTGACTTTGTGGAGGATTTATTTTTTTGTAAACGTGATAAACTAAAAAGCATATTTTTACAACCTAGGCATTCCCGTTCCATCGATTGGGTAATGGGTCGAATAACAAATCCATTTAATACTATCGCCGTGTGAATTGAAATAGTATCCCATTTTGACACAATCGCATCAATGTGGCTTTATCGCATCGATTGAATAATTGCTCTCAATATACACCAAACAGGATCATTTGATTGGAGGACCGAGTTCGTTGTGTGTTTCTAAATATAGACCGAAATAAGTATTTTCCCCAGTGTTGATACCTCAACTAGTCGAATTTTATGAAAATAGTAACGTTCTAGCTAATTTAGATTAACATTTTATAATATTACAAATATTTTACATATTTTTGAATTTACATTAAAGTTGTTAACAACATAAAAAAAACTTTTTAATACTCGTTAAAAATTAAAGAAAATTAAGGTTTTCAGAGTGTTTATTAAACACGATGTTAGTTTACGTTATCTCTATGAAGGAAACAATGAAAGATAGTCATTGTGTCTTTGTTTATTGTATGTCACTATGTTTTAAATAAAATAAAATCAATAGAAAACATGAGTGTGTATCAAAAGTAAAAGGTTTATGCTACAATAAAACTTTAAATAAGTTCCTTAACAAAAATACTTTTACTCTCTTGGGATGCTGCTCAATCATAATTTTTTACGTTATAGACGAATAATTATGTAATATTTGTCAAAAAAAACAACTAATTGTAGCGAAAATAGGAATTCTTCGCCTAAAGGTATGCAAATCGCTTCATAAATGTATTTGAATCTTTTATACCTTTATGCCACGCCAGATGAAAACAATTGCTTGAAATTTACTAATTTGAGTTGAGTGACAAATGAATCTCGCTCAAGACCTACTAGTACATATTGTGAACCAGCATTCCGAACGCACAATAGCTGTCGAATAATTTGTTGTAACATTCGCTACAACTACCGTCTGCCGTTCCGCATCCCTTGGATGTTACCTAGTATTTCAGAATTTCTCAATCTCGAGCGCTCTCGAGAGCTAATCTAAATCAGTTCCGCTACTGCGACAGCAAAACAAACCGAACGGTGGCGGCCGGCGGACGTCGAATCGTTTGCAAACCGCGCGTCTACCCGTACGTCATCAGCCCGATTACGTGATTGATTATATCCGATCCGAAGCACCGAGACGCTCGTGAGCGGTCCGTGTGTGCTGTCTCCGTTAGTTGGAAAATAAATCAAAGCCGCCCGAATCCATGTCATGCCGATTGACGATTTCGAATGCCGCGTCCGGTTCTCGATTGTCAATCATTCCGTGCCCGGCTTACATGCCCGGTTCGCGTTTCCCATACGGGTTGCCGAAACGAGCAGCCTTATCAGCAGCAGCCATCAGAATGTCGTTACGAACCTCGCCTACACACGGTTCGATCCGTTCGGGGGGAACTGAGCCAAAATCCCGCCCCAATCTCGAAGAACGAGCCGTCTCGCCGCACCAAACTAGCGGCTGAGTAATGAGCCATCAAACTGACGAAGGTCAGTGTGGCGTGCCTAAACATTTTTTATCTCCACACGCACACAAATTGTAACATAAATGAAGGTTTGATTGGTTTTCGGGCGGAGAGAGTTGGCATCAAAGGACGCAGGACCAAAAAAAAAAACAAACAAACTGTCGCTTAATTTATCGACTGCAGTGAACAATCGATAAAATCGACGTGAAACACTACATGACCAATTAATTAACGCAATCATCCCCCGTTCGATTGCTTTCGCTTTCCATTTGCGGTTGCGATCTGAAGTGCTGAAGCATTTCTTTCGCTTGCCAGAAATTCTTCGCTAGCAAGTCGATGAAACGACTGTCGCTGAAAGTTTTGCCTTCTCGCCGTAACACAACACCACAGCCACTTTGCCATTGGAAACATTCTTTCAGCGATCGTTCTTTCCCCGGGACGGGATCAAATAAATTCCTACAACTTTACTTTCACCGGGCCACATCAAACATTGACTCGATTTGAGCTTTGGATTTGGTGCTGGGACTGGCTGTCGAGCCGAGCCGAGAAGCAACAAAGGGGAAGAAGGGAAAGAAATAGTTTCGACACCCCAACGCTTTTCCCCGACAACACTTAGCTGCGATCAATTTCCCATTTCTTGCAGCGTTCGCTCGCAAGGCGCAACGCTGCAACGAAACTCTCCAAGCAATCAAAGAGTGGGCCCACGGCAGCTTGGCTGTCAACAATCAACTAACTCGGTAAACCGGAAAAGATCACCCTCACCGCTCACCGCTGTCCCCCGCCGTGCAGCCACTGAAGCGAACGGAAGCGAAAAGAATCGAGGTTTACACGGGTTTGCGGCGAGAGACGGGAGGGTTTATGGTGCAAATGGGCAACCGAATGGCACCTGCGGGATTATCAGCTAAATTTGAGAGCGACCAGCTCCGGTGGGAGGGTAGCGGGAGGAAAGGGTGTGGGGACGACGTCAAAACGAAACCACGGTCACCGCTGCTGCTGTCATCATGGTGCACGTTGCGCCGATCGCATTGCATACTTTCAGGCGCTTCGAACGAACGAGGCGAAAGAGCTAACACGCAAGAAAAAAAAAGTCGTCACAGCTCATCGCCACCGGAGCTTTCGTGTCATTCGGGGCCGTCGGGAGTGGGAATTTCCTTTGGCCGCTTCGGGTTCGGTGTAAAAATTCTCATTTGCATTTCCATTGCTGCGGTGTGCATCGGTTTGGGAGGAAGTATTACAATGGTATTACGAGGTGGAACGGAGCTTTTCGAGTGGAGTTTTTTTTTCTTTTTACCTTCACTAAGGATCGTGGTTTTCCTCTGTTTTATGGTGGTAAGTGAACAGAAGAGCCTGGTTAGCTGATTTCCGGAGCGGAACGTTCAATTGGTACTGCAGAAGCAGAAAGACTTCGATCTGACGTTAGGTTTTATTCGAGCAGACTTTTGGAAGTAGTTTTCTTTGTAAAAATCGTGATTTGATTTTCTTTACAATTTACGAATGTTTCAGATAACGATTTTATGCCAAACATCGAGTGATAGCAATTTAAACTGTTATATAAACATTTTATAATAATCATTTTTTAGGTATAAATAGTTGAATCCAGATTTGAAACGTAATGTTTAAGCATTATTTAAAATGAAGGTTAAGCATTATTGCTTAGGCTGTGAAAGTGAAAGCGCCTGAATGTATGCTAAATGTATGACACAAAACATTTGTTTTAATATTTCATGAATTACAGGATTCATAGCGCTTATTATGTCAACTTCAGTATTTAAAGCTAATGGGAAAATAATTGGTTCCCTTTGATGACTACCCAAACGTAACAACTACCGTTTCTTACTGCAGAACCAAATGAGTGGAGGGAGGTAAAATTCGATCACAAAACCCAAGCAGGCGATCAATGAAGCATAATGTAGAAAATAAACGATACCATGACAGAACAGAATCAACGTTAACCAAACGAACAAACACCACACTCGTTTCTCGTTTTTTGCAAACAAGACCATGAAAAGGATGTTACAAAAAAAAGCACCTAAAGCACCGGGTGGATGGGTTTGGAGTCGCAGATGCCTTCGATTTTACCTCCACAATCGTTGTATTTCTCGGTTGCCGGTCGCAGTATTTCATTCCAGACGAAGCATGCCTCGCACAAAAGAAACCGAAACGGCTTGGAAACGGGTTTCCTATCTGGTGCAAATATTGTTGCATCAAGCACGCCCGAACACGGAAGCACCCGATAGCCTTTTCCTGTAGCACGGCAACAATAAGCCATAAACGAGGTGGTGGTTTGGTCGGGGGCGAGTGGCAAACCGGAAAAGAAATTAATTTTCACCCGAAAAATAAATACCAACCGACAACCGACGAACGAGCGACTCCGGGACCAGCTCGCGAGCTGCTCTCGATCGCTACACTCCGAACATTGCCTACGGCTTTAATGTTTCCACTACAGGAATTATGCAGTTGGCTTGAACTGAAACGCGCCGGCATGCCGACGGGCGCCATCAAATGATGGTGGTGATGGTGTGGGTGTGTGTGTGTGTGTTTTCTTCCTCCACCAGAAGCAAGACAAAACGAAAACCTTCCTCCCGCGCTCTGTGAGATGGGAAGCGGGCGTACAGTTTTCGCAAAACGTGTACACTTTTTCTCGGTTCTATTTTCCCCTGGGAAGCAGCGCAACCACTACCTTCCCCTTCCGCCAAAAACCATTTCGCGCGCACACAATGAGTTTATGAAATAATACTATCTTTTGTTATCCGTGTCGCCTTTTTTGTATCGCCGTTCCCAACGCCGGTTGGATCCATTCGAGCCGAAACAATTATTCATGTTATTCTTTTAAGCCTTCCCTTTTCCACCGGCGAGCGGGGGAGGTGGTGTGGAAGGCGGCGGGTTCGGGTTGGATTTGTTTAGCCACAGTTCGGCCAGTTGCCGGTGCTTCCTCGCGCTCGCGGGCACGTTTCGTTTTTCCACCGAAACATCAAAGCGAAATGCGCTAATCCGAACGGCTTCTACAGAGGATGGCAGTCATTTTTCTCTTGCATTTAGCGCAGTTCGGAGTGGTTGTGTTTTATTATTTTGTACGCTCGTTTACTCGTACCTCCGTTGCTTCGTTGCAAACCACTTCCATTCAATTACTCTAGATGGAGCGGCTTATCAGAAGCTGCACAGTCGGTGCAAGTCGCTGCACGAAAATTGGCATTGTATAGTTAATCGGTACGGTTGATGGTTGGAATCTGTAAATGAATTTCTTTTGTGCGTGATTTTAGACTGCTGCCGCTCGACGCAACGGACAGGGAAAATTGTACTTAATTGCAATCTGGTAAACAGTATTTTGATCGTCCTTGTTACTAACAAAAAAATGCATAAAACAGTATGGATCAACATAATTGATGGTACACACAAATACAAGGGAGGGAGTGATAAAATATGATTTTTTTTGCAAATGTATGCAAAATTACCATGATAATTTATGTCAGAGTTATCGTTTGCTACCTGGTAAATTATAAATTTCATATTTTTTGCCGTCTAGCAGGCAGTTTAAAGGTGAATTTTAAAGATAAATTTACTTACATTAATATGACAAACTATCTTTACCAAGGCATATGTTTTCCCATTTTTAGTACATCGATAGGATGATAATCTATTAAATGATTAAAATAGTTCTTGATGTTTTCAAGGATTTCATGTTGAGTTAGCATTCCGTAACGTTTTCCGCTAATATGTCGTGGAAAAGAAATTGTATGCATTTTACCCATCAATGCTGGCCCATCCAGCCTTCACAGTGCTCGTGAGTGTTGTTGGCACTCAACGACAGAAAGAGAAAGACGTCGCGTTCATTTCATGGAGAGTCTAAAAAATGAATTTTGCTGGAAGCTTCGAGTCGAACGGATAAGTTATGTTGATGAAGTGATAGTTATTTGGTAAAAATAAGTACATTTTTTATATTATTTTTATTTTCACTACTTTGAGAAAAAGTTCACAACACAATGCGTAAGCAAAAAAAAAGGTAAATTCTCCTGTTTGTTTCTCGGTGAGATTTACCTGCATGAACCTCATAACCAGCACAGCAAATCTGTGCGAGCGTGACCATTATTCAATTTTATTCAATGAAAGATAAAAGTGTACAGTGCTTTCATGCTTGCTCTTGGACTAAGCCACACAGCTTTTCTGTTCATCATGTCACTGCCGAACGTTGTTTTGTTTCTTTCTATCACAAGATAAACCCCAGCTGCACTACACACCTGAGCTGCCCGAACGAACTGCCCAGAACAATACACACCGTACAGTCGTAATAAATTAACCAACAACCTATTCCATCCGTTCGAACCGAATCGAACAATCCATGTGTGGGTTCGAAACCACTACCAGCACGCCCATTGTTTGAACCGTGCTGGATGCACCCGAAAACCGTACCCAAGATCCCATTCCACGGGAAAACCGCGGGACATGGCTAAACCGACCACAATTAGTCCATTGTTTCCGATTCGGCTCCGCGACGCTGATCCACCACCATTCAGCAGCAGCGGCCTCTCCACAAGCGCAGAAGAAGATGCTGCCGCTGTCGCTGGCCCGAACTAACACGTGTATGTGCTGCGTTGCGCCCATTTTTCCGACGACTCCACCGAAGCTTCTCGGAGGTTTTGTTCTTCGCCCGGCTGACAACCACTAATAAATTATATTTTTGAGAATTTATGCCTTCATAAACACATGACGCACGTGAACGGGGCTCGAAGCGAGCACGCCAAGCTAGCCTTACACATACACATACATACTCCGACGACTCCTGTGGTGTGCAATGTTCCTAATTTGCGGGAAAGCTTTCTCCATCCCAGGAGCGTGAGTTTATTCGTCGTCCCCGCGCGGTACTCTCGGAGGGGCCTCTCGGATGCACCCGGGACATGTTTGTCACCTCACAGCCACGGAAACGCAGAAGAGCACGCGAGACGAGCTTAAATAAATTTTAGAATACGGTTATGATGCGGTTCTTTTATTTTCCCTCCGGTCCCTGGTTTTGGTGGTAAAAAGCGTCTCCCGCCGCTGCTCCATTAACGTGCGAACACAAAAGAAGTGTGCTCGTGAAACACACCGGAGAACTGCAGTTTGAATTCGGTAGCGAAATGAAAGGCAAAAAAAAGGGTTTCGCTTTCAAGCGGAACAATTGATAGAGATCCCGAGCGGACGATTAATTACCGAAGAGGATTTTGGATTTTTTGCTATCGATGTACGAACAATTATTGTAGTTTCCGAATGAGTTCCCGGATGAGGTTTGTTTATGACAATCTAAACAAATGGCGAATTCAACGAGTTGTAATTTACGCTTAGAGACCGAGAACGGGAACGAGTATTCAATTGTTCGCAGTTCGCAGTGTTGTCTACATTCGGGCGCAAACAATTCCGCGAAGCCGATAGAAGCCGTTGTAGTTGCATTTAATTATGCCCAAAGCAGATGTTATTTCACATTGTCACCTCGTTCCCATTAATGGAAGGTAAAAAGCGATGGTGAAAACCGAGTAGTGAGGAAATTTTAATTTATATCCTGCGGCAACGTTCCAACCAAACAACGGTTTTCATGTAGACGATTTTATTTTAAACGCTTGTACCCAATTTATTAGATGAATTTGAATTCAAATTAGGTACATGTGTTAAGCATCAATTTATAAGATTGTTTATCATTAGTTTTTTTAATCAAATTTAATACGAAATAAAATTCCTAAGCGAGGAGTCCTAGGAACACTTAAGTTAACATTTCGGAGGCGAATTCATAAAATTCACGCTAAGAAATTGTATCGAAGGTCCAAATATTAGCAAACACACACTGAATTTCCTAAGCATTTTTACTGACTTCTATTAGCTCTAATGGCTTCCCAAAAAGCAAATGTTCGTTATACTCGCCAATTCTTTTGAGTATTTGAGTAAAAAAAAACGCAAAACACGCATTATTAATATTCTTTTCCGACAGTTTTATGTAACGAGTTTTCAAGTAAACATCCGTGGGAGTGGGAGTGATGAGTGAACGGATTGCTGATGTCTTCCATTTCTTGCTGACCATCAACTCCATTCTCACAGACTTACGATGATGGCTTTCGTCTGTGGGAGACATCAAGCGTCTAACTCTGGAAACCAACGCAATATGAGAAAAAATACCACATAAAGCTGTGCCGTTTTCTCATACCAACTTTACATATATTCAAGCTCTACATCCACTCCTCAATGCGGATCCACTTCCAAGAGTAAGAAATGCCGTGGAACTGTCACTAAGGAAACACATACTTCTCATAACAACCCAAGCAACAAGCAAGACCAAGAGTGGCTTTATCGCAACCGACATGCAGGGCGAAACGATACGAATTTCTACGGAATCTCTTCTCCACCAAAGACAATCGTCTAACGACATGCAGAAGAAACTTTTGCACGCAATCTGCTCGGGAACAGTCGCGCTTTTGGAAAACCTACTCAGAAACATCCGTTTTTCGCGAAAGTCAATTCAACTTTCCGCCTGCAGAGAAACGGTGAAATGCGCCGCAGATGGTCGCTGTTGCCCGATGCAGCCACTTCAAACAATTGGCCGGGTGAGGTCAAAAATGCATTTGACCTGTTTTTTTTTGTTTTTTTTTTTTGTGCCCGAACCCAACCCACTCGATCGCCGCAATAACGCTCTAAATTGGATTTTTCGCGTATATTCCGCACGATGCGGGCATTTCCTGTGTCAACTGGTGGTAGAGCTTTTTCGGTCGAACGAAATAAATTGAGTTAAAGTATAACAAGATTATGGAATGTAATTTCGAACCTGACTGGTTACTTGACGGAATCGGCGACTTTCTTATGTTGTTGCATGCGGCACACGAATGTGTATCAACCCATGTTGAACGTTTCATTGTTTTTATTATTTTCAACGCCTTAATGTATGCAAAGATAAAAATATTTTTTTTCATTTATTTTATTTATTTAAATAAACTCGAATTTTCAATATTTATGTGAAAATATATCTAAAAACCACTAATAATAACACCTCAAATAGATGTACAAAATCGGCATAGGTAAATCGGTTTCCTCTAGCAGCTTTAATTGTACCCTCAAAAAAATCAATTAAAGTGGACTTTCCATCAAAGAATCTGTTGCTATGCATCGCAATCGATAACAACATCCACGGCATCATGACGACAACACGCGGTTCGATTCAAAACCAAACCCTTACAACGGACCGAAAGTTTCGACTATTTCGGTGTTCTGTGAATGTTCTCTCGCACACAAAACAATCCACCGCTGGTGCAAAGCAAATCAAGTGTAAAAAACACAACCCACCCACACACCGGTTGTGCTACGTTGTCCAAAAAACCGGACGTCATTTATTATCTCGTACACGTAATCAACCTACGGTCGACGGTGGTATCACCGCACCGGACGGCTGCAAGCGAACGCGACCAATCGTCGCGACAACGCCAGGAACACCGGGAATATCTGAGCCGATATTCGATTTGTCACATGTGATCGGTTAGACTGTGCCCACGGCGCAATGCCCACGGCGATAAGAATAGCAAACCCGCGGAACCGGCGTCGAGTTTTAGTCAATAAATTTCCACCCCGAATGCAACAATTCCCAGGGTGGGTTTCCGATCGAACCAAGCGATTTATCTGGATCGTACTTCCGCGAAAAGCCCGCATCAAACCAACCCGCGTAGGTTTGTCCGGACGCGGTTGATATTATTGTTTGCCAAAGCGATGCGTCGGGAGCAAACGCGCCTAGATGCGAATCCGATGCCGAATCGTTATGGCCAAAAATTCAATCACGGACTCGCCCTAATTGGACCGTACTTTATCTCGGTAAATTCGTCACACAATGCATCGGGAAAGGTGAATGAGATTTGGGAAGAATTGTGGAGTTATCAACGGATGGTAAAGAATGGTGCAGAAAGTGGTTCAGAGACCGGTAATAAAGGTATCAACTAGCTACTAGATTAATTGCAATCTGACAAGTTTGTTAAGCACACTGCCGTTGCTGAAATGTATGTGAAGTGTAATGATACTGTAATTTTAAAAAGGCACATGTATGAAACTATTTGCTATTTTCAATGTCACATAAATAACTACGCCAATCAAATGGAGGCTCGAATGTCCAATAATATTAAAATGACCGCGATCATATCGTCTTGAAAATAACAACTTTGTGCTAGGATCGAATACTCATAAGAGGACACTACCATCCTGATAACAACAATGGAGGCTCGAATGCCCAATAATATTAAAATGACCGCGATCATATCGTCTTGAAAATAACAACTTTGTGCTAGGATCGAATACTCATAAGAGGACACTATCTTCCTGATAACAACAATGAAGGCTGGAATGTCCAAAGTTGTTGTATGGTATGAGAAGCTGTTGAGAATATGATAAATGGAAGCTGAGGAGTGTGTCTTTAATCACTGAAAAAAACAGGCGAAAGACCCATCAGGTCAAAGCCTGTATAAAAACCTACAAAAAAAAAATCACTTAAAAACGTTATGAATGTATTCCTGTGAGGCTGCATGCGTCAAGTTCGGAAGCGATAAAACGATCGCAGGGGAAAGATGGAGTAAGCCTGCAAAAACGGCGCTGAAGGAAAGCTTCGTCAAGATTTACTTGGGAATGATGGGAATGATGCTTTTAAAAACTCATAAACAGTAATTAAATTTCTTTATAATATAGTGGCACAGTGAGTATTTTCACCACAAGCCACAAACAGTAAGATAGCATTGTTTTTTTTTTGTTGCAAAACTATGGCACGCATCGGTTTTCTGATGTAAAAAAAAAAACAAAATGCATCGGTTTACTGATATACAAACAAAATGCACACACGCAGCAAGCCATACAGGTTATGCCAAAAGTAAGAACAACTGGCCTATATCTCCTAAATGTTTTAAAAGGTTTTAAATCATCTGATAAAAGTTTCCACACAGTTTAGGGAGCATAATCTTTTCCAACAATGCTGTCCAACAATAAAAATAAAAACATACATAGCGCGAAGCAAATTTAATGTTCTATGTATTTAACTTACCTCTAAGCCTGCTGTTTCTTTTATGCTTTTATCAAAACTAAATCGACATGGATATGAGCACATGATATGCCACGGTTGAAAATTCAATTAAAATTACTTTAAAAATGTAGAGATCGCTATAACAATCATAATTATCAACGTCTACAAATTCGGATTTAAATCTATATCGATTTAAAATTTCAAATAAAAATTGATGTCGTCATTAGAATGCTTCACCGATTCTCAGCTCATCCTCCTCAAACGCAACCCATGTAGCCCGCTCCCTGTCCCGATCGATAAGCTAGGCTAACCTCGCCGAGCGTTAAAACCACGACGGCTGTTTGCTTTCCGCTTTGCTACCAGCACAGCACTTCCGGAAACGGTGTAATTACAATATCCAATCATTTCTTCCCATTTGCGCGCGTGGTCTGTCCAACGCGGAACGCGGAAGCCATAAAACTGTCCCGAGACCGTGCTGAGGTTTAGCTTCGGTAGGGAGTGAGCGTAACCGACGTTACGTGCCGAACGGTAATTAAATTTAAAATATTGTTGCGGCCACCGAAAGCGAGTCCTAGCAGGCCGTGGTGATGCCTGGCGGTATCCTAGCAGGCGTTGGTGGTGCCGGTACTGCAAGACAATCTCCACCCGGCCGGGAAGGATTGATTTAAGGTGAATTAAAATTCATTTTCCATCGTCTATTAACCGCGCGTGCCGGTGTCATAGATTTTAATAATGTCGCGTCGGAAGCGAGCGAACGGTGCGCCCGTACACCCGGCCCGGTAATGAAATGAGGTGATGATAATAACCGACATTTCGCGAATGATGCATCGCTTTATTTGTGTGAAACACCTTCAGGCGTCTCTATCGTGGTTTTCGCTCTACTTTAATTACGCGTTAGTTTTCGATATTTCAACATGAGACCTTATTTTCTGACTCAAACATCTCTACCGATAAACCGATGGAGTTGCCAATATTATGCGAGTTTGGATTTCCAATTCGAGAAGCAATCTCACCGAAAGATTCTGCTGAACCATTTGTACTGGTTGACACAAATATAAATTCGAAATTGCCGAAAGAATTACCGTCTGTTCCGGTAGCTACGGAAGATAACAGATACTGTTTTCAGTTCATTTCTCTAGCCAATCAACTAAATAGGGATTATTACTATTCAAAACAGTTGAATCTTTTAAATGTAGCTAATACGCTTAAAATGTTATTAATAAATAATAATTCATCACGTTTAGGTGGAAATGAGATGAGAAAAGAAACAGTCCATTAAAAGACTAGTCCACCGAATTTGTATCCATGGATGTTAATTTTGCTTCTTGAAGTAGCATGAAAACATAATTTAATTGGTTTAAAAATATATAAGTTGTTAAATCAACCGTCTATTTAATCAAGCAATATCAGGATTCTTTCAAAAAATCAATTTTATCTTATAACTGGTTTCAACAAAATTAGCTCTAACAAATCATGCCAAAACATTTAAAACGTAAACGCTCTATAAGATGCGACAGGTCAAAAACCCTATGACCAACCAGTTTTCCTCAAGACTTAGTTTTGCGGAACTACTGTCATACTCACGAACTACTTAGTTCATAACTACTGTCATACTCACGATACTACGATTATTATATAATTTATTTAATTACAGAAATTACAGAATATATTTATTTTACACAAAAAAAAACACCTAAACGTCTTAGAATAATAACACTGATTGGGTTTGTTTCTAGTTAGTTTGTTCGACTATCAAAATGGGACCTATAGTGTAGGGTATTTAATTGTCTTTATCAATGTGAAATTTAAGCATCATTTTGTCAAGTTTATTTTGTTTTCCCTCTTCTTATTATGAATTTCATAACAATAGTCAGCAAGCTCAGCTAAAGCTAAATAGTAGACCTTTTGAGCTGAGACTCAATTGTCGACCAAATGATTTATGCCAACACACACACACACAATGCTGATGCATGCTACAGTGTTTCGCCACTCAGCGTTGAATTTAGATTACCTACTTGAGAACAACCAATATTGACATTTGTTCGGCTTTGGATGCTCATCATCATCATTATGGTTTGTGCGAGATGTCTCTTTGTGTGGTTTGTTGTCTATTAATTTTCACAAATAGATGTGACCAGACTCATCTGAGCGTCAGACTCATCATCAAACTAAACTCTTGACTCTTATGCTGTTATTAGACGAGGAAAAATAGTGTCAGATGGTTTTGGATATTTTCTGTCAAATCGCGTTTGACAGAAAATATCCA